>OY757015.1:115539973-116112473 GCA_963580285.1 Lucinisca nassula | reverse complement strand
TGAACATTAGGTCTCTCAACGCTGTGGTTCGAGTCTCGCTCGGGTCAGATGTGAGACGCCAAGTTCTGCAACGGAAGGTAAGGTGGTTTTTCTCCGTGTACTCTGGTTTTCGCCCATCTCTGATTAACGATCGCTCGATACGGGTGAAATAATCTTGAACGGGCCGTAAAACCAAAACCAAAAAAAAAATAAAAAAAAAAAAAATACAAAAATACGGACGGCAGGTAATGACCTAATTTGGCGTTATTACGTAAAGCTAGAACCTAAAACCACTTCCCATCACGTGAACAAGTCCGTGAAATTAAGACCCCACTAAACCCCATTTTATATAAAGAAAACCTGGGTTTACAGGGAATAACATTAATTTCCTTAGTTCTGCTCCAAGACATAGGCTGTGGGTACTCGTTAGAACCGCCTCAATGAGGCGGTTCTAACGAGCATCCAAAACCTATGTTTGGAGTATAAATAGGAAAAATATCACAAATCTTCATCAGAAAAAGATGCCTTTTTTAAGGTTTGAGAAATTTACTATATCCCACGGATGTGTTATCCTAATGCCATATTAACTGAACTTATTTTCTCTGAAATTCTTGTGCCGACATTTTGGAAAGCTTTGAAAAGGTTTGAGGGTCACTGACGAGGCCTTATTGGCCGAAACTAGCTATTCTGGCCCAGAAAACATGTACACTCCATATGTTCCAGTTTTGTGGTGCATTCCTTGCTTCCAAAGGATATACACTTTCGAATGAGTCTTTAAACCTAGGTCCCGTCTCCGTATGGCCTTAGCTGTTGGTGGGACGTAAAACCCAAACACTCACTCACTCACTCACTCACTCACTCCAAAGGATAACCATTTCTAGAACATATTTAACGTCACTATAGCTGGTGTCTGGGAATGTGTGGAGGTCGTAAAATGTCTCCCTGCCCAACATCATAGTGTAGTTTATATTTTCTTGCCCTTCCAGTGGTGAATTTTGAAATTTTTTAGGGTCACTGATGAGGCCTAATTGGGCAAAACTAGCTAGTCTGGTCCAGAAAACATGTGCACTCCATATTTATCCCCACGTTTTTCGAAGAAAAGTGGGGATATTGTTATCGCCTCCGTCTGTCCGTTCGTCCGTCCGTCCGTCTGTCCGGCTATCTCCTACACCGTTCATTGGAATTCAACCAAATTTGGTGTGTGAGTTACATACATGAATGGCTTCTGCAAGAGCACATTAATTTTTGGACCAGCCCCCAAGGGTCCCGTGAAGCGGTCAAAACGTGGGGATTTGCGATGGCGCGCCATCGACTGCGCGATCTAGTTTACAGTTTTGTGGTGTATTCCTTGTTTCCAAAGGACAACCCTTTCTAGAACATATTTTAGAAGTAAGTAGATGAGAGAAAGTACAAAAAGGGGACAGGGAATTATTGAAAGGTTGTGTGAGTGCTTTTCAGTTTAGACAACATGTACGATAGAAGTTGGTCTTCTGTCTTTCTCGACTGGTAGGCGAGTATCTCTAGCAATGTTAATAATAAGACGATTCATTACGATAACAGGTCCGTGCAATGAACGCCCCTTTAAACCCAACTTTATAGAGAGAGAACTGGGGGTTACAATATTTTGTAACTGGGTATACAATTTGCTGCGTCAGCGTCATTGCGTCGCAGTGATGTTGCATTGACGTTGACACGACGTTGTTTAGACGTTGTATGTCTGTTGACATGGAGTTATCTGCACTTTATGTTTACATACACTCGATTATTGCTGGCAAAAATATCTCGTATGATAATCGTCGGCCTCAGTACCTCAGTCGGATGCGCGTCTGACTGGGTATACAATATTTTTCTCATTCCTGCTCCATGACATACGCCGTGGGTACTCGATAGAACCACTTCACTGCGGCAGTTCCAACGAGCACCAACAGCCATGTTTGAAGCATAAATGAGAAAACTATCACAATTTTTCACCAGAAAAGTAAATATTGTTAAGATATGAAAGAATGCACAAAGTCATACGGGTGTAACATCGTATTGGCTAATAGACGATGATAATCAATTTGAAAAAAAAAATAATAATAATAATAATAAAATTCTTTCATGGGAGAGCAGAAAACAAACTGTAGTAACAATGTACATGTATTTTCTACAAGATGTGCCTTTTATAGCTAATGGTACAAGTCTACTGCACTATATGTGTGGCAGATAGTCGACGGAAAACAGAACCCTGGCACCAAACATAAACATTAAGTCGGAATAGGCCTCATGAATCATCAGTGTTTGGGTAAAAGTAGTTATATGTAGAACATAGAAGTGTAGGCAATGATCAGGAATCGACACAATTTACCCACAGCTCCCACCAGAGTTACCAAAGGGGAAAAAAACACAAACATGAAACAACAGACCCTAAAACATCAATAGCGGAAAGCCAAAAGGACAGTTACTTTTCCACAAAATGGCCAATTCGATATCCAAAAATAAGTGATACAAACACTCAAAGACAAACCATAACAAAAATTAACAGCGACAGATGAACCGCCTTGGAGCGGTCAGTGAAACGAATTCCACTGGGCTGGGCGAGAGAGGGGCTTTAATCTTAAAGAATTTATCTAACCTGTTGTTTATGAGTGAAATGTATCTCTCGCTAAGCACTTTATTCATAGAAACAAATTTGTTTTCGTATATACAATATTTTGCTAAAACAGAGAGAGAGAGAGAGAGAGAGAGAGAGAGAGAGAGAGAGAGAGAGAGAGATGTAATTGACCACTTCTGCTTTACCACCGTGTGAAAATAGTATTTTACGATCCTCTAGCGATATTTCTGGATTTACATTTGTGGTCAACCATGATTAAAGTTCAGTCTAAAACGTTCTTACTTTTGGGCATCTAAGAAATAAATAATGGATTTTTTCTGGTTGTTCATTACAGTAACTACAACCCTGATTTTATTAATTTTAAATAGAAATGAATGTGTTACTAAATTTTTATTATTGATTTTGTATTGAAAGTCGCGTAGTTTTGTCTCGTGAAATGTCTTTAATGCTCTTTTTCCACTTTATCTCCTATCTCCGTTTGCCATTTTGTTTGTGTAATGTATTCGTTTACTCTAACCAAAATATCATAAATAGTCTACTCCCTTTCTTTGAACTAATCAAGTCTTGAAAGTATATGTTACAAACTACATTTTGTTTAAATTTAACAGCAAATACACGATTCATGTGAATTTGATCTTTTCATACTTGAGAAATACTATTTACTACATGGTGGTAGTCTAAAAATGTGGCCCTTATATCATATTTCGCCTTTAACTGTTCAAAACTATAAAATACCACTTCCTCACTAGTAAGATCGTAAATTGCTCTTATGCCCATATCGCACCTATTTCTTAAAAACAATTTCCCATTACCAATGTGGTCTTTATGTCATAATGGGCATATAAGAATTTGCTTTAGGTTTTCTACGGGGACAGGTTTACAAAATTCCGACAAGCAGAAAATCCTTCAAAAAATGGATTTTTGTAGGTTGAAACTAAATTTAGCCGCATAAGATTTGGTTTGGACATACCTTATGATCACAAAATACTCAACAGCCTGGGAGCGCAGATCTTGTGACACTCATGTGATTCTGCTTGTTTATGACCTTACCAGATCATGATTAAATGGTCAACAAATAGATCTTATCTTGGGTTTAGCATGACCTTTGGCTAGGTGAATCACATGAAGCTTCTTCGCAAGCTACTGGTACATGGATTAACTATCCAGTGAATTAAGTCTTTTCTGATTGAGAGAAGTCAGACAGTTGCACTTGAATGTGAGTACTCAGATGAGGTTCCAGTTACTTCAGGTGTACCACAAGGATCAGTTCTAGGCACAATATTATTGTTATTATACCTTAACGACCTACCCGACAATGTGTGGTCCCGGGTTCGCCTATTTGCTGGTGACACTGGGGTGTACCTGACCATAATTCTCCCTGATTATTCGCTCACCCTCCAGAGGGACTTAGACCGCCCCATCATAGAATCTCACTGGGCCATGGAATCAAAACATAGAAAGGCGGCATAATGCTGCGTTTTACCAGATCTGCACTTCTTGTTTAAAATGCTGGTATTTAAGTGTTAAACTGACAGTTTTGGATTACAACTAGGGTGAAAATTATTTTAGCTGCCCTTTATATTACAGCGAAAGTAACCTTTTGTGAACGGAAAAGAAATTTATGAAAGTACTTTTATCTCAGGACATCTTAAGTTTCCTCAATACATTTGCACAAGAAAAATATAGATGAAAGATTTGCAAGTTGATTTTCCCCAAAATATAATCCTGATTTCCGTTTAAAAATCCATGTCCCACATGAAAAAGGTTTGGAGGTATAAACGGTTATTACAGCAAGTACTTTCTTGCATTAGCAACATCCCTGTGCCTTTGAAAATAAATGAAATTCTGTATTTTTCACTTTTACCAGGAAAAAAGGAAACCGCTTTATAGACTTTTTAAAAGTTACTAAAACAGCTGCAGATCAATAGTTCACATCAAATACTAACGACTCGGTCAAAGCTTTCTATCAAAAAGGCTACCTGAATTGAAAACCAGATTTTTTTGACATGTTTATTCTCGATGGGCGCCATCATCTCCTTTTCTTGCGGTAAATCTGAAATGCTGAGATTTCATCAATTATGCCTTCCACATTTTATTTTCGCCATCATCAATGAAAATACCTTGAAAAGTCAGCTATGTAGCCTTCTTCCTGCGTATACCATAATGAAATCGCCTATCTTGGAAGCCTGTCATCACTGATAAATTAGTGTAGCTGTCAAATTGAAGAGATTTCCATCTTGCCAAATGCAAAAACGTATTCATACGCCTTGGAACTAATTCCCCCCCCCCCAAAAAAAAAACAATAGTACACCATTGCTTTAAATTTAAAACATAATATTCATATTTGAAACTGTCTTGCGCCTACTTTCACATACTTTCTAACATAATTTGTTCGTTAATTCATGAATAGTATGCCTTCATTTCTGAACTAGTTTCTACGTGTCCTGTTTGTGTTGTTCACCCCTGTTCCCAAGTAAACAAGTTGAAAAGGGTAGATTTCTTTTTTAACTTCTTTCAGCAAAACATATTAAAAGCATTGGGCTTCTATGAAATTTTACCAACCCGCACATTGGTAAGTAGGTGACACAACAGATCATTAATTGGATTAGATAAATATGTCCAAACATCAATTATTTGTTTATGGTGACTCATGTGAACAGAAAACAGCGTGTTTTTGTTAATGGTGAATCTTCAGTATGGGCGCCAGTTTTGTCTGGAGTCCCACAAGGGACTGTTCTTGGTCCTCTATTGTTCTCCCTGTACATCAATGATATTTCCTCTGACATTGACTCAGAAATAAGACTTTTCGCAGATGACTGTGTTTGTTACCGGGAAATTAGAGATACAGATGACTCACTGAAACTTCAGGCTGACATAGATGGATTAGGATGTTGGGCCCGAAAATGGGGCATGAGATTTCAGCCAGTTAAATGCAATATTATGCAGATAACAAGGAAGAGATCTAATAAAGTTGAGGCTTCTTACACTTTAGAGGGAACGGTCCTCGAAAATGTGAATTCCATTAAATACCTTGGTGTGACAATCACTCACGATTTGAGATATGCAATATGTGTACAAAGGCGAATAGAACTCTTTGATTCCTGAGGCGAAATCTTCATCAGTGTCCCCAGGATGTGAAAGAGACAGCATACAGGGGACTTATTCGCCCAATCTTGGAATATGGTAGTTGCATCTGGGACCCAAGCGGAGTGGTCCTAAATGAAGAAATTGAAAAAGTTCAGAATAGAGCGGCTAGATTTGTAACTGGAAATTACTGCTTTGAAACTGGGAGCATGACTGGAATTCTAGGAAAATTAATATGGGAGTCTCTCAAGAAAAGGAGAAGAGACAGTAGGCTCATACTCTTATACAAAGGTCTAAAGGGCGCTGCCAGCATTCCAACAGATGACCTTGTTCCCCCGGCTAGGCACTGTAGACAGCACCATTCAATGACGTTTCAGACCCTTACTGCAAGAACGGATATTTATAAAGAATCGTTCTTCCCCCGAACCATTAGAGATTGGAATGCCCTTCCGGATTCTATTATTTCGACGGCGGAAGGTGCTGATGATTGTGTAGCTAAGTTTACATCTTTGGTTAGAGCTAGGGACTAACTTCCCATATCACAGGTCCTGGTGTATGAATGTCATTTGACGTGTCACCAGTAACAATTCTGATTCTGATTCTTATGTAACAAATCAATGGGTAAAAATCACTGCTATAACATAGCAGTTATTGGAAGTGATCAGAAGCCTTTTGCACAAAAATCCTGGTGCTGAACAGGCTGCTTTCATTCTTTCAGTTCAAATATGGGGATAAACTGTTTTTATTTTATTTTATTATTTTTTTTTTTTTTTTTGGTTTTGGATTTTATTCCAGTATCAAATCATCCACCCAGTAAACACAATCAATAATACAGTGAAACTTTGGTGCAGTGATTCATTAATTGTTATAAATTGCATGAATGAAATATATAAAATGAAATACTAAAAGCACCAAAGAAGGTCAATCATTTTACAAGCTAAATGCAAGAGATTGCAACACCTCAACCCAATCAGTGATCTTACTGCCAACTTGGTAGAACTGGTCATTTTTGGCTACCATACACTGAATTTAAAAATAGTACCAGGTGAAATAATCACATTTTGGGGGGGTGGGGGAGGAATCATTAATTTTCAGTACTATTTAGGTATTTTCTTGAAATTCCACTCTTGCAGTGCCTAAAGGCAACCTTTAGCCACAATTCTATGATAGTATTTTACACATTTTTGTTCTGTGGATTAAGATATCATTTTTGCAAAACCATGGAAAAATGCAATAAATTACTAACATGGTGACTTTCCAATAAAAATATTTTGCTTTCATATTCTTACATTTACATGGACTACCATCTGATGAAAAATCTGTTTGGGTAACTATTTGCAAATATGATTTTTTCAGTACCTCAAATGTAGTGAAATAACTGTATTGAGGAACCTTAAATCACCTTCTTTAAAGTAGCTTTTTGTTGTCTGTGGCGTTACTAAACCGTACAAATGTGAAATGGTTAGAATATACAAGATAAAAATTGCAACATGTGTGCACGTGGCCGATTTCGAAAACAAAAACAAAAACAGAAGACCATCATGAAAACATGCCTATGCAATTTTGACCCTCTTAAACTCCACTTTAATCCAGTAGAATGGGGTTTGTATGGGTGTACATTATTTTTCGCATTTCTGCCCAAAACATAGATTTTTGGTACTCGTCAGAAACCGCCTGGTCGAGACGGTTCCAACGAGTACCCAAAATCTATGTTATGAGCTGAATTATGAAAAATAGCAGAATCTTTTATCTGAACATTTTCATTTTTTGGGTGGAAATATGTTCAATTTATTTGAAAAGGCATGTTTTCGTAATGCAAAAAAAAAAAAAAAAAATAAATAAATAAAAAAAAAAAAAAAATAATAATAATGGCCTCACTCATAATCTTAAATAACTGGAGTATAGTATGCATATTACAGGACCTTCGTTTGAATAAACTCTCGTCAAAGGAATAAACACTTCTCAAAGCATAAACTAACGTCTATTCTAGTTGTAAGTTTCACAAGAACGAAGTAGAAACTATTTCAGCTCACTGAAAAACAAACTTTATTTCGTAAACAAAAACAACAAAAAGAAAAAAAAAAGAAAAAGAAAAACTTCCCATCACGAAAGGAAAGTTCCTGCCGTTGAATAGACCAATAGGGGACAGACTTTCTTCCAAAGTATTTTCAGTAATGAAACAAAGCGAAAGCAACGACAAAGAATTCTCAAAAGGAAATATGGCCCTGGTGTAGATTTCACATCTCCATCTGTTTCATGCAAAAATAGATTGATTTACGATCAGCACTAGCATTATAATCGATCCCTATGTGATGAAACCAAACATGATAATAACCACGGCCTTTCCTTCCAAACGATGTCAAAATGGTGTCAGTAGTTTCCAAATTTGCAATTTTGTGACGCAAGTAACCGTACAGTTAATTCAGCATTTTTTTCCAAGTTGCCGTACTTAAAAAAATCCAAGTTGCCGTACTTGAAAAATCCAATATATATATTTCATCAGCCTAAATACTTCTGTAAGCCTTCATGAATGACGGTTAAACAAATAAAGCTCTTATATCTATCTCAAGACAGGGACATGGATCATTCACACAGAGCTCTTCGTCAATAACAAAACGATCCGGGATTACGAAATTTCCTTAATAAAGCAGACCCTGATTCGAGAAATTCAAGGAATACTAGGTTTTACCAACCTCCCTTTTTTCATTTCCAATATGCATATGATCAGTAAGATAGACGATGTGAGCGGAAGATTGCGATTGAACTGGACTAGTTTGTTTGTAGGGGTCCCAGGGGGTGGCAGCATATTCTAGTTTAGGTCTAACTAGTGACTTGTATGCTGTTGCCTTGATGTCCATTGGGCATGCAGAGAGATTCCTGCGTAGGATAGGAAAGCAGCTGTCTGGCTGTCTGTCGTAGATAGCATGTCATAGACTAGCTACTAGACCTTGATGTTATATTTACCAATTACCAACCTTCATGTGTGTTTTTATCAAATATGAAACCTTGTCATACTTTAATCTTGTCTCAGACACCAAGGTCTAGTACAATGCGAATTTTACCTCGCAAGATCCTTGGTAAATGATTGATTACAGCTACAGTCATGAAATGTTTATTGCCTTTCTGTACCCCTTACCGAACACCAACTGATAAGGCAAACTGGCATTTTAGTCAGAGTATATCTTCCCAAGATCAAATAAGGGGTAGAAGAATATTACTTATTAACTTTAAAATATGATATCCGACTAGAAGCTAGTCTAAGCATGTCAGTGTGACTATTTCACACCAGTGTACTGTCTATAGCCAGGTTTTTTGCTTTACTTCTGGCAATGGATGTTGTATGATGACTCCATTATCTTGCTTTTGTTGCCGATTCTGATGTACTCAGACTAAGTCTTGTCTGGGTGAAAACGCATCTATCAGTCTCTCTCCCATGCTTGTAAATAATTAAAGTCCTCTTGAGCGACAGCAACTCGGTACAACAGGCAGTGATCAGCGAACAGGGGAGACGCGTGGTGGCAAGTCGTTGATGTATATGAGGAAGAGGAGAGTGCCGAGCACTGTACTCTGTGGAACACCAGAAGTAACGGGCGCAGACGAAGAAATCCTCAATTACGACTTTCTGGTATCCATCAGCAATGAAATTGTGCGGAACCTCGTGAAAGGCCTTACTGAAATCTAGTAGGATGACATTTATGCGCTGTCAGTTGTTCATTCCGCCGGCTTGCTATCAGCTGGTACTCACATGACCCACCCCCCCCCCCCCTGGCAGGGAGAACGACCCAATGTTCAACGAAAGAGCCGATTACTGTGCAGAATCTCATCCTGCAAACCTGGAGTTTATGTAATAAACTGAGCGTAACAGCTCAGTGGTTAAGCCCAGAGTGGTTAGTGCACTTGACTCAGATGCCAGAGGCCCTCGGTTCGACCCGGCGATGATTATTTCGGTGTCTGAACACCATTTACAGCGATGAATGTCAAAATGCGCACCGCCCTTTGGATCGGAACGTTTAACTGTAGGCACCGACCCCCGCCCATAGGGGCTTGAAGAAATATATGGGCTGCATGATGCTTCCACGCAAAGCTGAATCCGGCCCGCACACTAGTACTGGTAAACCGCTTAGAGGATCTAAGCCTGTCCAGGAACCGCGGTGCGAGGCGGACCGCCTATGCTAATAAACCCTATGGGTTTCATTGGGCGACAGGGCTTGAGATGTCATCTCATCTCAATGTCGGGTAAAAGTCCCACAAAATTGGAAGCAACGTCTCCAAAATGACCTTTAAAGTGCTGACGGGGACGTTAAACCTCAAATCAAACAAACAAACTGGAGGCGCCCTGTTCAAGGAGAGTCATCCCCTATGCAGGTTAACTGTTTGTTTGTTTTGAGGTTTACGGCCAAGTCAACACTGTTAAGGCCGTTTTTGAGCCTGTCAGTTTACTTTTCCTGGGCAGGCTTATACGTAAGAGTTAACCAGGAGAGTGCACATTCTTTCGCCAGAAACTGACAACTGCCCTTCTTGAGCCAGCGGAATGGAGAGAATGACCGTAGGAAAGATTTCTTGATCAATCCCCGCGAAAGAATATTGCCGACCCCGGCAGGTATCGAACCTGCTTCCCCATGATCAGCAGTCAGACGCGCATCCGACTGAGCTACCGAGGCCAGCGCAAGATTGATGTGTGCTGTAAATCTGCAAGCAATGGTAAAATGTGGCCGATCCCAGTATCAGTGAGTAGGTCCTGGTGCACGTTTGTTTGTTTGGTTTGAGGTTTAACGTCCCCTTCAACACTGTAAAGGTCATTTTGGAGACGTTGATAACAATTTTGTGGGACTTTTACCAGACATTGAGATGAAATGACTTCTCAAGCCCTGTCGCCCAGTGAAACAAATGGACGGACTCGCATCGCTTTGCTTGCCCAGGCTTAGATCTTCTAAGCTGTTTACCAGTACTCGTTTGCGGGTCAGTTACAGCTCTGCGTGGAAGCATTATGCAGCCCATATATTTCTTCAAGCCCCGATGGGCGGTGCGAATATGGATAGTGTTTCTCTTTTGTTTCGGTATTAAAAAGTTCTTGCTCGGCTCCCATGGCGGGGCTTGAAGAAATAGGTGGGCTGCATGATGGTGCCAGGCAGAGCTTAAACCGACCGCTTAGGAGTATTGGTAAACCGCCTAAAGGATTCAAGCCTGCCCAGGCAAAGCGGTGCGAGTCGGGCCGCCCATTCATATAAACCCTATTGGTTTCATTGGGCGACAGGGTTTTTTTTTTGGTTTTACGGCCCTTTCAAGATTATTTCACTCATATCGAGCCGATCGTTAATCAGAGGTGGGCGAAAACGGGAGTACCCGGAGAAAAACCATCTGCCCTTCCGTTGCAGAACTTGGCGTCTCACATATGACCCGAGCGAGGCTCGAACCACAGCGGTGAGAGACCTAATGATCAAGAGTCAGCGCTCTTAACCACTAGGTCACGGAGGCCCGTAAGCGACAGGGAATGAGATCTCATTTCATCTCAATGTCGGGTATATAAAAGTCCCACAAAATTGTAAGCTAGGTCTCCAAAATTACTTATACAGTGTTGATGGGGACGTTAAACAGTGTTAATTGGGACGTTATCCCTCAAATCAAACAAATCAAAAGGTTATTGCTAGTATCGTCTAATTCTAACAAATACCCACATCATACATGTACTCTCACATGTATGCGGTTTTTGTGTATCTTTGAAACGACCCCATGTCAATTCTCATCGATTCAGAAATTCATCCTCAGATATTGACGGTAAAATTATCTTCTTGCCTGTAAATTGATGCGTTAGCATTTGATAACAGATTAACATGCATGATAGTATTGTGTCAGTGCAGTTGAAAGTCAAATACTTGTAATTTGGACTAAAAATTCTACTTTCCTCAGATGAACCGGAGGTCGCCATCTTATTGTTCCCGGCAGTGATGTTGCCCGGCTTTTTGTCACGTGACAGGAATATTTTTAGATTGAAATTCCCAAAAACAACAAATAAACAAAAATGAAAACGACGATTTTCACAAAGTTCTGAAGTGGTATTTGGTTTCAGAAGATTACAAATGACAAAGCTACATGAATAGAAGAAATAAAACCGAAAAACACGCTTTTCATTTTTGAAGCCCGATAGCTCAATAATGCACCTTTAAAAAGGCTCGGGGAAACCAGTTAAGACACCCAGATAAACTACAACTGAAAATGTTGTGTGCTGATTTTTTTTTTGGAAACTTTTTAAAAAAATTTTTTTTTGCATGCAGGCAAACAGTGTGGGCCCAGATAAGACTGCTCCTCTGGGTCCACACTGTTTGTCGAAAAATTACTACGTAACCGGCAGATGACAATTGTCGTGATTGGCATTTTATGAGTTAAAATGATACAGTTTATATCATTCTTTTTATGACTTTGCAGTGTTATTAAGGGCACTTAATCTTTGACTGTCTCTTTGCAGTAAACTTTTGTGAGCAATCGAGCAGACAGAATGACACGAAAAGGAACGGCAAAGTTGACAGAGCTGCTACAAATTGAAGAGCAGATGCAACAAAAATGGGACAAAGAACAAATGTTCGAGATGGATGCTGCAGAGCCTGGGACACCAGAATCAAAGTATGGGGTTTGTTTGTCCCCATTTTGACATTAACCCTTGACCCATTTTGTACCGGAAACCCCAAACTGGTAGTTGGCAAACAGTGCAGGCCCAGATCAGATGCCGCAGTATGCGGCGTCTGATCAGGGCCTGCACTGTTTGCAAACTTTTCAGCCAATTTCCAAATACAGTAGTTTTTGAAGACGACCCAGCCTGACAACCCTAAGTTTTGAAATGAACTCCTGCTATATATAAGGTGGAAGATTCCATTTGTTACAAAAAGGGTTAATGCACCAAGTAAATATAACAGAATATGTTTTTTGACTATTCAGTGAAAATCAGAGTTGGCAGGAAACGATAAACATGAAATATCATGATGTCAACAAGTCTCTGAAATGATCACCCTACCTAAACCCCGCTTTATACTGAGAAAACTGGGGTTTACATGGGGAATAAATTATTTTTCTTATTTCTGCTTCATGAGATAGGTTGTGGTTACTCGTTAGAACCACCCCAATGAGGTGGTTCTAACAAGCACCCTCGGCCAATGTTTGCAGAATAAATATGAAAATGTCACAAATTTTCATCAGAAAAGTAGCCATTTTAGAGATGTTAAAAAGGCACTATGTCGCATGGGTGTGTTATCATAGTTTCAAGCCGAACTTTCTCTGAAAATTAAGAAAATACATATAAACTTCAAGTATAGCAGTCGCAGAAAAGAATGACTAGGCGGAGCTATTCAGGTGTTTTCAATATATGTCAAATTCGCTGAGTCCACCAGAAGATTCGGTAGAGTGCCTTTCACATGTTTTGTGCAAGCAGACCAAATGGCCATGCTTTGTGTACAGTTGAATTCACACAATCGGGTGACTTGGTTAACCTTTTTCTTAACAGAACATTCCAAAGGCAGGTGCAAATGGTAGCTCCGCCTAGTCAATCTTATGACTACTATAACATTTGTCATTGGTGTTTTTCGGATTAACACTGAAACCCTTCAGGAACAGAGTATCTTGATAAATTTGATATTAAGCTCTCCTTAATTTCAGTCATTTCTAAACCCCTGCACAGTTTCTTTTTTGGTTGCAAAACAACCATCTATATAGAGGATCTTACATGAGTGCTCATGTATTATTGAATTTATTAAACGAGTTGCGGAAAAGGGATAAAATGCGAGGCTTTGCCGAGCATTTTATCCCTTTTTCTCAACTCGTTTAATAAATTCAATAATACATGAGCACGAATGCAAGATTCTATTTATCATATGACATTAAAAGCGTATTTAATTCACGATTGTTTACAAAAATGTCAACATTCCGCCGTTAGTAAACGCGACATTATTAAGGACGTCGTACAGGTAACGTTACGGGACGTATCTAGCTAATTTGCATATTTAATCCACTAGTGGATTATCGAAAATAATACATGACGTTATTACACTCTCAGACGCGACGTCATATGATAAATACAGTTATATACATGTACACTAGGTTTTCGGCACCCCCACCAATCAGGTCTTGGAGAAGTAGAGTGGGCTGCATGGTGCTTCCATGCAGAGCTGAAACCGACCAAATTTGAGTACTGGTAAACAGCTTAGAAGGTTTAAGCCTGTCCAGGAAAAGTGATGCAAGTCTGACCAGTCCGTAAACCCCAGCAGTTTCTTTGGATGGTAGGGCTTGAGTTGTCATTTCACCTTAATGTCGGGTGAAAGTCCCACAAAATCAGAAGCAAAATCTCCAAAATGACCATAATAGTGTTGATGGAGACGTAAAACCTCATCACAAACTAACACTAGGTTTTTGATTCAACATGATTTAAAGAGAGATAAAAGTGTATAGATTATGTAGGAAAATGACCATTCATGGAAATATATGATATGTTCAAATTGTGTTACATCCTAAACCATGCTATAAGTAACAGTGTTATAAAATGTCATCATGTATTTTTTTGAATACAATAATTAGATTATGGTCAGATATTCTATCAGATAACTGGTAGCATTTATTAGTCCCTAATGGGGATATAGCTGTCTTCAAACAGTCTTTTTGGATGGTAAGTAGCCAGCTTTATGTATGCAAATTTTGTTAAATGGCAGCATATCAGGGGGATCCATTGTGACCATAAAATTGTTGATCCTCATGTCAGTTTTTTCTCTTTTATAGGAAACCTAAATATTTGGTGACATTTCCATACCCATACATGAATGGCAGGCTTCATCTAGGTCACACGTTTTCACTCTCAAAATGTGAGGTATGTATTGTTTCCCGTTTAGTAATGGTTTACTGATAAATGAGTTTTATTTTTGGCCGTCTTTTTATATCGTAATGATCCTCAGTTTTTGGACAGAAATGCCTATTAAAGCAAACAGTGCAGACCCAGATCAGACTGCTCCTGAAGGAACAGTCTGATCAGTGTCTGCACTTTTTCAACTCCTTGCTGGATCGGGAAACAAATTTGTTAAAAAGTTTTAGGAGAATTACAGCAAGTTCTCAAGGTATACAAATTGTTAGAATTTTTACGGTATGCCGTAACTCATTTTATATGGAAAACCCAAGATGGAGCCACTGGCAATCAATACAGGCCCGATTAGATTCTGATCAGATCTGGAATTGTTTGCAAAATGTTCAGCCATTTTCTAAATAAATTTCTGAAAATAAATTCTCTGAAGATGCCACATAATTTTTTATCAACCTCTGCTATATATAACCATTCAGCACAAAAACAGGTAAATTTATGCATCGACAGCTTAGCAGAGCACCATGTGTGATTTTCATTGACAACATATGGTACAGGCTTTTGTGACTTTGTTTAATTAGTTTCACGGGCTGTTAAATCTAACAAAACTCTTTATTTTGAGCTGTTTACGGCGGTTTGATTTTTTAAATCAAAAGTAGAACATTAAAAGAAGTGTTTTGAAAGTTGGAGAAAAAAAATATTTTGTGGATTTTATCTATCCAAAATGGCATTGAGGAGTGAGAGAAGGATATATACAAGGCAAAGTGTTCTCAGCTTTTTAGCTCTGCAGGGCCGAAGGCTCCGGGGGGGGGGGGGGGGGGGGGGGGGGGGGGAGCTTATACATGTAGTATAGGCTGTGGTCCATTGTCTGTGTCCTCAACAGTTTTAAACAACATCTCCTGAAACCACTGGGACAATTGAAACCAAACTGCATATCGAACCTCCATTTGGTGGGGGCTTAAAAGTTTGTTCATGGGATCTTGGCCTCCTGACCAAGATGGCCTACATGCCCATATATGGTAAAAGTCTTTAAAAACCTTCTCCTCAGGAAACAAATGGCCTATGGCCTTGAAACTTGGTATGCATCATCAGGGACTCTGGGGCCCTATCAAGTTTGTTCAAAAGGATGACCTTTTGGTTGACCTTGACCTATTTTATGTCAAGGTCAAATTTGGTCACATAGGCATTTTACGGCCCCCGCCCATTGGGGCTTGAAGAAATAGATGGGCTGCATGATGCTTCCATGCAGAGCTGAAACCGACCGCACACGAGTACTGGTAAACTGTTTAGAAGATCTAAGTCTGCCCAGGTAAAGTGGTGCGAGTCGGACCATCCATGTTTATAAACCCTATAGGTTTCATTGGGCGACAGGGCTTGAGATGTCATTTCATCTCAATATCAGGTAAAAGTCCCACAAAATTGGAAACAGCATCTCCAAAATGACCTATACAGTGTTGACTGGAACATTAAATCTGAACAAGACATTTATATGAGAAAAAAGGTGAAATAGTGGAGTGAGTGAGTGTTTCAGCTTTACATCCCACCAACAGCTAAGGTCATACGGAGAGGGGACCTCGGTTTAAAGACTCATCCGAAAGTCTGGAGAAGCCTGTGATCGATCCTGCGACCCCTGGTTTACAAGGCGAGTAGCATAACCACTACACCATAGAGGCTTCTAATGTGAAATAGTGGATTTTACTGATTGCATGGTAGCCTTTGGCATCAGAAATGATATTAGCATTCAGCTGAATTGAAGTTTATCAATTTCAACGGTCAAGGTCATTTACTGACCTTTGTCCTCGATGGTTCAGATTCAGTATTTTTATTTTCTTCAGCACTCTAACTGCTGGGTTGATTGAAACCAAATTACATATTAAGCCTCTGTGGAAAGGGGGTACGAAAATTTGTTCTTAAGAACTGGGTCACATGACCAATATGGCCCCCATGCCCATATATGGTAAAACTGTTTAAAAATCTGCTCCTCAGGAACCAAATGGCCCATGACCTTGAAACTTGGTATGCAGCATAAGGGAATCGGGCCCTACCAAGTTTGTTCAAATGATTACCTTTGGTTGACCTTGACCTGTTTTACATCAAGGTAAAATTTGGTCATCAATTCCAAAGGTCAAGGTCATTTACTGATCTTTGTCCTGGATGGCTCAGATTCAGTATTTTTGTCTTCTTCTCCACTAAAACTGCTAGTTGATTGGTTGATTGAAATCAAATTACATCTGGAGCATATATGGAAAGGGGGAACAAAAGTTGGTTCTTAAGAACTGGGTCACATGACCAAGCTGGCCGCCATGCCCATATAAGGTAAAAACCCTTAAAAATCTTCTCCTCCTGAACCAGTTAACCGATTGTGATGAAACTTGTTATGTGGCATTGGGGACTTGGGGCCCATCATAGTTTGCCTCAGGAACCAAAATGGCTGATGGCTTTGAAACTTGGAATGCAGCATCAGGGACTTGGGGGCCCTTCCAAGTTTGTTCAAATGATAACCTTTGGTTGACCTTGACCTAATTTACGTCAAGGGCAGATTTGGTCACTTGGACATTTGTAAGGAAAAAAGGCGAAATAGTGGATTTTTCTAATTGCACGGTAGCCTGCTTTATCAGAAATTATATTGGCAATCAGTCTAATCTGGGTCTACACTGTTCGCTTGGACCTAACTGTCCCAATACTTAGGATCATTACGGTATACAAGTTGTGTTTAAACAACAATTTAATCAATCTTGGAAAAATTATGGCCAGTGAGGTACTCATTCACCTTAACAATTAGCATTGTGGGTAAAATTTTCAGCAGATAACACTTTCAAATTTCTAGGAAACATATTTAATACCTTTAAAAGGCTGGAAAATTCAACCCATCCACCCACCGTTTTGGAGGATGAGAAAAAATTTTGTCTAGTGCCCAAGACATTATCCAAAATCATGCAGGGTGAATGAAATTATGGAGAATTTTATAAAAAAAAATATTTGAAAAGGACGTACAGTGTGTGCAAAAGTAGTGATGGTTGAATTTATAGTGTTTACCAATGTTCTCTCTTCAGTTTAGTGTTGGCTACCAAAGACTGAGAGGGAAAAGATGCTTGTGGCCTTTTGGGCTCCACTGTACTGGAATGCCTATCAAGGTAAGAAAATTCAAAATCCAAATCAGTCCAGTCAAACGATGACATCAGTGATGACATCATAACAAACATGCATTAAAATGCCTTCACAAACTTTTCACATATCATCTGTCATATCTAATCACTCACCATTTCTTGGACTATAGTAGTCACATCATCATCATCATCATCACCATCATCATCAGATTTTTGTTTGACATGCAGGTACAGGGGCAACATCCAGATATCCAGGTATGTCTATCACGAGGGTTGATTAGATACATGTAGTTGTCTCTCCTTAAACCACACCACAACCTCATAGTAACACTATTCTTTATAACATGGTTTTGTATATAACACAGTTTCAAGATGGATCCCAAAAATGTAGTTAATGACTTATGTTGCCCCAGACACTCATCTGACCTGGGTCTGCACTATTTGCTTAGATCTGTCTGTCTCAATACTTAACCCTTGTCCTGCTGAGCCCGGATATGCCTTATTTTCCAAACAATGAAGATCCAGATCAGATGGCTTCTGACGAAGCCATCTGATCAGGATCTACATTGTTTGCCATTCAGATTGTGAATTTGTTGCAATAATTTGCATCAAGTAATCTGATTGATTGATAATCGGTAGTGGGTGTGGCATATATGAATATTCAGCAGAACAAGGGTTAAGATCATTATGGTATTCCATTCCTATTCTGTTATTCCTGTTCACACAGGCTGGTTCAGACAAGCTAAAGCGGGAAATGGCCGACTATGGTTACCCACCAGTTTTTCCAGTGGAAGTAGAGGAAGAAAAACAAGAAGTTACAGAAGTGGTGATCAAGGATAAAGCCAAAGGGAAAAAGGTTGGTGTTTCTGAGGGTCCTGAGGGTGTTTCTGAGGGTCCCTATTTTTCCTGAATGGAATTTTCTGCCTTACATATACAGGTAGCAGTAGCCTGTATAGAAAATTAGTGGTGTCATGTTTGAGTTTCTTTTAAAGATGGGATTTAGATAATAACTGATTTTTTAGCTCACCTGTCACGTAGTGGCAAGGTGAGCTTTTGTGATCACATTTTGTCCGTCGTCCATGCGTGCGTGCGTAAACAATTTATTGTCCCCACGATAGCATCTTCATTTATTATTTGATTTTAACCAGACTTGCACACAGCTTGTACCACCATGAGATCTAGGTTCCTTTCTTGAACCATCCATATCCCATCATGTGTTACGGAGCAAAAATTGTCTATTTTGGTCTTGTCCGCACGATAGCATCTTCATTTATGATTTGATTTTAACCAGACTTGCACACAACTTGTACCACCATGAGATCTGGGTTCCTTTCTTGAACCAGTCATATCCCATCATGTGTTACGGAGTTACAGCCCCTGAAAGGGCAAAAATTGCCTATTTTGGTCTTGTCCACACGATAGCATCTTCATTTATGATTTGATTTTAATCAGACAAGCACAGAACTTGTACCACCATGAGATCTGGCTTCCTTTCTTGAACCAGCCATATCCCATCATGTGTTACAGAGTTACGGCCCCTGAAACGGCAAACATTGCCTATTTTGGTCTTGTCTGCATGATAGCTGTTTCATTAATGATTTGATTTTAACTAAACTTGCACACATTTTGTACCACCACAAAATATCTCAGTCAAGTTCGAATATGGGTCATGTTGGGTCAAAAAGTAGGTCAGTAGGTCAAATCAGAAAAAAAAAAAACTTGTGAAGACACTAGAGGCCACAGTTTTGGTCCGATCATTATCAAACTAGCCCAGAATGATAATCTTGACAATATCTCAGTCAAGCTCGAATATGGGTGTTGTCCAGTCAAAAAGTAGGTCAGTAGGTCAAATCATAGAAAAACCTTCTGAACACACTAGAGGCCACAATCTATGTCCAATCATCATCAAACTTGCTCAGAATGATCATCTTGATAATATCTTGGTCACGTTTGAATATGGGTCATGTTGGTTTAAAAAGTAGGTCAGTAGGTCAAATCAGAAAAACTTTGTGAACACACTAGATGCCACAGTTTTGGTCCAATCATCATCAAACTTGCCCAGAATGATCATCTTGACAATATCTGAGTCAAGTTCTAATATGGGTCATGTCGGTTCAAAAAGTAGGTCAGTAGTTCAAATCAGAGAAAAACCTTGTGAACACACTAGAGGCCACAGTTCTGGTCCGATCATCATCAAACTTGCTCAGAATGATCATCTTGATAATATCTTGGTCACGTTCGAATATGGGTCATGGCAGGTCAAAAAGTAGGTCAGTAAGTCAAATCAGAGAAAAACCTTGTGAACACACTAGAGGCCACAGTTTTGGTCCAATCATCATCAAACTTGGTCAGAATGATAGTCTTGACACTATCTAGGTCAGGTTCGAATATGGGTCATTTCAAGTAAAAAAGTAGGTCAAATCATAGAAAAACTTGTGAACACACTAGAGGCCACTGATTAGGTCCAATCATCATCAAACATGCCCATAATGATCATCTTGACAATATCTGAGTCAAGTTTGAATATGGGTCATGTCTGTCCAAAAAGTAGGTCAGTAGATAAAATCGTAGACAAACCCTCTGAACACACTAGAGGCCACAGTTTTGGTCTGATCATCATTGAACTTGCTAAAAATCACCATTGGACAATATCTCAGTTATTTTCGAATATGGGTCATATCTGGCCAGTAAGTAGGTCAGTAGGTCAGATTGTTGAAAAACCTTGTGGACACACTAGAGACCCCAGTTTTGGTCCGATCATCATCAAACTTGCTCAGAATGATCATCTTGTCAATATCTGGGTCAAGTTTGAATATGGGTCATGTCGGGTCAAAAAGTAGGCCAGCAGGTCAAATCATAGAAAACATTTTGAACACTCTAAGAGGCCACAGTTTTAGTCAAATCATCATAAAACTTGCTCAGAATGATCATCTGGACAATATCTCAGTAAAGTTCGAATATGGGTCATGTCAAATCAAAAAGTAGATCAGTAGGTTATTTTATCATAACTTTTGAACTGTTTGAGATAGAGCCTTCATATTTGGCATGTAGGTTCCTTGTTCCTTGTGACAAGGGCTTCCCACTCATTTAAGATTTGACCTGTGACGTTGACCTGTGACCTACTTTATCATTACTTCTGAACCATATATGATAGAGCCTTCATATTTGGCATGTATGTTCCTTGTGAAAAGGTTTTCTCAACCATTCAAAACTTTTGAGCCTTGACCTTGACCTTTGACCTACTTTGTCATAACTTTTGGAGCATTTAAGATAGAGCCTTCATATTTGGCATATAGGTTCCTTCATAGGAGTGTTTGAGTTGAAGTCTCACCAACAGCTAAGGTCATACAGTGATGGGACCTTTAGACCAATCTGAAAGTCTGGAGAAGCCTGGGATCGATCCTGCTACCCCTGGTTTACAAGGCAATTAGCATGACCACTTCACCATGAAGGCTTCTAAACTTCATTGGAATGTTGTGTAGATGACCCTCCCGCCCATCGGGGCTTGAAGAAATACATGAGCTGCATGATGCTTCCACACAGAGCTGAAACCGACCCGCACATGAGTACCTGCCCAGGCAATGCAGTGCGAGTCGGCCCATCCATGCTTATAAACCTTATTAGTTTCATAGGGTGGCAGGGCTTAAGATGTCATTTCATCTCAATGTCGGGTAAAAGTCCCACAAAATTGGAAGCAACATCTCCAAAATGACCTTTACAGTGTTAAACCTCAAATCAAACAAACCAAATCTAGGAAAATAGCATAACGATTAACAAATGGTTACAAGAACTAAAAATAGAAAAACATTGTATATTTGCTTCATATGTGAACTCCTTCTAAACCGTTGGGCCAATTGGCTTTAAAACTTCACAGGAATGTTGCCTAGGTGACTCCCTACCAAAATAATTAAAACTCATTCCACTCCAATGAACAAGATGGCTGCCAGAGCTAAAAATAAAAAAAAAATCTTCAAACGACAGTTCCTTCTGTACCCTTGAGCCAATTTCATTCAAACTTCGAAGTATTGTTGCTTAGATGACCCTCTACCAAAAAGGCTAAAACAATCCCGCTCTGATGAAAGAAAATGGCCACTGAAGCTAAAAATAGAAAAATATTGTAAATCTTATTCAAACGTGAACCCCTGCTAAACCCTAAGGCCAATTTGATTCACACTTCACAGGAATGTTGCCTAGGTTACCCCTACCAAATAAGCTAAAATCACTCTGCTGATGAACAAGATGGTCACCATAGCTAAAAATAGAATGTACTCGAGACAGTGATACACAGGTGAGCGAACCAGGGCCCTGTGGGCCCTCTTGTTTTGTATAAACAGTGAAGGCCCTGAGCTGATTCCACAGAATATGGCATCTGGTCTAGGCTTGCATTGTTTGTCATTGTCTGATTTTGTGTTTCCCCGGATGTTTGTGATACGGGTTGAAGTCCAAACTATTCAGAGGTAAGGTGTGGACATGACTGACATACTGTTGATTTGGATGTAAAACCCACTTCAGTTTGCAGTCCAGTAAGTGTGTTAATTTTCTCCAATTGCTGTAAACCAATTAAATTCTAATGGTCACCTGTTTTGCATTGACAATATATGAAGTATATGGCCTAAAAGCATTAACATTACATTCATTGTGATTTGCGAAAATTCATCACAGAGAAACTGTTCTGAAACAGCAAAATGCAAACATTGCTAGCTTCCATAATAAATGGGTTTACAGTACGTTAGGAATAATTGTTAAGCACCATCCTTTATCGGTTCTTATCTGATAGCTACAACACTTTTAATGGAGAAATTAAAAAAAAAAAATGATCCATTTTCTTATCCAAACAAAAGTTTCTTTGCACTGAGACATTTGTCAGTAAATTTTCGTGTTGCTGATTATAATTTTAATGTAGCTGGTGCTGTGGCAATACATTCCTTTTATACTGCTACTGTCGGAGTTATATACAAAATACTGTTATAGTTTGAAAAAATTGACCTGAGACTGACCTTTATGCAAGGAATAAACTAGTCAAAGTTATCGCCTGATACGCCGCCTTTTGTTAACTTCTCATGAATTTTCGGCATCACGTGAATTGCGACCCATTTACCAACCTCTATATGTATTGAATAACAATATCGCTATTTTCGAGAGATGGCGAGGATTAATATATGCATTCAGCGGGGTGTGAAATTAAGTTAATAGAGTTCACCAGTCTCAGGTCAATTTGTTTGAACTATACAATGAGAATGTGCTGTATCCATAAAATATACATTTGGGAGGAGGCATGGCATGATTTTGTTACATTCAGGGACAGGATTTTGATGAGTGGTATTATGACATGACTTCATTGTACAAAGATTTAGTCAATTATTTGAGCGGAAACAAGCAACATTGTGTCCTTAGACATGTAAGCATAGTGAAGAGTCAGATCAGACTACAAAAAAAGTGCAGCCTGATTGGTGTCCTTGCTTTGCTGTACATTAAAGTTACCATATTAAGAGCCCCTTGGGGCTTCTCTAGACTTTCCAATGAGTCTCTCTGTCTCTGGTCGGGCCCATCGGAGTCTAACTGTTGGTTTTCTTTTGCTCAAGCATTTCAGTGGTTTCTTGCTGTCGAGTCCTCACCGTTGTCTCACCTCTGTGGTTCTTTGATTTTTTGTGTTCACGAAGATGTTGCACTGATGAGTTAGGAGGCCTTCATGCGGACTGAACAAATTATTTGTCTAAATCGCGACGGAAGTAAGGGCGAGGATTGTGGCCACGTAAAATCGATTTAAGCCCCCCAGTGGAAATCTTTCCACTGAGCGTTCCAAGGCGGTTCTTCTGTGGCAGTTTATTAATGGTGTTGTTTGTTACTTACTGTGTGTAACACTTGTGTCTTTTTATTTTGAATGGCCATATGGCCATTTTGTGGGAAAGTAACTGTCCTTATGGCCTTCCTTTGTTTAGGTTTCCATTATGGTCTGGTCGCTTAATGTTTGTGTTTCTTTCCCTTTGGTGTCTTTGATGGGTAGAGTATGTTAATTGTATCGATTCCTGATCTTTGTATTACTTCAACTTTAAACCGAGGTCCCATCTCTGTGTAACCTCAATTGTTGTCGGATTTTTATAAACAATAGTATGTAGTGTCCCTTGCGTAAACTGATAATCAACCACAAAAGTTCAGCTGAGTCCAACCTCTCAAAAGCTGATATTTAAAATACTAATTGTAGGATTGTGTTGAAATTCAAGCGTTTCTTTCTTCTTACAGAGTAAACTGAAAGCAAAGACTGGAGAAATGAAGTATCAATGGCAAATTATGACTTCCCTAGGAATGTCTGATGAGGAAATCCAGAAATTTGCTGACCCCATGCACTGGCTCTCCTACTTTCCACCACACTGTGTGTCCGACTTGAAACGAATGGGACTGAAGGTAGGTGGTTAATGGTAGCTTCAGAAATGCTGAATCTGAGAATATAAAAAAAACATACAACAGTTGGGAAATGCCCTCATTTGAGATATTCCTGTCTTTCACAGTTCTAAAAATGTCATTTTAACACATGAAAACATACTTTTTTATGTACCCACAATCACTGAATGGTGGAAAGGGCATATAGGATTACTCGTCAAAAAAAATACATGCATAAGGTGTATATGTAGCTCAGACAGTAAACTTGATCAAAAGAGTCTGAATACCGGGCAAAGTTATCAGATTCTGATTAGCTTGCCTGGAGTTTTCTAACAAGGCTGGTGTCTAATCAGAATGTTATATTTATCAGGGCCTAGTTGAACAACACATTTGTTATGTGATCCTTTTCCACTCTGTCATCTAATACAGCAGATGACAAATTGTTGATATTTTTCATATTTTCCCAGAAAACATGACTTGACATCTCATGCAAATTGTCTCCATAGGAGACAATTTGCATGAGATGTCAACATCCTGTTTTCTGGGAAAATTAGGAAAATATTTCAAAATGTCATCTTCTGAGAAAAATACCCAGCATGCAGATCTGGTGTGAGATCTGCCATGCGTGCTGCAAGCCAGCTACCTGGAAGGAGGCCCACTTATGTGGATGTTGCCTCTGTACCTGCAACATCAAATCAAAACTCCGATGATGATGATGATTTTTATGATGATGATGAGGAGCGTTAATAAACTGCTAGCCTTGGTAGCTCAGTAGGATGCACTTCTGACTGGTGATTAGGAGGTTGCAAGTTTTATACCTGTCAGGCCGGACATGGTTAGTTAGTTTATCGCTTAAACTTTGATAATTCATTATGGCAAATATACTGATATTTTTTTCTGAAAAATAATGTGAGTAGCCTGTGTGCATACAAAAAAAATTGACCTGTGATGGTGACCTTGACATTTGACCTACTTAAAAGAAAGAAATAAAATTGGCCATAACTTTTGAACTGTTTGAGATAAAGCCTTCATATTTTGCATGTGACCAGTGACCTTGACCTGTTTTAAAGATAAAATTATTATTGGTGATAACTTTTGAACTATTTGAGTTTGAACCTTTATAGTGAGCATGTAGATTCCTTGTGACCCAATGTCTTCCTACTCAAACAAAAAATCTTCACCTAGGACCTTGATCTTCACCTGTGACAAACTTTGAAGAAAAAATGACCATGCCCGGGGACATATTCGTGTTTCACAAACCCATCTTCTTAAAAAAGTGAAACGCAGGGTTTTCAGTCAGGATTTTTTCTGCAGACATGTATACTCATCCTGACAAAAGAATGAATAAATATTACCTTCCTTTGAGTACCCATAATTCAGTATGTACAAATGTAGTGTTATTTCCATACAGGTTGATTGGAGGAGAACTTTCATCACGACAGATGTGAACCCATACTATGATTCCTTTGTTAGATGGCAGATGTGGCATCTCAAGAGACGAGACAAAATACAGTTTGGTAAAAGGTATGTATACAGTGGTAGCAGACGACATAAACAGACAATAATTTCAGCTTGAGGGTTAAATGATTCTCTGTTTGTTTGAAAATTTTGAGTTTAAATGATCAGTCAACACTAATTAGGTCATATTGAGCAAAGGTTTTTGCCAAGGTACTCCTTTAGGCATTTTCTGCATACAATGGGTTAATTAATATCACAAAACTGCTCCAAAATGCACTTTAACAAACACAGCTACAGAGAAGGAGGGGTAACAAGGTAGTTTTGGATATATTTTATCATGATTTCTCCATAAAAACATATGTTGTGAGTATATGTACTTGTTAGCAATTGCCAGTGGAGGCAATTTTAGCAAATACAGTAAAAATCTGTTATTAAGACTAAATCTGCTTTTAAAAGCTTATTGCGAAGGTTTCAGTTATTCTTTCTTTGCGTTTTCTACACCCAGTTTATTCTAATAGGAGACCACCTTTAGGACTGTTCAAAAGTGGTCTTAAAGACCACTTTTGAACAGTCCCAAAGGTGGTCTTAATACAGGAATTATACTGTACCCACAACATATGTTTCTCACTAGAAATAAGGAAACTAATTCCTTTATTGGGTCGATTGTTTATCTGTCGAACTAAAGTTACTAACTACAGTAGCTTCCCACCTGCTCTTGTCCATGTCACTGTGGCTGGCCACATGGCAAAATCCAGGTAATGTTATTTATAATATCCGCACTATTCTTGTACCCTCCGGCATCAGACTGCTGTTTAACACTAAAATCTGGACAAGGTTCATGTACTGGGACATATTTTGGCAAAAACAGTGTAGACCCAGATAAGATGCCACAGAATTGCCGCAGAATGCGGCATCTGATCAGGGTCTACATTGTTTGCTTAAAATACTGGATTTCAGGGTTAAACAAAACAGTTTAAATCTCTGCTCAGGACTATTTTCCCAGGCTACACAATCAATCTACTAGTACCCGCGTTGCTTTGATTATCCCTGTCTGGAATTACTGTAAAAATTCTAAAAATTCAGACAACTAAAGATTCAGCCACCTTGAGGACTTGCTCTGATTTTCCTAAAATTGTAACAAGTTTGTTTCAGGATCCAGCAAGATGTCCAAAAAGTGTAGACAGAATGGTAAACAGTGTAGACCCTGATCAAACTGCTCCTTCAGGAGCAGTTTGATCTGGGTCTGCACTGTTTGCTTAGGCCTGTCTGTCCTAATACTAAGGATCATTATGGTATCCTTGAATTCTTAATAATAATATGCATTTGGATGTGTATATCTTTTGCAGGTTCACCATATTTTCTCCCAAGGATGGCCAACCTTGTATGGATCACGACAGAAGCACTGGAGAGGTAGGAAAATAACTAATTATAAGGACAGTCAGAGCAGAGACCTGAGCAATTGTCATATCATACTGTTCCTCTAGAAATGGTCTTATTAATGTCTACACTGTCAGAAGTTCTGCCTACGCCTTCTGTGGGGTCTATAACTGATTAGTAAAAGCAACAGTGCTGAGTTAAATTTCAGAACACATTTACAACTTGTGCTCAAAGTTTGCCAATAAGGTCAACAAGGACAGTGATGGCATTGTATCTCTAAAGAGGGACTTAAAAAAAAAATGAAAATTAACAAATGAATTATTTCAACAGTCAGTGAAACTGTAATACATGAGTTATGCCAGTAGCAAATGATTTTAAAAAAAAATATACAAATGTCAAAAATGTTCTCACATCAAGGTCAGTTTGAAAGCCCAACAAATGTTGGGACTTCTAAAAATGGAAAATAAGGCCTGGCTGGCCAGATTGTTAACCCTTTCATTCCTGTAGACCAATACAGGTACATATGCAGTGTAGGTCCATATGAGATGAGTCATAATGAGTCTTCTCACCAGGATCTATACAGCTAAATGATTATTGAATCACTTTCAACATCAACAGGTATGTCAAATTTCAAAGATAGTAGTAGAGTCCATGGTCCAGTTGTTCAAAGCATCCTTAGCTTAATGAGCTCGTTAGTTCTCATATTGTTAACTGGTCTAGCAAGAACAATATCTAGAAGTTTGCTATTATTGCTGAAAAAATGTGAGTAGCTTTTACATATGCAAAAGCTACTCGTATTTTTTCAGCAAAAATATTAGTATAATTAGCATATTAAATGATCAAAGTTTTAATGATTTGTTTAAAAGACGTCATTAGTTTTGAACAACTGGTCACATGTCAGAACTCAGGGATGTAAGGATTAAGAGAACTAGGTCTGTCACCTTTGAATAAGCCAGCTTGTTCAAAGGACAGGAAATGTAAAATTTATAAACTATAGGAAGAGACGTTTCACTACCCACTGATATTGACATTGACAGATGTAGTGGCAGCATAACTGGGCGCTTACATTAAAAGCTCCCTTGTCCTGATGAACACAATAACTCCTATCACTGCAAACAGTGTAGATCCAGATCAGATGGCTTCTGAAGAAGCCATCTGATCAGGATCAAATACTGTTTTCCAGTCAATTGCAAAATTAATGAACTCATCATATCAAGTTATTTGATTGTTTGACAGTCATTAATGATTGTAGCAGAATTAAATCTGCTAGACAAGGGTTAATAAGCAAAAAGTGAGCCTTGTATCAGGCCTCATATTATCAGGCATATTCAGGATTTCGGGCTTTTAGGGCTTGATTGTTTCTTGATTTTAGGCTTTTTAGATTTTGATTTTTCCTCCTATATTCTGTTTAAAATGACTATTGAATATTTATCCTCTGAGTAAAATTATTTTGCTACACCTATTTCTGCCTATTCACCAACCAAATTATTTGATATAATGTATTCAAGTCACTAACTGCATTACAAACAATGTAGATCCTGATCAGATGGCTTCTTCAGAAGCCATCTGATCAGGATCTACACTGTTTGCAAAGGTAATGTTTGACATGTACAGCAGGATGAGGGTTAAGGCTGCAAAATTAGGTCTTTCAGGCTTTGAAAAGCTTGGACAGTATGAGGCCTGTTTATGTTGGCATATAAAAAGGGGCACAGAGCTAGCTACACAAAAAGGGTTCTCGACTTTGCTTCATTCAAGATAAGGCCGCATACAGTTTTGATTTACATATGTCAAAACACTTTTCTATGTGTTAGTGCATTTCTATATGTTAGTGCATTTGTTTAATTTCAGGGTGTTGGTGCACAAGAGTACACACTGATCAAGTTGAAAGTTTTGAAACCATACCCTCCAAAACTCAGGTAAATATATATAATATCAGACCCAGGTCAAGGCTAAAAACCCATGGATAGCAAAAGGCTGTTTTTTGGCAAGTGCCTCTTTCTCATAGGTCAATATAATTATATTGACCCTGTGAATGTTTAATTGACAATCATGAAAAGTGTGGAACTCAAAAGTAGTTTTGGGCCCCCGTCCATCGGGGCTTGGAGAAATAGATTGGACTGCATGGTGCTTCCATGCAGAGCTGAAACATACTGCACATGAGTATTGGTAAACAGCTTAGAAGGTCTAAGCCTACCCAGGCAAAGTGGCGTGAGTCGGATCATCCGTGCATATAAACCCTATTGGTTTAATTGGGCGGCAGGGCTTGAGATGTCATTTAATCTCAATGTCGGGTAAGAGTCCCACAAAATTGGAAGCAACATCTCCAAAATGGCCTAAATAGTGTTGACGGGGATGTTACAAACAAACAGAAGTAGTTCTTGGTTACTGCCAGGGAAATATATACATTTGCAAGAATTTACAAGAAACATCAGTATAAACACTCAATGTTTCTGGTCCTGTTAAGCAAGTTCCTGAGGATCTTTTTTTAACCCTTATCCTGTTTGTTTGTTTGTTTGATTTGAGGTTTAACGTCCCCGTCAACACTGTAAAGGTCATTTTGGAGACGTTGCTTCCAATTTTGTGGGACTTTAACCCGACATTGAGATGAAATTACATCTCAAGCCCTGTCGCCCAATGAAACCAATAGGATTTATCAGCATGGACGGTCTGCCTCCCACTGCGGTTCCTGGACAGGCTTAGATCCTCTAAGCGGTTTACCAGTACTAGTGTGCGGGCTGGATTCAGCTCTGCGTGGAAGCATCATGCAGCCCATATATTTCTTCAAGCCCCTATGGGCGAGGGCCGAAAACCCTTATCCTGTTGAACTTGACAATCCTTACCTTTGCAAACAGTGAAGATCCTGATCAGATGGCTTCTTCAGATGGCTTCTTCTGAAGAAGCAGTCTGATCAGGGTCTACACTGTTTGCCATGCCTTCTGTACTTTTAGACTTTGTTAGAATATTAGGAGCATTATAGCAAGTCCGCAAGATGTCCAATTTTTAGCTCGCCTGTACGAAGTACAAGGAGAGCTATTGTTGTCACCTCGGATGGCGTGCGCGTGTGCGTTTGCGTTTGCGTTCCCGTCACACTGCGTTAAAGTTTTTCAAATGCTTATATCTCAGCAGTCACTCATCACAGACCACTCATATTTGGAACTTAAGTACCTGGGAGGGTCCTCTGATGTTCAAAGAGAACAGACCCCTGGGTTCATGCCCCAGGGGGGGGGGGGTAGGGGTCAAAATCTAGAACACCTTTGTAATTCTGTGTTAAAGTTTTTGAAATGCTTATATCTCAACAGTCACTCATCACAAAGCATTCATAATTACAACTTGGATACCTGGGAGTGTCTTCTGAGATTCCAAGACAACACACCCCTGGGTTCATGCCTGGGATTGGGGATGGGGTGGGGCTGGGGGTCAAAATCTAGGACACCTTTGTAATTTGTTGTATACCTTTCCATTATACTAACAAGTTATAGACACAATTGGTTATACATCAGCCAATCAAGTGACATTGGTTCAAGTGTAAAAGGGTGAAGGTCATGGTGACCTACATTTCACGGTCCAATGATTTTGCCTTATATCTTGAAGTCTATTTGTTGGAGAAATGTCATACCTGGGATATTAGTTCCATGTGACTCCACGATTGACCTCAAAATATATCTAGGTCACTGTGACCTATATTTCATGGTTCAGCGATTTTGCCTATTATCTCGAATACTATTTGATGGAGAAATGTCATACCTGGATAATTAGTTCCATATGACCCAATAATTGACCGCAAAATACATCTAGGTCATAGTGACCTACATTTCACGGTCCAGTGATTTTGTCTATTATCTTGACTACTATTTGATGGAGAAATGTTATACCTGGGTTATTAAATGCATGTGACCCCATTATTGACCTCAAAATATATCTAGGTCACTGTGACCTATATTTTATGGTTCAGCGATTTTGCCTATTATCTAGAATACTATTTGATGGAGAAATGTCATGCCTAGATTATTAGTTCCATATGACCCAATAATTGACCGCAAAATATATCTAGGTCATGGTGACCTACATTTCATGGTCCAGTGATTCTGTCTATTATCTTGAATACTATTTGATGGAGAAATGTTATACCTGGGTTATTAGTTGCATGTGACCCCATTATTGACCTCAAAATATATCTAGGTCAGTATGACCTATATTTCATGGTTCAGTGATTTTGCCTATTATCTTGAATACAATTTGATAGAGAAACGTCATACCTGGATTATTAGTTCCATGTGACTCTATAATTGACCGCAAAATATATCCAGGTCAGTGTGACCTATATTTCATGGTTCAGTGATTTTGCCTATTATATTGAACACTATTTGATGGAGAAATGTCATACCTGGATTATTTATTCCATGTGACCCCATGATTGAGCTTGAATTAATATCTAGGTCAGTGTGTCCTATATTTCATGGTTCAGTGATTTTTCCTTTTATCTTGACTACTATTTGATGGAGAAATGTTATACCTGGGTTATTAAATGCAGGTGACCCCATTATTGACCTCAAAATATATCTAGGTCCCTGTGACCTATATTTTATGGTTCAGCGATTTTGCCTATTATCTAGAATACTATTTGATGGAGAAATGTCATGCCTAGATTATTAGTTCCATATGACCCAATAATTGACCGCAAAATATATCTAGGTCATGGTGACCTACATTTCATGGTCCAGTGATTCTGTCTATCATCTTGAATACTATTTGATGGAGAAATGTTATACCTGGGTTATTAGTTGCATGTGACCCCATTATTGACCTCAAAATATATCTAGGTCAGTATGACCTATATTTCATGGTTCAGTGATTTTGCCTATTATCTTGAATACAATTTGATAGAGAAACGTCATACCTGGATTATTAGTTCCATGTGACTCTATAATTGACCGCAAAATATATCCAGGTCAGTGTGACCTATATTTCATGGTTCAGTGATTTTGCCTATTATCTTGAACACTATTTGATGGAGAAATGTCATACCTGGATTATTTATTCCATGTGACCCCATGATTGAGCTTGATTTAATATCTAGGTCAGTGTGTCCTATATTTCATGGTTCAGTGATTTTTCCTATTATCTTCAATACTATTTGATGGAGAAATGTCTTACCTGGATAATTAGTTCCATGTGACCCGATGATTGACATGGAAATATATCTAGGTCCTTGTGACCTATTTTCATGGTTCAATGATTTTGCTTATAATTCAGATACAATTTGATCCTGAAATGTAATATCTGGAATATATGTTCCATGTGACCTGATTATTGATCTCAAATATATCAAGGTGAGTGTGACCTATATTTCATGGTTCATAAATTTTCCTTATATCTTGAAGTCGCGAAACAGGCGAGCTATGCTGTCTGGCGACAGCTCTTGTTTTAAATTTTTTGGTAAGCCAGCTCAGGAAAGTGTTGTTAGGTAAAGTAACTGTCTCCATATGTCCTCAGCCTTGTGAAAACAGCCGGGAAGAAGGTCAAGGACCTGCTACCAGTTCTCTCTTCCCGCCACCTCTCATTCAAGAGACGTCATGTGTACAGCTCTTGTGTGTTGAGTGCAATGCTCCATGCCAGCGAGACTTGGCCATTGACGAAACCAAACCTTCAATGTCTGCAGCAGAATGACAGGGCAATGATCAGACAGATCTGCAATATCAACAGGCCTCATATTTTTCAGGCATGTGCAGGATTTCAGGCTTTTAGAGCTTGATTTTTTCTTGATATCAGGCTTTTAGATTTTGATTTTTCTTCCTATATTCTGTTTAAAATGACTATTTAACCCTTATCCTGCTGAAAAAAAGTTATTTAGTCACACCCATTTCTGACTATTCACCAGTCAAATTACTTGATATAATGTATTTGTTCAATTCACAAACTGCATTACAAACAGTGTAGATCCTGATCAGATGGCTTCTTCAGAAGCCATCTGATCTGGATCTACACTGTTTGCAATGGTTATGGTTGTTGTGTTCAGCAGGATAAGGGTTAAGGCTGTAAAATCGGGCCTTTCAGGCTTGGAAATGCTTGGTCAGTATGAGGCCTGTATCAAGCCGCAAGAATGTCACCACCATGTCCAGTGAGCTACTTGCGCTGCTTGGCATTCAGGACCTGGACCTCATCCTGAAGGAGAGAAGGCTGCACTGAAATGGACATGTGGAATGCTTCAAGGGTGCAGTCAAGACAGCTTTTGACATACAGGTGGATGGAACACTTGAGCCTTGGAGGCCAAAGATGATCTGGAAGCAGCTGACAGAGAGAGTAGCAGCTCTTGGCTATCAACCCTCATGATAGACATACCTGGAAATCTGTAATGAGATCTGCCATGTGTGCAGCAAGCCAGCTACCTGGAAGGGAGCCTATTTATGTGGATGCTGCCTCTGTACCTGCACGTGAATGAAAAAATATGATGATGATGATGATGATAATTTTCTTTTCTAGGTCACTGGAAAATCACAGTATATATCTAGTAGCAGCCACACTGAGACCTGAGACAATGTATGGACAGACAAACTGTTGGATACACCCTGATCTGAAATATGTTGCATTTGAGCTGGTCAACGGGGATGTGTTTGTCAGTACCAGGAGAGCAGCCAAGAATATGTGTTACCAGGGGTTTACAAAGGATGATGGGAAACTTAATATCTTGGTGGAACTTGTTGGGCAGGTATAGTAAAATTCCTATAATAAAACCACATTTGGGACTGTTCAAAAGTGGTCTTTAAGACCACTTTTGAACAGACCCAAAGGTGGTCTCTTTCTAGAAGACACTGAATGCAGAAAATGTGCTGGGAGAATGACTAAACCTTTTAAATATGATTTCTAAAGGAGAATAACTCTTAATTTTAGTTTGCCTTAACCCTTATCAAGCTGTTCACGACAACCCCTATCTTTGCAAACAGTGTAGATCCTGATCAGATGGATTCTTCATCTTCATCTGATCTGGATCTACACTGTTTGGAATTCAGTTAATGAATTTGTAGCAATAAATTACATCAAGTAATTTGATTGGTTCAAAGTCAGAAATGGTTGTGGCTTAACTGAATATTCAGGAAGAGAAGGGTTTATAGTGGAATTTCACTGGCTGGGCTGGTTTAGGAGTTTATGCCAAGTGTTTGAGGGATGAAAATGTTGTGTTCTATTCAGTTCTGTATTAAGCTATACATGTACACGGAAAATAATGAGGATGATGAAGGGAAATATTCCTTATTTCTCCTAGAAAATATTTGTTGATGCTACATACACCACAACCTCTTTATAACGCTATTAATGTGGTCCCAAGAGAAACGGTGTTAGTGTTAGTTAAACAACTGTGTTATATCCAGACAAAAATGTATAGATGGTCATTATGGTCATTTTTCTATATAATCAATACATTTTTGGGATCCATCTTCAGGGGGAACAACCTAGGTCATATCAGAGATGTCGTACCCATTTCAGAAGCAGCCATATTGGTGTAAATAGGGAAATAAAATGCTTCAAACTAGATATGTACATTACGAGTCTTCAGAAAACATACTTCAGCTGGTAACGAACAATATTTGCATCCCATCAGTGAGATAATTCCACCTTGAAACATTGAAAAGGCTTCGATAGCTTCGCCACAAGATTTGAATTGGCGCTGTAAACAATGGTAGTTCCGACATCATTGCCAAATCAGCTTGTGTCGAATTATTTAAAGAAAAGGTCACGTGTCTTAGACAGATTTCAGTACGTTTGATTCTTTTATGACCTAATGCACCGACTGCGCCTACTTGTGGCAAATGCCTTTTGTGTAGCCAGCGCCGGCAAACCTACGAATGGTTATGACGTCACTGCTCTGACGTAGGTTGTTCCCCCTGGTCTTGATGCCTTGTCATATCCAAATCTGTGTATGAACAGTGTTAAAATGAGGTTTTGGTGTAATTGTCATCAAACAAGCACCCACAACATACGTTTTTTTCAAAACATATATGGAAAAAATATCATATTAATTCCATTAATCCTTACATTGATCTACATTTAAAATATTGTGGGATATCATTTTTCATTTCATGTAGCCTGAAGTTTTTACAGACTTCTCCATACGTGCTGGACCCAGCCAGTTGACTCAGTGGAATACCCATCTGATGCCATCATGTGTAGTGGGTTCAGTCGTAACTGGGTTAGCAGCATTCTGTCAAGGAGAATGATCATGTAATCTCCACGGTTTTTCCCTCTCTTCAACTGATTCAAGAAGAGCGGTTATCAGTTTCTTGCAAAAGAATGTGCTTTATACTGGTTATTCACTTACATATAAGCCTGCCCATGAAGTGCAGACAGGTAAACAGACCAGCTGAACATGACCTATATAGTGTTGACTGGGCTGTTAAACTCCAAACAAACAAAACCATAGCTGGCATCAAGAAAACACCCCTATATAATTTTGACCCCCTTGAACTCACTTTTATATAGCAAAAACTGGGGTTTACAGGGGAATACCTTATTAGCTCACCTGAGCCGAAGGCTCATGTGAGGTAATAGTATACCACGAGCCGGCGTCCGTCGTCCACACTTTCAACGAAGTATATCTCTGGAACCAGTGGGCCGGCCTTGATCAAATTTCCTATGAACCATCATCAGGCAGGGGGAAAGGCTGTATTAGGTTTTCGTGCATATCGGATGAGAACTCTGGTTGCCACAGCAACAAAGAGCTCCCATAGGCTTAACATAGGAAAAAGCTTGTCATCACTCTAGCTCCGTCAATTTTTTTCTGATCGACTTCATTCTTGCAGATAACGAGGACAGGCATGAAATCTCGATCAAGTTCGATTTTGGGCTGAATCGGATTATTCACTCAGGAGTTACGTGCCCTTGAGCGTTCTTAACATAGGAAAAAGCTTGTCATCACTCTAGCTCCGTCAATTTTTTTCTGATTGACTTCATTCTTGCAGATAACGAGGACAGGCATGAAATCTCGATCAAGTTCGATTTTGGGCTGAATCGGATTATTCACTCAGGAGTTACGTGCCCTTGAGCGTTGAAAAAATTGCCTATTGACTTAACATGGGGAGAATGTTGTCATCACCGTAGCTGCTTCAATTATTTTCAGATTGGCTTTATTCTTGCAGATAACCAGCACAGCCATGAAATCTCGGTCAAGTTCGATAACTGGCAGAATCGGATCATTCACTTAGGAGTTACCTGCCCTTGTGTGTTTTTGCATTAGGGTTAATGGGAATTTCAAAAATGTATATCTTAAAGACTACTTGGCCAACTTTGATCAAATTTCATGTGTCGCATTATTGGGCAAGTGGAAAGGCTTCATTAGGTTTTCAGGCAGATCTGAGTGGAACTCTGGTTGCCATGGCAACATCTAGCTCCCATAGGCTTCACATAGGAAAAAGCTTGTCATCACTCTAGCTCCGTCAATTTTTTCTGATCGACTTCATTCTTGCAGATAACCAGTACAGGCATAAAATCTCGGTCAAGTTCGATTTTGGGCCGAATCGGATTATTTGCCTTGGAGTTACCTGCCCTTGAGCATAAAAAAATAAATTGTGACCAAGATAGCAACTTTATTTTTATTCAGATCAGCTTCAAACTTGCAGGTAACGTGGACAGGCATAAAATCTCAGTTAAGTTCGAATCGGAATATTGACCTCGGAGTTACATGACCTTGAGCGACAAAAAATTTGCCCATAGACTTTACATAGGGAAAATGTTGTGACTACGATAGCGACTTGAATTTTTTTCAGATCAGCTTCAAACTTGCAGGTAACGAGGACAGACATAAAATCTCGGTTAAGTTCGATTTTGGGCCGAATTGGATTATTTGCCTTGGAGTTACCTGCCCTTGAGCATAAAAAAATACGTTGTGACCACGATAGCAACTTTATTTTTATTCATATCAGCTTCAAACTTGCAGGTAACGTGGACAGGCATAAAATCTCGGTTAAGTTCAATTTTGGGCCGAATCGGAATATTGACCTCGGAGTTACGTGACCTTGAGCGACAAAAAATTTGCCCATAGACTTAATTAGGGAAAATGTTGCGACTACGATAGCGACTTGAATTTTTTTCAGATCAGCTTCAAACTTGCAGGTAACGAGGACAGACATAAAATCTCCGTTAAGTTCGATTTTGGGCCGAATCCGAATATTTGCCTTGGAGTTACCTGCCCTTGAGCATAAAAAAATACGTTGTGACCACGATAGCAACTTTAATTTTTATTCATATCAGCTTCAAACTTGCAGGTAACGAGGACAGGCATAAAATCTCGGTTAAGTTCGATTTTGGGCCGAATCGGAATATTGACCTCGGAGTTACGTGACTTTGAGAGACAAAAAAATTTGCCCATAGACTTAACGTAGGGAAAATGTTGTGACAGAAATAGCGACTTGAATTTTTAGCTCACCTGAGCCAAAGGCTCCAGTGAGCTGATAGTATACCAAGGCTCCGGAGTCCGTCGTCTGTCGTCCGTCCATCCGTCGTCCACACTTTCAATGAAGCATATCTCAGAAGGCAGTCGACCAATCTTGTTTAAATTTTATGTGAAGCACCATTGGGCAAAGGGAAAGGCTGCATTAGGTTTTGGAGCTAGTCTGGTTCATTTGTTCCTTCATTCTTCTTTCTCTCCATATAGAGATAATAGACCAATGTTAAATTTTTAATCAAAGATTTCTCAGGAACTATAAAAGCTAGAAGCATCAAATTTGGTATTCAATAGAATAATGATGACTTATTTTGTGTAAGAGACATTGGGCTTTCTCAGCTTATTTGTTCATCTGTTCTTTCATTCTTCTTTCTCTCCATTTTGACCAATGTTAAATTTTCGTCAAAGATTTCTCAGGAACTATAGAAGCTAGAAGTCTCAAACTTGGAATGCAATGCAATAATGATGACTTATATCCTGTAAGGGTCAATGGGCTGGATTCTATTAGCAGATTTAGTAGTCAAGTCTGTGAATTGTTAAAACTTAAGTTCCTCAGGTGAGCGGTTTAGGCTCATTGAGCCTCTTGTTTTGTTATTTCTGCTCTAAAATATAGATTGTGGGTACTCATTAGAACCGCCTCAGTGAGGCAGTTCTAACGAGTACCCACAATATACCTACAATCTATATTTTAGATCAGACGATGAGGCAGTTCTAACGAGTACCCACAATCTATATTTTAGAGCAGAAATAAGAGGCAGTCCTAACGAGTACCCACAATCTATATTTTAGATCAGACGATGAGGCGGTTCTAACGAGTACCCACAATCTATATTTTAGAGCAGAAATAAGAAAAATATCACAATCTTTCATCTTAAAATTTTCTTTTTTTCGGCAGTAAAGTTTGCAATATATTTGTACAGGTGTGTTTTAGTAATGACTTGCTTGAGAGGAATTTGTGTGTGATAATTTTTATGCCCCCGCCATTCGAAGAATGGTGGAAAGGGCATATAGCGTTGCCCCTGTCCGTCCGTCCGTTCGTCCGTGCGTCCGTTCGTCCGTCCGTCCGTCCGAAACTTAAACGCAGTCAATAACATCCTTATTTCTAGATGGATTTTAAAATTACTCGGCAGAAATGTTAACCATCATGAGACGACGTGTCACGTGCAAAACCCAGGTCCGTACCTCCAAGGTCAAGGTCATACTTAGAGGTCAAAGGTAAAAAAAAGGCTCCGAAACTTAAACGCAGTCAATAACTTTCTTATTTCTGGATGGATTTTGAAATTACTTTGGAGAAATGTTAACCATCATGAGTGGATGTGTCACATGCAAAACCAAGGTCCGTACCTCCAAGGTCAAGGTCATACTTAAAGGTCAAAGGTCAAAAAAAGGCTCCGAAACTTAAACGCAGTCAATAACTTTCTTATTTCTGGATGGATTTTGAAATTACTTTGTAGAAATGTTAACCATCATGAGTCGATGTGTCACATGCAAAATCCAGGTCCGTACCTCCAAGGTCAAGGTCATACTTGGAGGTCAAAGGTAAAAAAAACGCAGCCAATAACTTACTTATTTTTGGATGGATTTTGAAATTATTTTGAAGAAATGTTAACCATCATGAGACAATGTGTCACGTGCAAACCCAGATCCGTACCTCCAAGGTCATACTTAGGAGGTCAAATGGCATAAAAAGGGTCCAACACTTAAACACTGTCAATAACTTTCTATGGATGAATATGAACATAGACATATTTTCGGGCGGGGGCATCCGTGTCCTATGGACGCATTTCTAGTTTGGAGATAAATCCGTGATCTACACAGACAAACAATAGTGGTTCTCATTATTTTGCTTTACTAGCAAGAGATTCTAGGTAGTCTAAGGAACTGCCTATATGTTGAAAGATAAAAATGTCTCAGAACTAGTTTTTGTTTTGTTTGATTTGAGGTTTAACATCCCTGTCAACACTGTAAAGGTCATTTTGGAGATGTTGCTTCCAATTTTGTGGGACTTTTACCCGACATTGAGATGAAATGACTTCTCAAGCCCTGCCGCCCAATGAAACCAATAGGGTTTATGAGCATGGACGGTCCTACACTCGCACCGCTTTGCAATATTGGACTTAAATCTCTTCTGCAACAAGGTCTATCGGAACCCGAATTTTATGGTGACTTAGTATATAAATTCAGAAAAATATATAACCGCAATGACTTCAGCACCCAATTTCGTAAAATCATTCTTCGATATAAAAAGATTGGGTTCAACATGGATGTTATACCACAGACTGCATGCATGGTAGTTAACCCAATCACTGTTGGCAACTTTGCTTCCCTCAATTGCCGGTGGGTCAGGCCTCAGATTCTATGACGGCTCCAACGTAAAGGCTTATTAAGAATTAGAGAGATCTAATTCTTGGTAATGTTGGTTGGTGCCTGATGCTCTGTCTCTGGTCGGGCCCATCGGAGTCTAACTGTTGGTTTTCTTTTGCTCCAGCATTTCAGTGGTTTCTTGCTGTCGAGTCCTCACCGTTGTCTCGCCTCTGTGGTTCTTTGATTTTTAGCTCACCTGTCACGTAGTGACAAGTTGAGCTTTTGTGATCACTTTTCGTCCGTCGTCCGTCTTCAGTGCGTTTGTGCATGTGTGCGTGCGTAAACTTTTTCTTCAAATGACATCTCCTCCTAAACCACTGATTGGATTTTGACCAAACTTCACAGGAATGATCCTTAGGTGGTCCCCTTTCAAAGTTGTTCAAATGGTTCCGGTCCATTGCACATCTAGGTCACAGGAGCTAAAAATAGATTTTTAAAAAGAAAACTTAAAAAATCTTCTTCTCTGAAACCGCAAGGCCCAGATCTTTTATATTTGGTGTGAAGCTTCATCTAGTGGACCTCTACCAAGATTGTTCAAATTATAGCCCTGGGGGCCAAAATGCCCCAGCCCCGGGGGCCTTTGGTTTTTCATGGGCTTATATAGGGAAAATCATTAAAAAATCTTCTTCTCTGAAACCACAAGGCCCAGGTCTTTAATATTTGGTGTGAAGCTTAATGTGGTGGACCTCTACTAAGATTGTTCAAATTATAGCCTTGGGGCCAAAAATGCCCCCGCCCCGGGGGGCCTTTGGTTTTACATAGGCTTATACAGGGAAAATCTTTAAAAATCTTCTTCTCTGAAACCGCAAGGCCCAGATCTTTGATATTTGGTGTGAAGCTTCATCTAGTGGACCTCTTTCAAGATTGTTCAAATTATAGCCCTGGGGGCCAAAATGCCCCCGCCCCGGGGGCCTATGGTTTTACATAGGCTTATATAGGGAAAATCATTAAAAAATCTTCTTCTCTGAAACCACAAGGCCCAGGTCTTTAATATTTGGTGTGAAGCTTAACCTGGTGGACCTCTACTAAGATTGTTCAAATTATAGCCTTTGGGCCAAAAATGCCCCCGCCCCGGGGGCCATTGGTTTTACATAGGCTTATACAGGGAAAATCTTTAAAAATCTTCTTCTCTGAAACCGCAAGGCCCAGATCTTTGATATTTGGTGTGAAGCTTCATCTAGTGGACCTCTACCAAGATTGTTCAAATTATAGCACTCGGGGGCCAAAATGCTCCCGCCCCTGGGGCCTATGGTTTTACATAGGCTTATATAGGGAAAATCATTAAAAAATCTTCTTCTCTGAAACCACAAGGCCCATGTCTTTAATATTTTGTGTGAAGCTTTACCTGGTGGACCTCTACTTAGATTGTTCAAATTATAGCCCTGGGGCAAAAAATGCCCCCACCCCGGAACCCTTTGGTTTTTCATAGGCTTATATAGGGAAAACCTTCAAAAATCTTCTTGTCTGAAACCAGAAGGCTCAGGTCTTTGATATTTGGTATGAAGCTTCATCTAGTGGACCATTTCCAAGTTTGTTCAAATTATAGCCCTTGGGCCTGGAATGTACTGGAGACACTAATTCTCAGGTGAGCGATTCAGGGCCCTCTGGGCCCTCTTGTTTGTGTTCACGGAGATGTTGCACTGATGAGTTAGGAGGCCTTCATGCCGACTGAACAAATTATGTCTAAATCGCGACGGAAGTAAGGGCGAGGATTGTGGCCACGTAAAATCGATTTAAGCCCCCCAGTGGAAATCTTTCCACTGACCGTTCCAAGGCCGTTCTTCTGTGGCGATTTATTTATGTTGTTGTTTGTTACTTACTGTGTGTATCACTTGTGTCTTTTAATTTTGGATGGCCATATGGCCATTTTGTGGGAAAGTAACTGTCCTTATGGCCTTCCTTTGTTTAGGTTTCCATTATGGTCTGGTCGCTCAATGTTTGTATTTCTTTCCCTTTGGTGTCTTTGATGGGTGGAGTAAGTTAATTGTATCGATTCCAGATCTTTGTTTACTTCTACTTTAGATCTTCTAAGCAGTTTACCAGTAGTCGTGTGCAGGTCGCTTTCAGCTCTGCGTGGAAGCATCATGCAGCCCATATATTTCTTCAAGCCCCGATGAGCGGGGGCCATCTCAGAACTAGTGCTTCATACTTTTGAAGCTATGTGCTTGCTACTTATTTCTATGAATAAAAAATATGTATGAAAAATACTCAGTTTTAACGTGCATGTGTTTCTTGCAGAAAAAGTGCACTGTATATTGGTTATTTGATTATGAATAAAAGTGTGTTCAGGTAAATTCTGACCAGCTCAGCATGGCCTTTATAATGTTGACTCGGGCTAGAAACTCCACATCAACCAACCAGTAGCCTGCAGATGAAGTAGATCTGGAAAGATATGCATAAAGTACGTTAAATACTAGCCTTCATTTGAGAAGACGCATGTTCAACAGAAATTCTTTTTGACACCAGTAATTTGGACACCCTTTAGAAAAGCGAAGTTTTTTGTTTGTTTGATTTAATGTTTAACATCCCCCTCAACCCTATAAAGGTCATTTCGGAGAGATTTCTTCCAATTTTGTGGGGCTTTTACCTGACATTGAGATGAAATGACATCTCAAGCCCTGTTGCCCAATGAAACCAATAGGGTTTATAAGCATGGACGTTCCGACTCGCACCGCTTTGCATGGGCAGGCTTAAATCCTCTAAGCGGTTTACAATTACTCGTGTGCGGGTCGGATTCAGCTCTGCATGGAAGCATCATGCAGCCCATTTATTTCTTCAAGCCCCAATGGGTGGGGGCCGCAGAAAAGGGAAGTAAATATTTCAACCAAGAGTTCTGCATCTTTGAAATATGTTTGCTTACTTTATTTCTGTTTTATTTCAGGACATTATGGGAGTGGCATTGTCTGGCCCTCTCACTACCTATGAGAAAATTTATACATTGCCAATGCTTACTATCAAGGAAGGAAAAGGTGACTATAATCTTGTTGCTCAATCTTTACAATATTACTCCGAAAAATTATTAGGTTTTGTGTTTGTAAAGTTCAAGTTAAGTTTGTTGTTTTTAATGGAATCTTTGACTGACAGGAGCTCTTTTTAGCATTTTAGCATTAAAATTTCAAAGCTTGTAATTTGTTTGATTTGAGGTTTAACGTCCCCATCAACACTACAGTTCATTTTGGAGACATTACTTCCAATTTTGTGGGACTTTTACCCGACATTGAGATGAAATGACATCTCAAGCACTGTCGCCCAATGAAGCCAAAAAGGTTTTTAAGCATGGGCGGTCCGACTCGCACCGCTTTGCCTGGGCAGGCTTAGATCCTCCAAGCGGTTTACCAGTACCCGTGTGCAGGTCTGATTAAGCTCTGCATGGAAGCATCATGCAGCCCATATATTTCTTCAAGTCCTGATGGGTGGGGGCCAAGCTTGTAATTTCCAAAATACCATCAAACAAGGCTATTTTCATGCCAAATCAGCAGAAAATGGTATTTGTCCTGCTTATATATATTAAAATGCCACGGCCCCCGCCCATCGGTGCGAGTCAGCCCATCCATGCTTACAAACCCTTTGCCATAGGGCTTGAGATGTCATTTCATCTTAATGTTGGGTAAAAGTTCCACAAAATTGGAAGTAATGTCTCCAAAACGACCTTTACAGTCTTGACGGGAACGTTAAACCTCAAATCAAACAAAACAATTAAAATGCCAACATTTGTCAGCATTTTAATATTTATTAGCTGGACAGATTTCATGCTCAAGTGTGCTGAGTATGGAAAATGTTTTATAGTCTAATTGTCCAGTTTGCAAGGTAAGGAGCTGTCATGTTCAGCGAGATAAGGGATAACTGTTTTTTCCAGGTACTGGAGTTGTTACCAGTGTGCCATCTGATGCTCCAGATGATTTTGCTGCCTTGAGAGATCTGAAGAAAAAGGAGGTAAGGACCTAACTGATATCTGTTTCACCCAGTTCTGACTAATTATCCCCTCGCAACAACGTTGCGAATGGGGATATAGCATCGGTGCCGTGCGTCCGTGTGTTAGTGTGTGTGTCTGTGTTTCTGTGTGTGTGTGTGTCTGTCCGGAACCTTGTGAGCAGGATAGAAATCACAGTATTCATCGTAGAAGCATCAAACCTTCCACAAATGTTCACCATGTACAAAGGATGAACCCTATTGAATTTCAAGGTCAGGGGTCAAAGGTCAAGGTCACAATGGACTTGACCTTGAAAACCTTGTGAGCAGGATAGACGACACAGTATTCATCGTAGAAGCATCAAACCTTCCACAAATGTTCACCATGTACAGAGGATGAACCCTATTGAATTTCAAGGTCAGGGGTCAAAGGTCAAGGTCACAATGGACTTGACCTTGAAAACCTTGTGAGCAGGATAGAAGACACAGTATTCATCGTAGAAGCATCAAACCTTCCACAAATGTTCACTATGTACAGAGGATGAACCCTATTGAATTTCAAGGTCAGGGGTCAAAGGTCAAGGTCACTATGGACTTGACCTTGAAAACCTTGTGAGCAGGATAGAAGACACAGTATTCTTCGTAGAAGCATCAAACCTTCCACACCTCAGTTCCTTTGACCCAATAAAACCAATTGGGTTTATAATCATGGACGGTCCAACTCGTACCGCTTAACCTGGGCAGGATTAGATCCTATAAGGGGTTAACCAGTACTCATGTGCGGTCAGATTCAGTTCTGCATTGAAGCATCTTGCCCATACTTCTTCAAGCCCCGATTAGCAGGGGCGAAGTCAAAGGTAATCTATTATGTCTAATTTGTCGAACATATTCAGATTGGATTTTCATGTTAATGAATGGTATGCAGTTGCGAGGGGATGCTACGCTTGCGTTGCCTTGTTCTAGAAGGTTAGCTGTCAGTTTCTGGTTAGAGAATCAGAATCAGAATTGTTACTGGTGATACATCAAATGATATTCATTCACCAGGGGAGTTAGTTCCTAGTTCTCACCAAAGAGATAAAATTAGCTACACTATCCTCTGCACCTTCAGCAGTGGATATGATCACATGGGGGAAGGGTATTCCATTCTCTAATGGTTTGAGGGAAGAACGATACTTTTTAGATGTCAGTTCATGCAGTGGGGGTCTGAAATGCCAATGAATGGTGATTACTACAGTGCCTAGCTGGAGAAACAAGGTCATCTGTTGGAATGCTGCTAGCACCCTTTAGACCTTTGTATAAAAGTATGAGCGTACTGTCCTTTCTCTTTTCTTGAGAGACTCCCATCTTAATCTTCCTAGTATTCCAGTCATGCTCCCAGTTTCAAAGAATTAATTGCTTGTTTTGTTTTGTATGATTTGAATTTTAAGGTCCTCATCAACACTGTATAGGTCATTTTGGAGATGTTGCTTCTAATTTTGTGGGACTTTTACCCGACAACGAGATGAAAGGACATCTCAAGCCCTGTCACCCAATGAAACCAATAGGGTTTATAAGTATGGATGGTCCGACTTGCACTGCTTTGCCTGGGCAGGCTTAGATCCTCTAAGCAGTGTACCAGTACTTGTGTGCAATCGGTATCAGCTTTGCATGGAAGCATCATGCAGCCTATCTATTTCTTCAAGACCTGATGGGCGGGGTCCAAGTAATTGCTTGTTGCAAATCTAGCAGCTCTATCCTAAACTTTTTCAATTTCTTCATTAAGAACCACTGCACTGGGGTCCCAGATGCAACTACCATATTCCAAGATTGGGCGAACAAGTACTTTATACTGCACCTTTAAACTCCAAACCACACCAGAATATATGAAGCAAAATAGTTTATTCAGTAATAAAAGGGTTGAAAAATGAAAAAAAAAAAACAAAAAAAAAAAACCTTTCATATGACTGTGAGACACACTTAAATGGTGCTTTTTATAGTTTGAACAAATTGACCTGAGACTGGAGAACTCTATTAACATAATTTCACACCCGAATGAATGCATGTATGTATCTTCAATCTTCGTAATAAATACATGCAGAGTGTTAACCATGATGATATGATACTTGCATGTTAAAAACATAGACTTTGTTATTGCTATTAATTGTAAATCAATCATCAAGCATAATCTGTTTATTTTGTAGCCCTTCAGAAAGAAGTACAGCATTACAGATGAAATGGTGCTGCCTTATGACCCGGTAAGAGAAGAAAACATTGAAAATATCTGTGTAAACTCCAAAACCTGTAAGCAATCCTCCATGGCCTTGTGGTTAACAGCACATAAGCTCTTAAACATTTGGGCCAATTTGTTCAAAGCATTGTTCACTTAAACAGCTCATTAGTGGTCAATCCTGCCAATCATGCCCCTAGGGTCTATATTGGCCAAATCTTGGGACCCCGTAACTCCAATAAACTAATATTGGAATAATGGGAAATAAGCTTCGAAAATCTTCTTATTTCTGAAACCATGAAGTACAGACCTTAGATATTTAGTATATAGCAACATAAAATGGTCACCCACATAAATCATGCCAACCATGCCCTTTGGGTCAAAATTTGTCATGCCCCAGGGCTCATTAGCACCCATAGACTTATACTGGAAAAAACTTCAAAAATCTTCTTCTCCGAAACCATGAGGCCCTGAGAGCTTAGATATTTAGTATGTAGCAGTGTCAAGTGGTCTCTTACATAAATCCTGCCAACCATGCCCCTGGAGTCTGAATTGGCCATTAGCCAGGGCTCCTTAACTCCAATAGACTTATAATGGATCAACTTCAAAAATCTTATAAAGATAAAGATAAAGAAGCTTTATTTAACGTCGCATATTCGAAACAAATAACATAAGCTCTATAGAGCTTTTATTGCGACAAACAAAGTATCCGCTAACAAATACTTACCTGCCTTCATTTATCTTCCTAGGACTACCCCTGATAATGCGAGCGTCAGCCAAGGGAGATCCTAGTACCATTTTTCACGCCTTTGGTATGGCGCGGCCGGGGATCGAACCCGCGACCTTCCATTCCCGAAGCGGACGCTCTACCACTGAGCTATCGGGGCTCTACCACTGAAACCACAGGGCCCCCGATTTTTTTATTGATTTGTGGTTTAACATCCCCGTCAACACTGTGTAGGTCATTTTGGAGACCTTGCTTCCAGATTTGTGGGACTTCTACCCTACATTGAGATGAAATGACATCTTAAGCTCTGCTGCCAAATGAAACCAATAGGGTTTAAATGCATAGACAGTTCAACTGGCACCACTTTTCCATGGCAGGCTTAGAACCTATAAGCTGTTTACCAGTACTCATCTGCGTTCCGTTCCAGCTCTGCATGGAAGCACCATGTAGCCCAATCTATTTCTTCAAGTCCCGATGGGTATTCTAAACATCAGTCCTGATTTTCTGGTACACAGGTGAGCGCTACAGGGCCAGTTGGCCCTCTTGTTATATCATTGGTCTGTTTGTTCCTCAGGCCATCAACATTTGCAATATCCCTGGCTTTCACCCTCATGGTCAAGTCCATACAGGCAGAACATAGTCTTTAACGAAATTCTTGTTATAATTTCTGCATAAATATGAATGTTGTGGGTGCTTGTTAGAATTGCCTTGGTGACAAGAAATAGGTAAAATATGTCCCTTTGTTATCCTCATTACTCCATCTTATTTGAAGCTATGACCAAATTTTGACCATATCTACAGTTCCTATTAACCCTTATTCTGCTGAATAAATTAACTTACCCACAGCCATCTCTGACTGTCAACCAATCAAATTACATGATAAACCATATTCATTCTATTCACAAACTGCATGACAAACAGTGTACATCCTGATCTGAGCCATCTGATCAGGATCTACACTGTTTGCAAAGGTAGGGGCTGTTGTGTTCAGCAAAATAAGTGTTAACTGCTCACTACAGGTACTGGAGTTGTTACCAGTGTGCACAGCCTCGCATTTTATCCCTTTTCCTCAACGAGTTTAATAAATTCAATAGTTCAGGAACACTCATTTAAGATTCTCTATAAATATCTCCAAGTTATCATCATTACTCCTCCTTATTTGGTTATATAAAAACTCTTGCTGTCTCCAGGTGCCTATAATTGAAGTACCAGGATTTGGTGACTTGGCTGCAGTTACAGTTGTAGAACAGTTGAAGATACAGAGCCAAAATGATACAGAGAAACTACAGCAGGCAAAGGAAATGGTCTATCTGAAAGGCTTCTATGAAGGGGTGAGTCATGTGATTCAGGGTACATGAAATGTCAGACCCTTTTTTCTCTCAAAATAAGACCCCCCGACCCCCCCCCCCCCCCCCCCCTAAAAAAAATGCTTATCTGCTCTAGAATTTTATAATTAGCTTGTCTTCTGCACCAGAAGTACACTCTGCAATCTCGTTATAGCATGGTTCATTATAACACAGTTTGGATATAACACAGTTTCAAGATGGATCCCAAAAATGTATAGATTAGAAAGAAATGGTCATTTTTTTTCTACATGATCTATACTTTTTTGTTTGAATATTACACGGTTGTTTAACTAACACAGTTTCTGTTTCGGTCGTCATCAATAGTGTTATAAAGAGGTTATGGTGTAATGTGATCCAGGGTAAGATGAAAGGTCTAGAACAAATTTTCATGGGCATTTGGAGAATGTCTGTATTTCCTTTGTTTGCAGGTTTGTATGTACTGACTTCCCTTGCCATTACGATAACACACCCATGCCACATAGTACATTCTAATATGGCTACTTCCTTATGAAAATCTGTGATATTTTTGCAATTTTTACTTCAAGCATAGGTTGTGGATGCTCGTTAGGACCGCCTCATTGAGGCAGTTCTAACGAGTACCCACAACCTATGTGGCCTTGTGTATAGCTCTTGTGTGCGGAGCGCAATGCTCCATGCCAGTGAGACATGGCCATTGACAAAGCCAAACCTCCAACGTCTACAGCGAAATGACAGGGCAATGATCAGACAGATCTGCAATGTCAAGCCACAGGACACTGTCACCATCAGGTCCAGTGAGTTACTTGAGCGTCTTGGCATTGAGGACCTGGACCTCATCCTGAAAGAGAGAAGACTTCGCTGGTATGGACATGTGGAACGCTCCAACGGTGCAATCAAGGCTGCCTGTGACATACAGGTAAGTGGAAAGCGGGGGCCAGGAAGGCCCAAGATGACCTGGAAGCAACTAACAGAAAGAGATTGCAGAGAATGGAAGCTCTCTGCTATCGATCCTCATGATAGACAAGCCTGGAGATCTGGTGTAAGATCTGCCATGCGTGCAGCAAGCCAGCTACCTGGAAGGGGGCCCACTTATGTGGACGTTGCCCCTGTACCTGCACGTTAATCAAAAATCCGTTGATGATGATATGTCTTGGAGCAAAAATAAGAAAAACGATGAATACCCCTGTAAACCCGAGTTTTCTCTATATAAAGTGGGGTTTAGGGGGGTATTCATTTCACAGACTTGTTCATGTGATGGAAAGCAGGTATGTATGCTAGACATAATGTTTTACAAATAATTGTTCTGGTATTTTTCATGTTGTAGATGATGAAGATTGGTGACTATTCTGGGCAGAAGGTGCAGGATGTGAAAAAACTGGTACAGAAACAGATGATTGATAAGGTGGGTTTAATATTCAGGGTGGTGGGTCTGGTAGCTTATTCAGGTGCACACTTCACTTGTTACAGTCCAACTTCAATGGCTTGAATACCTTTGGGACCACCAATATCTGTTTGAGACAGGGCTAGTTTGAGCCACTGTGGGCTACTTTTAGGAGGCCTAAGTGGGTAATTTTGGGACTTCTTTTCGGTGTTCTATAATATAAATGTATGCTGTGTGTACTCATTAGAATCAACTCAAGAGGCGATTCTAATGAGTACACACAGTATACATTTGCAAGAAAAAAAAAGGATGATATCCTTAATGTTCCTTCACTATTTCTTATGTAGAGCATTCCCTAGGGACTCGAGAATGGGTTCAACTCAGCTATGGTAAACGAGCCATCGGTGTTAGAGCCCTTGAAGTTCTACTATATTTTGTCCTTTAGTTCATTACTTACAATCGTTACAATGTTTAAAAATCTTGGCTGTGAATACTCCAAAAGGGAATTTTGTTTCTCTTTATACGCCCGGCATACGAAGTATGTCAGAGGGTATATAGTTTTCGTCTTTCCGTCCGTTCGTTGGTTCGTTCGTATGTTCGTTTGTTCGTTCGTACGTTCGTTCGGTCGTTCGTCAACCTTTACGTCAAAGTTTTGCGTTAAACCTTTTTGATTGCTCATATCTCTGTAACCACAGGTTGGATTCTCTTCATATTTGGTACAGGATATCTCTATAGCATTACCTTTCATATAGAATATCTAAGCACCTGGGTCAAGCCCCTGGGTGGGTTGTCTGTCTGTCCGTCTGTCTGTTCATCTACTTTTACGTCAAAGTTTTGTGTTAAACCTTTTTCATTGCTGATATCTCTGTAACCACATATTAGATTCTCTTCATGTTTGTTACAGGATACCTCTATAGCATTACCTTTCATATGGAATATCTAAGCCCCTGGGTCAAGCCCCTGGGTGGGCTGTCTGTCTGTCTGTTCATCTAATTTTACGTCAAAGTTTTGTGTTCAACCTTTTTCATTGCTGATATCTCTGTAACCTCATGTTAGATTCTCTTCATGTTTGGTAAAGGATATCTCTATAGCATTACCTTTCATATGGAATATCTAAGCCTCTGGGTCAAGCCCCTGGTAGGGCTGTCTGTCTGTCTGTTCATCTACTTTTACGTCAAAGTTTTGTGTTAAACCTTTTTCATGGCTGATATCCCTGTAACCACATGTTAGATTCTCTTCATTTTTGATAAATGATTTCATGATGCATGTCCCTTCGCCCACCCATGGTGACCTTGACCTCAAGGTCACGGACTTAGAAATTTTTGCATTTGGTTAAAGTTTTATGTCAAAGTTTATAGATGCCTGTATGTTCTATTTGATGCCCTCACTCCCTTTGTCCATTTAGAAATTTTATGTTTGGTTTAGCTTTTACAAGCACATTTATAGATTCTTATAGCTTCTTGACTTCATTCATATCACATAGTACAAGCTCGAAAGATATATCAGAGGGTGACGCTGGCCGGGGGTATACGTGACCCACTGGTCACTTTCTCTAGTTATTAAAAATAATGGCCTCTTGGCATTTATAAAGAAACAGCTGTTCTAGCTTAAAACACATCATCTTTACATCTTCTCTCATAATGATATATCCTTTGCGTTGGAAAGACAGTATGCCACTGTGCAAAGAACAAGACCCTCAGCCACAGCAGTGTTAGGTGACACTGTAGCATCTGTGCATGGGTTTGATTGGCAGCATTTGCAAATATTTATTTATCCCTGATTATGTCTCCACCAGATTATGTCTCCACTATGGTTGTAAAGCCAAAAAGTTGCTTCTGTTGAAAAGGGAATTAGCCATATTTTGGAAAACATACTGAGTAATATCAAATAACTCCTATATATAGAGTCTTCTGCAGTGTCAAATAGCTTTATATGCACTAATCAACCATCCTATTTTGGGATGCCTGTGGAGTGCAATTGTTAAAGACATCCAGCCACTGCAGTGCTGGGAATGTTGCCGCATCATGCATGAATTCGACACACTGTAAAGATCTCCAGCCCACTGCAGTGTCAGACGCTGCCTCCTCCACTGTGCGTGGGTTTGATTCTCAGCAAAAAGCAAATATTTATTTATTCCTGATTGATTAGTATCTTTCCACTATGGTTGTGAAGGCTGAGTAAGTTTACCCGGGGCCAGTTGTTCAAAACAAACGACGTCATTAGTGACGAATTGATAAAACTTTGATCATTTAATATGGCAAATTTACTAAAAATATTTTTTGCTGAAAAAAAATGTGAGTAGCTTTTGCATAAGCAAAAGCTACTCACATTTTTTCAGCAAATTTTAAATATTGTACTTGCTAGAACAGTTAACAATATAACCACTGAAAGCATGTTAAGCTAATGAGGTTTTGAACAACTGGACCCTTAACTCAGAAAAATGAGTACTAAGTTTATCATTTATATGCTGTGATGCATCACTGGGGCTTCTGACTGATATTGGCTTACAGTTGGAAGAGGCCTGCTATCCTTGCTGCAGGTATGGGTAGAGGGGAAATGTTGTTATTTCATCTGATTCTATACTTCTACTTATTTTCCTCTTACTTGTTCCTTGATATCATCTCCTCTACTATCTCTTCTATCTGTTTTCTCCCTTTCTCTGTAATACAAAAGGACCCCCAGGGTTGGTGTGTTGTTGACCCATTTTGTACCAGAAACCCCAAAAGGGGTACCCTGGCAAACAGTGCAGGCCCAGATCAGGCACTGCAAAAAGTTCAGCCATTTTCCAAATAAATTTTGCAGAAAACACAACCTGACACCCCTAAATTTTGAAATGGACTTCTGTTATATATAAGGAGGAAGTTTCCATTTGGTACAAAAAGGGTTAAACCCAAACACAACCAATCAAATTTTTATGCTGTATACACAAATATTTTTGCTGGGAGAATGTGAGTAGCTTTTCACAATGTTTCAACAAAAATAGCTTTGTTTGTTTTTGACATTTTGACCACTGTCACGTTCTTTATGCTAACAGTACTTTAATTTGTTAGTTTGTTTTGGAGTTTAACTGCCCAGTCAACACTATTTAAGGTCATTTTTAGCTCGTCTGTTTTTTGAAAAAAAACTTTCGAGCTATTGTCATCACTCCGGCGTCTGCGTAGTCGTCCTGCGTCGTCCTGCGTCCTGCGTCGTTCCAAAAAAACTTAACCTTGGCTATAACTTAAAAAGTATTAGACCTAGCCTCATGAAACTTCATACACACACTCATCATCACAAGAGCTACATTTTGACCAAGGACCATAACAACATTGTTGATTTTGGCTGAATTATCTCCCCTTTTCCAATTTTTTTCTGAAACACACTTTTTGCTCTCATTTTAATACTATTCACAACAGAGCCTTCAAACTTCACATGAATGTTCCTTGGGACAAGACCTTTTCAGTGTTACCACACTTTTTGATCTGTGACCTTGACCTTTGAACTTTGACCTATTTTTCGAAAATTTAACCGAAAACCTTAACCTTGACCATATTTCCAAAAGTATTTGGCCTACCTTCATGAAACTTCATACACATACTCACCATCACAAGAGCTACATTCCCTACAATTTTTATAACTCCATCTTGCAATTTGATTGAATTATCTCCCCTTTTCTCTCCGTTTTTTTTAAATTGTTTTTGTCTCTTATTTCAATACTATTCACAACAGAGCCTTCCAACTTCACATGAATGTTCCTTGGGACAAGACCTTTTCAGTCATACCACGCTTTTTGACCTGTGACCTTGACCTTTGAACTTTGACCTATTTTTCGAAAAATTAACCAAAAAACTTAACCTTGACCATATTTCCAAAAGTATTTGGCCTACCTTCATGAAACTTCATACACATACTCACCATCACAAGAGCTACATTCCCTACAAGTTTTATAACTCCATCTTGCAATTTGATTTGACTTAGAACTTTTGTTTTCTAAAAGAAACTGCAGACGAGCGTTGGCACCCGCTTGCGGTGCTCTTGTTTAGCCGGTCAGTTTACCAATCCACACTTTTCCTGGGCAGGCTTATACGTAAGCGGTTAACCAGTACAATGCACATTCTTTCACCAGAAACTGACAACTGCCCTTCTTGAATCAACGGAAGGGAGAGAATGACCGTAGAAAAGATTTCACAATCAGTCTCCTCCAAAGAATATTGCTGACCCTGGCAGGTATCGAACCCAGGTCCTCCTAATCACCAGTCATACGCGCATCTGACTGAGCTACCAAGGCCTGCTTAACAGTGCTTTAAACCACAGAGTCTTGCTTTTCAGAATGAGGCTGTAAAGTATATGGAACCAGAAAAGCAGGTGATCTCTAGGTCTGGAGATGAGTGTGTTGTTGCTCTTTGTGACCAGTGGTATGTTGATTGAAATACTTCTGCTTTGTTCTGAATTATTCTGTCCCCGGTAGTGATAGCGGAGACATATTGTTTTTGCCCTGTCTGTTTGTTTGTTGGTTTGTGTATTGTTGGTTTGTATGTAGACAACTTTAACGTTGGTCATACCTTTTGAACCATTGAAGGTAGAGTATTCATATTATGGCATGTAGGTTCCTTGTGATAAGAACTTTACATTAATGCAAATTTTTTTGACCATGACCTTGCCCTTTGACCTACTTAAAAGAACAAATTAAATTGTTCATTGTTCATGCAAAATTTTTTGACCTGTGACCTATTACCTACTTTAAGCCCATAGGGGCTTAAAGAAATATATGGGCTGCACAATGCTTCCACGCAGAGCTGAATCCGGCCCGCACACTAGTACTGGTAAACCGCTTAGAGGATCTAAGCCTGTCCAGGAACCGCGGTGCGAGGCGGACCGTCCATGCTAATAAACCCTATTGGTTTCATTGGGCGACAGGGCTTGAGATGTCATTTCATCTCAATTTTGGGTAAAAGTCCCACAAAATTGGAAGCAACGTCTCCAAAATGACCTTTACAGTGTTGACGGGGACATTAAACCTCAAATCAAACAAACAAAAAAATGACCTACTTTAAAGAAAAAAATATTATTGTTCATAACTTTCGAACCATTTAAGATAGAGCCTTCATATTTGGCATATGAGTTCCTTGTGCCAAGGGCTTCCAACTCAAACCTTGACCTGTGACCTTGACTTGAACTGTGACCAACTTTGAAAAAAAATGACCATGCCCGGGGACATGTTCGTGTTTCACAAACACATCTTGTTCCTGTTAGGTGAAAATCTTATTGCCTTTCAGAACAGCAAATGGGGTTGGGCCATAAGTTCTACAAACATAGTTAAGGCCCTTCTCCTTTTTCCTGTTGTGGTCAGACCCCTGTGGCTCCTGATTGTATTGGTCCCAGTCTGCAGCTTTATTTGAAATTATATATTAATGAGATGGTCATGATAAAATCCTGCCGACATTCTTTCCTTTCCACTGATCAGTTGTAAGTTTCTGGCGAAAGAATGTGCAATGAAATGATTAAGCCTGACAAGCAAATTTTGATTAGATAAACTAAACTGACCAGCTTAAAGGGAATGGGTACACCTAGCAAATTTATCAGCCATTTTTCAAAGGAGTCAACTTTGGTAGTTCCTGTTCTCTTTTCTATAAACTCTGTCCCATCGAAAAAGGGGTCTACTCTTAAAGGAAAGAATTTGCTCCTCAAGAGTTGACCCCTATTGACATGGGAGACAAAAATACTTTTGAAGGAGTTGCCTCCCCTGAAGGTGTATCCTTTTCCTTTATATAAATTGATGATTATTGGTGTTGCCTCAGCCGTTATACCAGTACTCCAAACCAAAAGTCAGAACTCCAATCATAATATAATGTGTCTAAGCACAGAATGGTTTGATTTTTAATCTTGTCTATATTTCAATGCATTATCAAGTGCAGTTAGGTGTAGCACAGAGCTTTTTGCAAAATTGACGTGCTTTTGTCTGCTTAAATGTTTGATCATTTTGATACAATAAAATGCTGTCGAGCCTATCAAGAGAACAACAACAACAACATAAATGGCTATCAGTTTTGAAATAGCCACAAACTAGCCTCTGTAAATTGTTGGCTTGATCATTAACCGCAAAACAGGCAATCAAAACTGTTCTATAAAAGGGTTAATCTTTGGAAGCAAAGAATACACCACGGAACTTAAAAGTATACAGTGTACAGTTTTAAAAGTCTCCTTAGAGTATTTTGAGGAAAATACTCTAGGCATGTTGTCTTTAGTCCATTTTCCTTAGATGTTACTACTGATTTCAATATCCATTTGACTTCCTGTCAAATGTAGCAGACCAAAGGGGTACATTCTGATGTAATTTCAGAGGTCAGTGCACCAGAAAGATACATCAAACTTTTACCAATCTCTTTGTACTCCAGACTTGTCACAGGTGATTGACGTGTGACAGACTGTCTCTTATTGGACATGTGCTAGTTACTGAAAGTGGAAATTGTATCTGATTGGATACCTGCACACTTGTAGTGTCATGTAATTTGTCTAATACTTTTCTATCCTTGTCAGTTTGTGACATCATGATCTAAAGTTCAAAGGATGCAGCAGCTGCTTTGAAACTGGCTGGAGTAGACAATTACTGAGTATTATGTTAACTCCAAGGTTTCACTCTTTTTGTACCAAATGGAATCTTCCTTCTTATATCTAGCATGAGTCAATTTTATAATTTAGGGGTGTCAGATGTGTTTTCTTCAAAATTGATTAATGACGGGCCTCCGTGGCCTAGTGGATAAGAGCGCTGACTCTTAGTCATTAGGTCTCTCACCGCCGTAGGTTCGAGCCTTGCTCGGGCCACGTGTGAGAAGCCAAGTTCTGCAATGGAAGGTCAAGTGGTTTTTCTCCGGGTACTCTGGTTTTCGCCCACCTCTGATTAACGATTGGCTCGATATGAGTGAAATAATCTTGAAAGGGCCGTAAAACCCAAACCAAAAAAAAAAAAAAAATTGATTAGGAAAATGGCTGAATTTATTGCAAACAGTGTAGGTCCTGATCAGACGCCACATTCTGCGGCGTCTGATCTGGGCCTGCACTGTTTGCCAGGGTACCAGTTTTGGGGTTTCTAGTACTAAATGGGTTAACGAATATCGAAATCAGTAGTATTGTTGTGTCCATTCCAAGGTATTTGAACTATGGAGAAAAAGACTGGAAAGAGAAAGCTAAGACGGCACTTGAGGCTACAGAGACTTACGCTGAGGATGTGAGGAAAAACTTTGAGGCTACACTCGACTGGCTACACGAACATGCCTGTTCAAGAACATATGGTCTTGGTGAGTGAATACACCCAAAGCCTTGAGCCTCTACTGACAAATACAGTCCTACATTTCTCCAAAATTGCTTCTTTTCCGATGAAAAATTGTGATATTTTTCTTGTTTATACTCCAAACATAGGTTGTGGTAGCTCGTTAGAATTGCCTAATTGAGGCGGTTCTAATGAGTACTCTAAAATTGCTACTTTTCCGATGAAAAATTGTGATATTTTTCTTATTCATACACCAGACAGGTTGTGGTAGCTCGTTAGAATTGCCTAATTGAGGCGGTTCTAATGAGTACTCTAAAATTGCTACTTTTCCGATGAAAAATTGTGATATTTTTCTTATTCATACACCAAACAGGTTGTGGTAGCTCGTTAGAATTGCCTAATTGAGGCGGTTCTAATGAGTACTCTAAAATTGCTACTTTTCCGATGAAAAATTGTGATATTTTTCTTATTCATACACCAAACAGGTTGTGGTAGCTCGTTAGAATTGCCTAATTGAGGCGGTTCTAATGAGTACCCACAACCTATGTCCAGGAGCAGAAATAAGAAAAATAATGTATACTCCTGTAATCATCATCATCATCAACGGATTTTTGATTAACGTGCAGGTACAGGGGCAACGTCCACATAAGTGGGCCCCCTTCCAGGTAGCTGGCTTGCTGCACGCATGGCAGATCTTACACCAGATCTCCAGGCTTGTCTATCATGAGGATCGATAGCAGAGAGCTTCCATTCTCTGCAATCTCTTTCTGTTAGCTGCTTCCAGGTCATCTTGGGCCTTCCTGGCCCCCGCTTTCCACTTACCTGTATGTCACAGGCAGTCTTGACTGCACCGTTTGAGCGTTCCACATGTCCATACCAGCGAAGTCTTCTCTCTTTCAGGATGAGGTCCAGGTCCTCAATGCCAAGACGCTCAAGTAACTCACTGGACCTGATGGTGACAGTGTCCTGTGGCTTGACATTGCAGATATGTCTGATCATTGCCCTGTCATTTCGCTGTAGACATTGGAGGTTTGGCTTTGTCAATGGCCATGTCTCACTGGCATGGAGCATTGCGCTGCGCACACAAGAGCTATACACACGGCCACGTGTCTTGAACGAGAGGTGGCGGGAAGAGAGAACTGGTAGCAACTCCTTGAATTTCTTCCAGGCTGTTTGGTAGTTGAAAGGTCGCAACCACCCGCTGCGGAGAGCATATCACCTAGGTAGCAGAAAGAAGCTACAACCTCCAGCTTGTCGGATCCGACTTGGACTTCCCTCTGTGGTCTGCCATCTAAGGGGTGTGCAGTTCCTTGGCACCGTGTACACCTGTAATCAGGGTCCTCTATCAAGCGTTTGAGCCCACTGCATTTCTTGTGCACCCAGAACTTGCAGCCATTATAAAAGATACTGTTGCTGCCCACTCCAGTGCGACATACAGCGCATGGGAACTGGCCTGTACTCTGCAAGAGGTCCAGACCTGTACCACAGATCATGATCTTTGTCTTTCCTGCATTTACTCTCAGCCCTTTCGCCTCCATTGCGTCTTTCCAAGTCAAGAGCCTCCTGACACATTCCTCAAGGGATTCAGCTATGATGACAAGGTCATCAGCATACAGGTCCTCCCAGGGGACTCCAGAGCGGAACTCGCATGACAAGGCTTCAAGCACAATGATGAAAAGCAGTGGGCTGAGAACAGAGCCTTGATGAACACCCACCTTCACCTCGAATTCTTCACTGTAACCATCACCAACGCGGACACGGCTCCGAGCATTAGCGTACATCCCTTGGACTTTGCTGAGGTGATTCTAATATGGAGTAATTAAGGGAGAGTATACTTTAGTAATATTATACTACTATGGGGGTATATATTTTTCGTCCTGCCGTTCGACCGTCCATCTATCCATCCATCCATGTGTTAGTCTTTCTGTCTGACTATCCATCCATCTTTCTGTCCATCCATTAACATTTTGGTTAAAGTTTCGTGTCAAAGTTTCTAAGAGATTGTATCTTCTGAACCCTGTGATAGATTTAGTTGATACTTACACTGAAGTTACATACTGGTCTAAAGATTTCATTGACTGCCCCCGCCCATCGGGGCTTGAAGAAATAGATGGGCTGCATGATGCTTCCACGCAGAGCTGAAATCGTCCGCACACTAGTACTGGTAAACCGCTTAGAGGATCTAAGCCTGTCCAGGAACCGCTGTGCGAGACGGACCGTCCAGGCTTATAAACCTTTTTGGTTTCATTGGGCGTCAGGGCTTGAGATGTCATTTCATCTCAATGTCGGGTAAAAGTCCCACAAAAAATTGGAAGCAACGTCTCCAAAATGACATATACTGTGTTGATGGGGACGTTAAACCTCAAATCAAACAAACAAACAAATAAAGATTTCATTGATACATGTCCCACCACCCCCCACAGTGACCTTGAGATCAAGGTCACAGACTTAGAAATTTTACATTTGGTTAAAGTTTTATGACAAAGTTTATAGCTGCATGTATGTTCTAAACTCTATGACAAATTCAGTTGATGCTTGCATCAATGTTACATACCAGTCCAAACATTTCGTGATATATTTCCCTTCCCGCACCCATAGTGACCTTGACCTCAAGGTCACGGACTTAAGAAATTTTACATTTGATTAATGTTTTATGACAAAGTTTATAGATGCCTGTATGTTCTAAACTCTAAGACAAATTCAATTGATACTTGCATAGATGTTGCATGCCAGTCCAAAGATTTCATTGATACATACCCCACCCTGCTGCTTCAGTAACATTGATGCCCCTACCCCTTGAGTAACTTTTATGATCTCACTCCCTTGGTCCATTTAGAAATTTTATGTTTGGTTTAGCTTTTACAAGCACATTTATAGATTCTAGACATCTTCATTCTTATTACATACAAGCTCGAAAGATATATCAGAGGGTGGCCCTGGCCGGGGGTGTATGTAACCCACTGGACACTTTCTCTAGTATCTTTATGCATATTTTCTTTCCAGGTACAAAGATTCCTTGGGATGAGCAGTACCTTGTGGAGTCCTTGTCTGATTCCACCATCTATATGGCCTATTACACTGTGGCCCATCTACTACAGGGAACCAGTTTTGGCGGCAGTAAGCCTGGCCCTGCAAATATTAGGTGAGAAATTATGAAACAAAACAGATACATGTATTGTATTTGTCATCAATACTTGGGGGCAGACATGTCCAGGCAAACGGTGTAGACCCTGATCAGACTCTCAGATGATAGATAATGAAACAATACAAATTACAAGTATTGTATTTGTCAACAGTACTGGAGAAAACAGTGTAGACCCTGATCACATTTTCGGGTAAGAAATTATGAAACAATACAGTCTGTTCAAGGAGTCAACATTGTTTGCCATTTGGAAAGTATGTGTTTGGCACATGCTTGGATGGAGAAATGATCTTTGGCATCATTCTTTCATGGAGATTTTAAGGAAATATTTTCTACAGTAATTCTCTTCCTGCTGATTTTAAAAAAGGAAATATCAGTTTCTGGCAAATTAACAACAAAAGTGTGGTTTGGTTAACCCATTGTATACTAGTGGACTGTTCCATTGCTATATGTTAGATAAATCCATTTGCCTTTTAAAGGGATGGTAGCCCTATTTTTTATGCCCTTGCCTATTCGGAAGGGCATTAAGTTTTACCCCTGTCCGTCCGTTCGTCCGTCCGTCCGTCCAGACATCGTGTCCGGGCCATAACTCCTAAACCGTATGGAATATATTCATGAAACTTGACAGGTGCATTCATCACACTGAGACGATGTGTCATGAACAAGGAAGACAACTCTTGCATTTTTGATTTTTGGATTATCTTCCCTTGATGCATATATTTTATGATTGATTTGAAGTACATTTGTAATATTTTTTATGAATGGCATTTGGTGGGAGCATCCGTGTCCTATGGACACTTTTTCTAGTTTCATTTTAATTCTATTTTTGATAGAAAATACTATTAGCAAATAGTGCAGGCCCTGATCAAACGCCACATTCTGCGGCATCTGATCTGGGCCTGCACTGTTTGTCAAGGTATCCCTTTAGGGGTTTCCCGTCTGCGATGGGTTAACTGATCAGCCCTACATTACATTGAACGTGTTGACTGGGCAAAACACAATGTAAAAACTCAGATATTTGAAATCTGTAGAAAACGTTTTCTTTAGTCATTCATTCCATTTTGCTGATTCAGGAAATAGAGGATCTTACATGAGTGCTCATGTATTATTGAATTTATTAAACGAGTTGAGGAAAAGGGATCAAATGCGAGGCTGTGCCGAGCATTTTATCCCTTTTCCTCAACAAGTTTAATAAATTCAATAAAACGTGAAGCCTCGCATTTTATCCCTTTTCCTCAACTCGTTTAATAAATTCATTAATACATGAGCACGAATGCAAGATTCTATTTAGTGGATTATCGAAAATATTACATGGCATTACATACGGGCCTCTGTGGCCTAGTGGATAAGAGCGATGACTTAATCATTAGGTCTCTCACCTCTGTGGTTCAAGCCTCGCTCGGGTCACATGTGAGACGCCAAGTTCTGCAACGGAAGGTCAGGTGGTTTTTCTCCGGGTACTCCGGTTTTCGCCCACTTCTGATTAACAATCGGCTCGATATGAATGAAATAATCTTGAAAGGGCCGTAAAACCAAAACCAAATAAATGGCGTTACACTCTAAGACGCGACGTGATATGATAAATAGAGAAAATTATATGAGTGGTCATTTTATATGAAATTTATGAAACGAGCCATGGTGAGTTTCATATATTTCATATGAAACAATCACAAAGGAGCCGAGGAGCAAATTCTTTCCTTTAAGAGTAGATTCCTTTTTGCCTTTTTTGAAATGGCTGAATTTGTTGGAAAGGAAACAGGAGGACTTAGTTCCAAAGTCGTCTGCCGTATGATTATCAGCTCACCAAAGCTCCAGGTCAGCTTATGTCATGGCCTGTTGTCCATCATCCATCCGTCCGTCCATCCATCCATCCATTGTAAACCTTTCATGTGTTCGACATCTCCTACTGGACGTCGGAATAACATGATACTTGGAGATTCAGATTTGCTAAAATGGTTCTGTTCTGATATCCAAGATGGCCAAGATCTTGAAATTCTTCCAACGACATCTCCCCCTGAACCAAAGGTGAGCTGATACTTCATGGGATGCATCAGGGTGACATGGATATTCAGATATGTTAAAATGTTTCTGCTCAGATATCCAAGGTGGCCAACATGGTGGCCATTTTGAAATTCTTCAAACAACATCTCCTCCCGAACCAAAGGTAGAATTGAGCTGAAACTTGATCAGATTTGCTAAAATCATTCCATTCAGATATCCAAGATGGTCACCCTTTCCATGGCAGCTATTTTGAAATTCTTCAAACAACATCTGCTGCACCAAAGGATGGATTGAGCTGAAACATGAATGGAGGCAGCAGGGCAACATGGAAATTCAGATATGCAAAAATGGTTCCGTTCCAATATCCAAGATGGCTGCCATGCCGGCCATGTTGAAATTCTTTGATTGACATCTCCTCCCAAACCAAAGGCTGGATCGAGTTGAAACTTGATGGGAGGCATCAGAGCAACATGGGGATACAGATTTGTTAAAATCATTCCATTCCAATATCCAAGATGACTACCATGGTGGCCATCTTGAAATTCTTCAAACGACATCTGCCAAACCAAAGGTCAGATTGAATTGAAACGTGATGGGAGCCAGCAAGGTGACAATCAGACATGGAGATTCAAATTTGCTAAATCGTTTCATTCCGCTGTCCAAGATGACCACCGTGACGGCCATCTTGAAATTTGTCAAACAACATCTCCTCTTGAACCAAAAGCCAGATCAAGTTGAAACTTGATGGCAGGCATTGGGCCACATTGAGATTAAATTTGTTAAATTCGTTTCATTCTGATATCAAATATGACACCTCATCCCGAACTAAGAGTGACATCGAGGTGAAACTTGGAGGGAGGCATTGGGTGAAAGTGAATGTGGGGCCAAAAAACAAACTTACTTGGCTAAAATGTGTAGTCAGCACTTTCCGATCTGTATCAGCCAATTTATTGCAGACTGATACAAATCCTCTCTAGCTATCAATGATTGCAAATTCTGCTATCCTTTTGCAGGGTCAAATATTTCATCAATAAAACGGTTCGCTACTTTACATTTAACCTTCATTTTCATTATTGTTGATGGATGTAAATAAAAATGTCAGTTGATGTTTTCTGCTGTCAAGCGTTAAAGACGAGGAGATCAACCTTCAGGCAGCTCATTTTCTTTCATGCTTTGGTAGATATGCCCATTGCTTCACAAAAAAAACGAGATGAAGTTGCAATAATTGTCATAAAATGACACTGAATAAAAATATCCGAACATATCCAAAAACTGCCAATTTTGAAAATTCGAACTATGGATAATTCGAAGAATTTTCTGCGTTCCCTGGCACTTCGAATTATCAAGGTTTGACTTTAGCTGACATTTTGTAAATAGAGTATTCCAAAGGCAGGTACAAATGATAGTTGTGCCTTGCCAAACTATACACCCACGGCTGTGCATCAACATCATCTCTTCCTGTGTCCTATATCAGATAAAGCTATTCATGTCCATATACTGAATCAGAGGCTTCAAGGCCATAACTATGCAGATTCAGAATAGGTAAAGGCAATGTGATCTGAAAGACATGGTGGCCACCATTTAAGCACAATGTAATATACAGTAGAACTTTGATGGCTCGAACACCGATGGCTCTACATAAGAAATAGGGAGTTTAAGATCTAGGATATTTTCGTCTTTTATCTTGCAAAAGTATGCTGTGTGTACTCATTAGAATCGCCTCAATGAGGCGATTCTAATGAGTACACACAGCATACATTTTTCGTTAATTGAGGCTATTCTAATGAGTACACACAGCATACATTTTTCGTTATAGAATACCGAAAAGATGTCCTAAAGTATGTCATTATGCCTCCTGGCAGTAGCCCTCAGTGGCTCGAACTACCCCTGTCTCGAACAGATTTTCGTAGTCCCAAAGGTGTTTGAGCCATTGGATTTCGACTGTATCATGTTCAGCCTCATCCATGTGAGCGATTTCTGACCCACTTGGGCATCTAGTTAAAAAAAGAGAATATGCTAGGTATATCCATTCCCCTTCAACTCCTATCTTTGCTACTTGTCTAATGCCACTACATCCTTGTGACATTCTTTTGTCAAAATTGATCATGAGATCTTTTCTGTGGACATTCCCTTCACTGATATGAGGACAGTTGTCAGTTTCTTTTGAAAGAATGTGCAGGGAACAGATTAAGTATAAGCCAGCCCAGGAAGAGCGGTTCTAGGAAAACTGACCAGCTCCGTATCACCTTAAATAGTCTTGACTAGGTTGTTGAACTCCAAACAAGCAAGCAAACAAGCATTTGAGCCAGCGCCCAACAAAACCTACAATAAGACATGAGACCAGCCTGCACATCCACACACTCTGATCAGAGTCTTTGCTGATAGCATAAACCTTCTACACCAGCTACGTGATCCCAAGAGACATAAGTGAAAACTTGACCTACGGTGTAGATGTGCAGACTGATCTGAGTCATTGCTGATCACACAGGTTTTTTTTGTAGAGTTTGCCATGCTCCGACTTAATTTTTTGAAGTGTTGAATAGAGTTTGCAAAGGTTCTCAATTACAGTAGAACTTTGATGGCTCGAACACCGACGGCTCGTTTACCATGGATGTGTCGAACCCATACTTGAGCCCTTAGCGAAATCCTCTACATAAGAAATAGTGGGGGATAACTAAGGAGATTTTAGTCTTTTATCTTGCAAATGTATGCTGTGTGTACTCATTAGAATCGCCTCATCGGCGATTCTAATGAGTACACACAGCATACATTTTTATTATAGAACACTGAAAAGATGTCTAAAAATATCTCATTATGCCTCCTGACAGTAAGCTTAGTGGCTTGAACTACCCCTGTCTCGAACAGATCTTCGAGGTCCCAAAAGGTGTTCGAGCCTTTGAAGATTGACTGTACATGAACTTGAAAAGATGCTTGCTATGTTTGTCCTTATCATAGATCATTCACATGACAAATCAACCTTATTTCCTCTGAGAAATAGATAAAAAATAGGTTTTTTGCTCTAGAAATTTCATGAGAACTTGAAGTATTGACTATTTCAGGCCTGAGCAGCTGACTGGAGAAGTTTGGGACTATATTTTCTTCAAGGCCGCACCACTGCCACAGACTGACATCCCCCGAGCCACTCTTGATAAGCTGAAGAAAGAGTTCGAATACTGGTACCCGGTAGATATGAGGTCATCTGGGAAAGATCTGATACCAAACCACTTGACCTATGTCCTGTACAATCATGTGGCGATATGGCCTGAAGAGCCGTAAGCATGTTTCATTATGACCTTAGATAGGGACTAGTTAGATGGAATTTCAGTAAACATTAGGGCTGGCTAATCGGAGCTAAAAAGATAATCGATTATCAGTCCTGTCATTGCGATCGATAATCGATTAGTAATCGCTAAGGTTTTTGTCATTATTTTACCTGTCTGGCTTTCTGTCTGAGCATGACTCTTACCATATGTTGCATGTTACATTATGTATATTTGAACAGACAGGCCTGAGCAAACAGTGTAGACCCAGATGAGACGCCACATAATGTGGCGTCTCATCAGGGTCTGCACTGTTTGCCATTCATCCAGCTATTTTAGGCATAACTTTGGCTAGTAAATTGTACCTATCAAGTAATCGATTAAAAGCAAATCAGAAATGATAATCATTTTTGTGAAATTTATCAATCGATTAATCGTGTCAGCCTTAGTAAACATATTTTGAGTAAATGTAAGAATTCCCTTCCACTTTAGAGTTGGGTTTCAGAATTGTATAGAATATTCAGAAAATGACCATAAATATTGTGATGAACTGTCTGGCTTGATATAACCAAGCTATGTTGCCAGAGCCATAAAACTCCAAACGTAAATAAGCAAAACACCAAATAATACTGCTGTTTCATTAGAAATAGTTCTTGTTTCAGAACACATATCTTTTCTCTTTTCTAATTTTTTCCACTTTACTGAAGCATCAGTTTTACCTATTATTATAAAGTTTGAAGAAGTTGATTTTACTGTCTGGGGATTAAGTAATTATTTACCAACTAGTGTTAACTTTTGTCACCTGCTGATAAGCCTTGTGAATAGTCAACATTGTTATAAAGAGGTTGTGGTGTACATGGAATTTTCTTTTTTTATAGTGAGAAATGGCCTAGGAGTATCCGAGCTAATGGTCATTTGCTGCTGAATTCAGAAAAGGTAAACCTACAAAGTGTTCAGAAAGATTGAGTTTGAACATATTTTTTTAGAAGATTCACAATGCGATTCCAAAGGGCCGCTGCATAGTGGATAAGAGCGCTGACTCTTAATCATAAGGTCCCTCACCGCTGTTGGTTCGAGCCTGGCTCTGGTCACATGTGAGGCACCTAGTTCTGCAATGGAAGGTCAGGTGTTTTTTCTCAGGTACTCCAGTTTTTGCCCACCTCTGATTAACTGTCGGCTTGATATAAGTGAAATAATCTTGAAAGGGCCTTAAACCCCCAAAATACAGTAGAACTTCGATGGCTCGAACACCGATGGCTCGTTTACCATGGATGAGTCGAACCCGTTCTTGAGTCCCTAGCGAAATCCTCTACATATGAAATAGTTGGGGATAATTAAGGAGATTTTAGTCTTTTATCTTGCAAATGTATGCTGTGTGTACTCATTAGAATCGCCTCGATGAGGCGATTCTAATGAGTACACACAGCATACATTTTCATTATAGAACACCGGAAAGATGTCTAAAAGTATCTCGTTATGCCTCCTGACAGTAACCTCATTGGCTCGAACTACCCCTGTCTCGAACAGATTTTCGAGGTCCCAAAGGTGTTCGAGCCATTGAAGTTCGACTGTATGCAATTTTTTAGAAGTTATTAAAATGAAAAGCTAATAGGTTGCCTCTGGAAATAAAGAACACATAAAAGAACGAAAATGGGAGACTCGGTTTTATTGAGTCTCTTCATATACACAGGCCTCATATTTTTCAGGCATGTGCAGGATTTCAGGCTTTTAGAGCTTGATTTTTTTCTTGATATCAGGCTTTTAGATTTTGATTTTTCTTCCTATATTCTGTTTAAAATGACTATTTAACCCTTATCCTGCTGAAAAAAGTTATTTAGTCACACCCATTTCTGACTATTCACCAGTCAAAGTACTTGAGATAATGTATTTGTTCAATTTACAAACTGCATTACAAACAGTGTAGATCCTGATCAGATGGCTTCTTCAGAAGCCATCTGATCTGGATCTACACTGTTTGCAATGGTTATGGTTGTTGTGTTCAGCAGGATAAGGGTTAAGGCTGTAAAATCGGGCCTTTCAGGCTTGGAAATGCTTGGTCAGTATGAGGCCTGTATACAGCAATTTAGTTTGCAAGGCTGCATATGCCTCCTAGCACTGGCTTAAGCGATATTAGATTTTCAAAGTAACCAGAATGGGCTCAATGATCCCAAAGGAGAAGAAAATATAATCTGCACTATGATGAAGCACGGGGAGACTTTTTACTGCTGCCACACGGCACTTAACACTAGCAGCAGTGAGGTAAAATAAAAAGCTAAAAGGTTATCCCTTATCCTGCAGAACATGACGACCCCAATCTTTGCAAACTGTGTAGATTGAGATCAGATGGCTTCTGAAGAAGCCTACACTGTCATTCAGTTTGTTATTTGGTTGGTCGACAGTCAGACATGGGTACGGCTAAATTAATTTATTCAGCAGGATAAGGTAAGAATAAAGAGAATGCTCAGAAAGATTTTTATTATTATTATTTAGTGGTATCCAGAATAAAGTTTGCCTTTGACATGTATGCCCAGTGAAGGCTCAGATCAGTTTGTCCATCTGTGCAGAGTAGACCCAATTGGTTTCATTTGGTGGCAGGGCTTGAGATGTGATTTGATCTCAAGTTCAGGTCGAAGTCCCACAAAATTGGAAGCAAAGTCTCCAAAATAACCTTAATAGTGTTGACGGGGATGTTAAACCTAATTCAAACAAACAGATATTTAGCATTTCAGAACCTCCCCACCCCCCCCCCCCCCCCTGCGACTGATTTTTACAAAGGATCCTTCTCTCAGTCCATTAGTAATTGGAATGTCGTTCCCGATTCAGTAATTCCATTCACTGAAGGTGCAAAGAATAAGTAGCTAAGTTTACTTCTTAAGCGAGAGCTCGGGACTAACTTCACATGTCGCAGGTCATGATTGATGTGTCACCAGTAACAAATCTGTTGCATGTGCACTACCTTTTACAAACTGTGGAGATAAAAATAAGGCCAGTTGTTAAAAACTAACAACGTCTTTAGTAACATATTGTTGAAACCTCCATGGCATAGTGGATAAGAGCGCTGACTCTTTATCATTAGGTCTTTCACCGCTGTGGTTCAAGCCTGGCTTGGGTCACATGTGAAAACGCCAAGTTCTGAAATGTAAGGTCAAGTGTTTTTTCCCCGGGATACTCCGGCTTTCACCCACCTGATTAACAATTGTCTGGATATAAGTGAAATAATCTTGAAAGGGCCAATACACCAAAACCAAAAATATAAAAAGTTTGATCATTCAATATGGCAGATATACTAATATTTTTACTGAAAAAATGTGAGTAGAAAGCTACTCCCATTCTTTCAGCAAAAATAAATCTTTTCTAGGTAAAACAGTTAACAACTTGACCACTAACGAGCTTGTTAAGCTAGCAAGACCTGGAACAACTGGCCTTCAGGCTCAGTATCGGCATTGTTTAATTTTTTTCAAGAAGTGTAAATAAAGATGGAGAAGCCATCTTTCATATTTACCATTATGTATTCAGAGATATAGGCCTGGGAAAACAATGTAGGATGCGCGTCTGACTGGTGATCAGGTGGACGCAGGTTCTATACCTGCCGCGGTCGCCAACATTCTTTCCTGGAGATTGATCATGAAATCTCTCCCTTTCACTGATCAAAAAGAAGCCTAAGTGGTGTATTGGTTACACTACTCGCCTTGTAAACTAGGGGTCGCAGGATCTATCCCAGGCTTCTCCAGACTTTCGGATGAGTCTTTAAACCGAGGTCCCATCTCCATATGACCTTAGCTGTTGCTGGGATGTAAAACTCAAACACTCGCTCACTCACTCTGCTAATCCAAAAGGGCATTGTCAGTTTCCGGGGAAAGAATGTGCACTGTACTGGTCAACCGCTTACGTATGATCCTGCCCAGGAAAACTGTGGATAGGTAAATTGACCGGCTCAAAAATGACTTGAAATAGTGCTGACTGGGCGGTCAAACTTCAATTAAAAAAAAAAACTTGTAATCAGTGTCTGCACTGATGACATTCAGTTTGTAAATTTGTAGGAATAAATACCATCAAGTAATCTTTACTTAAATGTCAGAAATCTGTGCGGCTGAATTATTAGGGTCCCGCACTGAAAGTGTGGGTGCCCTATAGTAATCACTCTGTCTGTCCGTCTGTCTGTCTGTCTGTCCGCACCAACGAAACGACATTTAGGGGGCAAAAAATTTGGACAGTTTGACACTTAAGTATATATTCGTTAGTCCAAATGGACTTTATTCCGTTATTTTGGTACTTAAGTGGCAAAAATTCGCTCTTAGGTGGCTTGCCGCTTAAGAGAATTTGCCGCTTAAGTAGTCAATATGCCGACGACTTGCCACTTAAGTATCTATTCGTGAGAAGGTCTGTCTGTCCGTCCACAAATTTTTACTCCTCTGATAGCGCTGCCAGGGCCCTAGTCAGTTTCACTGACAGCTCTAGTTTTTTTCCACCAGGACAAGAGTTAAAGCTATTTTCTGTCTTGTCTGAGTGGCTACGCTGTCAGATCTGAGTCTTCAATGGGTGCATGCACATTTATGTTTTATTTGTCATAGTTCTTTCTTTCTTTGGGGAAAGTCAATGCTTAACCATCGCCTATACATCTAAATTTAACCCTTGTCCTGCTGAATATTTAAATATGCCACACCCACTACCAATTATCAACCAATCAGATTACTTGATGCAAATTATTCCAACAAATTCATAAACTGAATGACAAACAATGAAGATCCTGATCAGATGGCTTCTTCAGAAGCCATCTGATCTGGATCTACATTGTTTGAAAGATAAGACATATCGGGGATCAGCAGGACAAGGGTTAATATGATTGAAAATGTTTTTTTTATTTTCAGATGTCAAAGTCCACGGGAAACTTCCTCACCTTGACTGGTGCTTTGGATAAATTCTCTGCTGATGGTAAGTCATATCTATAATTTTTGTTGCAACTGCTTTTAACCCACCCCAAAACAGGTAGTTGGCAAACAGTTCCGGCCCAGATCAGACGCCACAGAGTGCGGCGTCTGATAGGGCCTACACTGTTTGCAAAACGTTCAGCCTGTTTCCAAATAGATTGTAAAGAAAACACTACCTGACACCCCTAAATTTTGAAATGGACTCGTGCTATATACAATGTATAAGGAAGAAGATTCCATTTGGTACAAAAAGGGTTAAATAGCACAGAGGAATGACATAGGAATTGCTTTCTGTCATTTCCATTGGAATCAACAATGTTGAGTTGGTGTTTCTCTGTTTATTGAACACTAAGGCCTTTGTGTTTATGAAACATCACTCACATTCACTATAAAGCAATCTGCCAAGTGCCTTTCACCACTACTGATATTGACTTAATTATCATGTATGGCTGAATTCTGTAAGATTCCTAAAAATTCAAAAATTCAGACACCTTGACCACTTGCTGTAATTCTCCAATAAGAAGTCCAAAATGTGTAGACAGAAAGTAAAACAGTGCAGGCCCTGATCAGACTGTTCCTTCAGGGGCAGTCTGATCTGGGTCTACACTGTTTGCTTAGGCCTGTCTGTCCAAATATTAAGGATCATTTTCCCTGATGGCTATAGATGAAGTGTCATAGGCTCAAATTGGCTTGTCACACAAATATTTTCATGGTCCAAAGGAGGTTTAAGCTTTTGAATTATGACTGCAGTTTTTTTGCCCCCGCCATTCGAAGAATGGTGGCAAGGGCATATAGTGTTGCCCCTGTCCATCCATCTGTCAGTCCGTGCATCCGAAACTTAAATGCGGTCAATAACTTTATTATTTCTGGATGGATTTTGAAATTATTTTGCAGAAATGTCAACCATTATGAGACGATGTGTTGTGCGCAAAACCCAGGTCCATACCTCCAAGGTCCAGGTCATACTTGGAGGTCAAATGTCAAAAAAGGGCCCGAAACTGAAATGCAGTCAATAACTTTATATTTTCTGAATGGATTTTGAAATTACTTGGCAGAAATGTTCACCACCATGAGATGATGTGTAGTGTGCAAACCCGGGGCCGTAACTCCAAGGTCAAGGCCGTACTTAGAGGTCAAAGGTAAAAAAGGGTCAAAAACTTTAACTGTCAATAACTTACTTATTTCTTGATGAATTTTGAAATTACTTGGCAGAATGAGATGATGTGTTGCTTGCAAAACCCAGGTCAGTACTGCCAAGGTCAAAGTCTTACTTAGAGGTCAAAGATCAAAAAAGGTCCCAAAACAAACATGGTCAACGACTTCCTTATTTCTGTATGGATTTTGAAATTACTATGCAGAATGTTCACCATCATGAGACAATGTGTCATGCATAAAACCCTGGTCCATACCTCCAAGGTCAAGGTCATACTTAGAGGTCAAATGTCAAAAAGGGTCCAAAACTTATTCACCGTCAATAACTTTCTATGGTTTATACAAACATAGACATATTTTCAGGCAGGGCATCCGTGTTCTATGGACGCATTTCTAGTTGTATAACATTTGAAAAAAAAAGAAAAAAAAATTCCAGGTATGCGTCTAGCTCTGGCTGATGCAGGTGATACGATAGAAGATGCAAACTTTGTAGAGATGATGGCCGAAGCTGGCCTGCTGCGACTCTACACGTTCTTGGAGTGGGTGAGAGACATGATAGCTGTGAAGGCTACCCTGAGAACAGGACCACCAGGCACTTTCAGTGACAAGGTGTTTCAGAGGTAGGTCCTGAAAATGTGTGTCATCTCATGAGACAATAAGGTTTATTACAAGGGTGGCCAGGGGCCCCCGCCCGGCGCCCATCAGGGCTTGAAGAAATATATGGGCTGCATGATGCTTCCATGCAGAGCTGAAACTGTCCCTCACATGAGTACTCGTAAACCGCTTAGAGAATCTAAACCTGCCCAGGCAAAGTGGTGTGAGTCAGACCGCCCATGCTTATAAACCCTATTGGTTTCATTGGGCGGCAGGGCTTGAGATGTCATTTCATCTCAACGTAAGGTAAAAGTCCTACAAAATTGGAAGCAACGTCTCCAAAATGACCTTTACAGTGTTGACGGTTAAGTTAAACCTCAAATCAAACAAACAAACAGGGGTGGCCAGCAAAGGTTCAGAGGCATTTCTCCTCTTTTTCTTGTTATCATCACATGCTTATATGGGCCCCGTCAAGCGATTTTGGTACTTATCGCCTATGCGAGCAGGAAAGGTTCAGGCGAGCCTGCGCGTCCGCGCAGTCTCGCCAGAACCGTCGCTGCTTGCTCATATAAGCAGTGAATCAAGAGGAACCTTCAGACAGAAAGCCATATCCCTGGCCCCTCAGAATGGCTGGGCATGCACAGTTAAAATTTGTCATGACGGTATGCTCGAAGACACAACTTCAGTTGGCGGGGCTCATATAATCTTGACCCTCTTAAACCCCACTATTATATAGTAAAACTGGGGTTTACAGGGGTTTATATTTCTTTTTCTTATTTATGCTCAAAAAACATAGATTATGGCAGAAGGCACTGTCAGTAGAAATATGAAAAATATCAGAATTTTTTATCTGAACAATTTATTCTTTGGTGGTAAAATATATTTGAATAGGTGTGTTTTCCTGTTGGGAGTTACCTCCAATTATCCATCGGTTGAACAATTGAAAAATGAAAAATTGAAAGTATCTTTCTTGCGATTTTTTTTTTAATCAAATGGAATATACTGCGATGTGTCTTTTCAGAGGAATTTCTCTTTATTTCTCTTTTTGATTCCATTTTCCCAAAAATTATAAGTTTGTGGATTTGATCTGAAAAGCTTAAAAACATCATTTTTATGCCCTGCCATTCCAAAAATGGCAGGGTATAATGCTATACCCTTCGAAGTTTTGATTGTCCGTCCGGGCATCCATGCGTCCGGCATCCATGCTCCGTCCGTCTGTCAGTGCCCTGTAGTTCTGTGTCTGCTTGATAACTCTGATACTGTTTGAGATATTTTCACGAAACTTCACAGTTATGTAAAGCACTATCAGACGACGTGCAGAACATATGAACCGTAACTCTGATTTTCCTCCTTTTGGAGTTGTTGCCCTTTGAACATTGAACATAGGTATTTCTACTATAGTTTTGTGTCTGCACCATAACTTCAATACCATTTGAGATATTTCCATGAAAAGTCACAGATATGTTGAGCACCATGAGACTCTGTGCAGAACATATGGACCGTAACTCTGCTTTTCCTACTTTTGGAGTTATTGCCCTTTGAACTTTGAATATAGCTGTTGCTATCAGTTTTGTGTCCGCTCCATAACTCCATAATACCATTTGAGATATTTTCATGAAACTTTACAGAAATGTAAAGCACTATCAGACAACGTGCAGAACATATGAACCTTATCTCTGGTTTTCCTACTTTCGGAGTTATTGCCCTTTGAACATTTGAAATAGCGATTTCTATCGTAGTTTCGTGTCCACTCCAGATCTTTGATACCATTTGAGATATTTCCATGAAATTTCACAGTTATGTAGAACACCATGAGACAACGTTCAGAACATATTAACTGTAACTCTGATTTTCCTACTTTTGGAGTTATTGCCCTTTGAACTTTGAATATAGCAGTTCCTATCAGTTTTGAGTCCGCTCCATAACTCTCATACCATTTAAGATATTTTCTTGAAACTTCACAGATATGTATAGCAGCCTGAGATGACATGCAGAACATATGGACCATAAATCTGATTTTCCTACTTTTGGAGTTATCGCCCATTGAGCATTGATTCTGACCAAACTTGCATGGTTACATCACTAGGATGGGGGAAAACAGCAATTAGGTTTTGTTTCACTGTGATATGGCACTTATTTGATGTAATTGTAGTGGGGGGACATCATGCAGTGCTTGCAGTTTTATTTGAAGGGGATATAGGGCTTTTTCTTCTTCTATCTACAGTATTCTTCCCCCTGGAGTTGCCCCCGCCCATAGGGGCTTGAAGAAATATATGGGCTGCATGATGCTTCCAGGCAGAGCTGAATCCGGCCCGCACACTAGTACTGGTAAACCCCTTAGAGGATCTAAGCCTGTCCAGGAACCGCAGTGCGAGGCGGACCGTCCATGCTAATAGACCCTATTGGTTTCATTGGGCGATAGGGCTTGAGATGTCATTTCTTCTCAATGTCGGGTAAAAGTCCCACAAAATTGGAAGCAACATCTCAAAATGACCTTTACAGTGTTGACAGGGACGTTAAACCTCAAATCAATCAATCAATCAATCAAATCTTCCCCTGGAGATGTAGACCAATCACGTGCCTGTGTATACTGTTTAAAGAAATTAAAAACTACTTTTAGTGAAGAATGCTTGTAACAGACTAAAGGAACCTTGTTTGCAGATCTGTCATCGCATTTGCAATTATTTTAATTTTTCATGGTAGGGGTTCAGACCCTGAATATTTATTATGGTTTGAGAAGCTTTATCTGTATGTTTAATTCCACATATTTTTCAGTGAAATCAACATGACTATAGAAGTGACACAGAGACATTATGATGAGATGAAGTACAAAGAGGCACTAAGAACTGGCTTCTTTGAATTTCAGGTATAATTCTTCTTGTTTCTTTCTTTCTTTCTTTCCATCTTTCATTGAGAACTATTAATGTCCCTTAAAACTTTGTATTGATACACATTGGCAGACCTTCTATTTATAGGTTTTATTGTCACAATTGGTTGATGTAACAAGCATTTAGATAAGTTTATGCATATTCATAAACCTTTGTTCTTTGCTCCTGGCCTTTTGGGCTTGGAAAATAGATTGGGCTGCACAGTGCTTCCAGGCAGAGCTGAAACTGACAACACTGGTAAACCACTTAGAAAGACTAAGCCTGCCCAGGCAAAGTGGTGTGAGTCAGATCTTCCATTATGGTTTCATTGGGCGGGCAGGGCTTGAGATGTTGTTTCATCTCAGTGTCTGGTAAAAGTCCCACAAAATTGGAAGCAACGTCTCCAAAATGACCTATACAGGGTTGATGGAGATGTTAAACCTCAAATCGAACAGACAAAAATAAACCTTTGTTCTGTTAGCCATGCCCATATCTGAATTTCAAAGGATATGATTACTTGATTTTATTTATTCCAGCAAATTCACAAACTGAATGTCAGTGTAAATACTAAAGATGGCTTCTTGATCTGTATCTACACTGTTTGCAAAGGTAGAACACATCTTGGTTGGGCAGGACAAGTGTTAATTAGGGCCCCGCACTGAAAGTGTGGGTGCCCTATAGTAGTAATCACTCTGTCCGTCCGTCCGTCTGTCCGTCTGTCCGTCCACAAATTTCTGATAGCGCTGCCGGGGCCCTAGTCAGTTTCACTGACAGCTCTAGTTGTTGTGCTATTTCGTGTTGCAATGTCTAACTGTTACTATTATTCACAGGCAATCCGAGACAAATATCGTGAAGTGGAGATTGAAGGAATGCACAGAGATCTAGTGTTCCACTATATAGAGGTTCAGACTCTGATGCTATGTCCTATATGTCCACATCTCTGTGAATACATCTGGGGTCTACTAGGGAAGGTAAGTGTAGAATTGTTCAACTAGGTAATGAATAAAAGCACTGACAGCACTGATCGAGTGTCTTTGAGTGTAAGCGAAGAAAATGGTCCTAAATGGGTACTTAGACTGTTTTGTATAACCCTTAAATTCCTATACAGCCCAGGGGCCAGTTGTTCAAAACAAACTATGTCGTTAGTTAACGTATCATTAAAACTTTGATCATTAAATATGGCAAATATGCTGAAATTTTTGCTGAAAAAATGTGAGCAGTAACTACCAAAATTTACGATATTGTACTTGCTAGAAGACTTAACAATATGATCACTAACAAGCTCGTTAAGCTAACGATGCTTTGAACAACTGGCCCCTGATCAGACCCTGCATTCATGGACATGTGAACTGTGTCTGCATTGTTTTCCAGTGGCTAGGCCATGTTTTATAGATAACTCTCTTTATTTTATACTTTGCAGTGAAATCAATGTATATCTGAAACAAATAAAAATGATATTTTCACACTGTGGAAATCATGATATTTTCACACTGTGAAAATATATGATATTTTCATTCTGTGAAAAATAACATTACCTTGTTATTTTCACAGTAGCAGCCTGGACTACTTTTTCTCACCAAAAGTCATATGTAGTTGATAAAATAATTCTGTAAAATACCTGAAAACACTCTGAACTGTAAAAATCCTGTGAGGTGAGTGTTTGAGATTTACATCCCACCAACAACGTTAACTTAGGCCATAAGGAGACGGGACCTTGGTTTAAAGACTCATCCGAAAGTCTGGAGAAGCCCGGGATCAATCCTGCGACCCCTGGTTTTCAAGGCGAGTAGCATAACAACTGCACAACAGAGGCTTCTATAAAACGCCTGTATTTAAATGGTGATCTGTTTATGTTTATGTTTTGAAACTGACAGTTGTGATGTCATAGCAAGGTTAAAATTGTTACATACAACACGATTGATCAATTACTGTAAGTGTCCTAATAAATTATAGTAAGGTTAAAATTGTGACATACAACATGATCATTCAGTTACCTTAAGTGTCCTAATAAATTATAAAATTAAAAAAAAAAATCAGTTTTTTTCACCTGACACCAAAAGAATTTCATCTTGTGTGGTTAGAACAATCGAATTTTTCACGAGTGCAAAGCACTCATGAAAATTTGAATGTTTTTAACACATTCAATAAAAAATTGTTGGTATCCACCTCAAAGAAGTAAATATCCTCTATTTGCACTCTGACAGCTATAAATACATGTACATTGAATACGTTGCCTGCTTTTTGTTTATGGTGAGCAGTTGTCACATGAACAGTAGAAAACAAGGAGCTTCTGGAGTATTATTAACCCTTATCCTGCTGAATAATTTTATTAGTCGCACCCATTTATGAGTATCAGCAAATCAGATTACATGATATGATACAGTAAAATTCCTCTATTAAGACCACCTTTGGGACTGTTCAAAAGTGGTCTTTAAGACCACTTTTGAACAGTTCCAAAGATGGTCCCTGACCAGATGACACTGTGGACAGAAAACACAAAGAAAGATTAAAGGCACCCTTCAAAAGAAGCTTTTTAAAGCATAATTAGTCTAAATTTTGGATGGTCTTAACAGCAGAATTTCACTGTATTTTAATTAAAATTCACATACTGAATGACAGAGTAGATCCTGATTAGATGGCTTCTTCATCTGATCAGGATCTACACCGCAAAGGTAGGGGTTGTTGTGAACAAGATATTGGTTAACTTTGGTTCAATTGATAACAATTAATCAAAAAAGGGTCCTGTCCAGTGCAGACAGGGGGGAATTCGGTGATAGTCCAGACTTTGCCGATTTATTCACTGCTTGCATATATAAAACAAACCTAAGTGGAATCTGGACCCTAGGTTATAATAATGAAATTATATAATTATATAGAGGATCTTACATGAGTGCTGATGTATTATTGAATTTATTAAACAAGTTGAGGAAAAGGGATAAAATGCGAGGCTCTGCCGAGCATTTTATCCTTTTTCCTCAACGAGTTTAATAAATTCAATAATACATAAGCACGAATGCAAGATTCTATTTATCATATGACAATTAAAACGCATTATGTATTCGATTGTTTACAAAAATATCAATATTCCGCCATTAGTAAACGCGACGTCGTTTCGGACGTCGTACATGTAACGTTACGGGACGTATCTAGCTAATTTGCATATTTAATCCACTAGTGGATTATCGAAAATATTACATGGCGTTATTACACTCTCAGACGCGACGTCATATGATAAAAATCTTTCTTTCATGCTCGTCTCGTGAGTCTAAAATTTTGAAAGTTTGTAAATACAATAAAATTCCGCTATTAAGACCACCTAAAATTAACACTAATTCTGCTTTAAAAAGCTAATTTAGTAAGCTACAGTTATTCTTTGTTGGTGTTTTCTGCATACAGTGTCCTCTGGTCACAGACCACCTTTGGGACTGTTCAAAAGTGGCCTTAAAGGCCACTTTTGAACAGTCCCAAAGGTGGTCTTAATATAGGAATTTTACTGTACCGTTAAAATACCTATAAAATTCAGATAATCAGAAAATGGTAACTATCATGCTCATAAATTTTGAAATGCCAAAATGTTTTATCTGGATGTGAAAAATATTTTGTAACTTTGGACCCAGAGCTGACAGAAATTGGAAGAAGAATAAAGATACCGGTTTTATGAAAAAAAAAGGGAGTCTATCTTTATTAAATATAGTTTTATGTTTCTGACTTGTCCGTTTATATTGAAGGTGAAAAGAAGTGTTCTTGTCATGGAAATTGCTGATATTTCAAAGGAAAACTAGAAATATATGGGCTGCATGATGCTTCCACGCAGAGCTGAAACCGACCAGTAAACGAGTACTGGTAAACAGCTAAGAGGATCTAAGCCGGCCCAGGAAAAGCGGTGCAAGTCAGTCCGTCTATGCTTATAAACCTTATTGGTTTCATTGGGCCATAGGGCTTGAGATGTCTTTTCATCTCAATGTCGGGTAAAAGTCCCACAAAATTGGAAGCAACGTCTCCAAAATGACCTTTACAGTGTTGACAGGGACGTTAAACCTCAAATCAAACAAAACAAAATCAAAGGAAAACTGTTTTGTTTTTTTCTTGAACATAGTATTAGTACTGCAAATATATATTAAAATACTGCCTCTCTGTTTGGTTTAAGAGATAAATATTCAAAGTGAACCCTCTGTTGAATTAATGGCATATTTTAGTGTTTTTAATTTCACTACAGCTTATACAGTGCCATATAGTGAATGTCTCCTTATACCCTATCATAGTGCAGTTTATATTTTATTATGTTTCAGGACAAGAGTATCATGCATGCATCATGGCCAGCAGTAGGAGCCTATGACAAAGTTCTAGTACAATCTTCACAATACCTCATGGATGCTGCTCATGATTTCAGAAAGAGGCTAAAGGCATACACGGCTACTGGGAAAGGCAAGGTACTGCTGGAATATTTAAGTTTCAATAGTAATTTTGTTCCTGCTCTTGGGTGTTGAGGTTGGGCGAGGCGAGGGTGCTGTGTATCTTTAAGTAGGTAAAGATAGAGTCACAGCTCTAGATAAGGATAATTCTTGGATAGATTTACTTATTTCCACATAATGGTCCTAGATATTGGGACAGGCAGTCCTAAGAAACAGTGCAGACCCAGATCAGACTGCCCCTGAGGAGGAGTCTGATCAGGGTCTATACTGCTTGGCATCCCATCAGCACTTTTTGGACTCCCTGCTGGACCGTGAAACAAAAGTGTTTCAGTTTTAGGCAGCAAGTCCCAGGTCTTTGGTGTCCAAATTTTTAGGATTTTATGGTATATATTATGGGTACTTCTTTGAATCCCTGGATGAGCCAAGAACCTAAGGCTACCTTAGGGGCCTAGGTCTTATATATTGGTACCCTTATTGGTTTCAGTGGGTGGCAGGGCTTGAGATGTCATTTCAGCTCAGTATCTGGTAAAAGTCCCTCAAAATTGGAAGCAACGCCACCAAAATGATCTTAATAGTGTTGACTGGGTCTTAAAACCTCAACTCAAACAAAAACTACCTCTGTTAAACATTACACTGTATTTAAAGACCACTTTTCTAGAGCCCTTTAAAGAATCAAAGCACTGACAACACTGTGGGAGGGGTAGGGAGTGGGGGGAGGGGTCAATTGTCTAGTGTAGTCTGGGAAAATGGTCCTGAATAGGGACTTAGACTGTTTTATTTAGCCCTTAAATTCCTGTACTGTAAGCTACCAGTGTAGACCCTGATCAGATGGCTTTTCCAAGGGTGTTTCTCTCTAACAGAGGTTTAACTGTAAACTCTATTTGCGTCTTTTGCTTTGCAGAAAGAGGTACCACCACCTACCCATGCTACAGTTTGGATAGCTAAGAGTTACCCACCTTGGCAGAACACAATTCTCACAACACTTAGGAAAATGTATGAGGTGAGTAAACTGGTATTTATTCCATCCTTGGTTGTAAATAGGAAAAATGAAGTGAAGAAAAAAGAAACAAAACATTATTTTTATCTGTCTTACCAGTTATACCACCTTGTACCAATTTTAGCTCCGTCATGGTAGCTGATAGGGGTAGTTTGGTGAGGTGAAGTTGTGTTGTGCATCCCTTATCACTAACACATTCAGCTGATATAGGACTATAGTTGGGCAAGGTCTGTTGCCTTCATTTTTATACCCCCGCAAACGAAGTTTGAAGGGGGTATATAGGAGTCAGCTTGTCGTCGTCTGTCGTCGGTCCGTTACAAAGTCCGTTACAAAAAACTTTAACATTGCTCATAACTTCCTTATTCTTTGACCGATTTCTTTAATATTCATACACTACACACCTTGCCACTAGTACTTAAGATTGATATACACAAACCTGACCTTGACCTTTACGTTGACCTTCCTCAAGGTCAAATACTTGTAAAAATTTGTCGTCGGTCCGTTAGAAAGTCCGTTCCAAAAAACTTTAACATTGCTCATAACTTCCTTATTCTTTGACCGATTTCTTTAATATTCACACACCACACACCTTGCCACTAGTACTTAAGATTGATATACACAAACCTGACCTTGACCTTTACGTTGACCTTCCTCAAGGTCAAATACTTGTAAAAATTTGTCGGTAGCGGGGGTATAATTGGCGCCCGTTAGGCGGCAGCTCTAGTTTCTCTCTCCATTTTCATTCTGTTTTGCCTTATTCTTTTCCCTTTCCGGGTATTTAATCTACTCTACTATCTCTTTTCTCCCTTTCTGTAGTAGACATTGCAAAACAACCCTAAGAATTTGTTAACTGGCAACACAACAGGTCTCTGCTCCAAGTGGTTAAGAAAGTTGTCTCTTAATCATAAGGTCTCCCACTGCTGTGGGTTCGAGCCTCTGGTCACATGTGATATTCCAAGATTTGCAATGGAAGGTCAGATGGTTTTACTTCAGTTTTCACCCATCTCTGATTAAGAATTGGCTCAAAATACAGAGAAATTCCGCTATTAAGACCACCTAAAATTAAGATTATTTCTGACTTAAAAAGCTTATTTACAAGGGTGCAGTTATTATTTCTTTGTTGTTCTGCGCACAATGTCCCCTGGTCAGGGACCACCTTTGGGACTGTTCAAAAGTGGTCTTAATACAGGAACTTTACTGCAAGAGAAACAATATCTAAAAAAGCTGTAAACCAATAAAAACAAAAAAGAACAAAAATAACCTGCAACATAACACAGTCAGACATGGAAGCTATAGTTAAGACTTTATACATTGCAGGACAGCACAGGATTTGATGACAACAAAGCTATTGCTACAGCAATGGCCAAGATACCAGAGCTGAAGAAATACATGAAGAAAGTCATGCCATTTGTGATGGTGGCAAAGGTGAGTTGAAAAATGAACCAGAACATGACAATAAGTCTCCCTTGGGCCATTTGTTGAAAACTAACAACATCGTTGGTTAACGTATCATTATGTCTCCCCCCAAAAAAATTTTTTCGGAGAGACATATTGTTTTTCCCCCGGCTTCTGTCTATCCGTCTGTCTGTCTGTCCGTCCATCACACATTCATGTCCGCTCTATAACTTGAAAACCGTTCGAGCTATCTTCTCGAAACTTCATATAAATATAAATCAGCATTAGACGACGTGCAGTGTGCAAAAACTATAACTCTCGCATTTATACTTTTTGAATTATCTCCCTGGAAGTTTGTCGGTATGTATATATGAGGGGTCTTTTTTTCGGGTTTTGTCAATAACTTGCTTGTTTTTAGTTAGAATTTGAAGTTGCTTGGCAAAAATGTTAACTATCATGAGACAATGTGTTGCATGCATGATTCAATTTGGTACCTAAAATGTCAAGGTCATACATAGAGGTCAAAGGTAAAAAAATGGGGCTTTTTTTCGTGTTTGGTCACTAACTTTACCATTTTCGATGGATTTTGAAATTTCTTGGCAGAAATGTTAACCACCATGAGATGATGTGTTGCACACCTGACCCAGTTTGGTACCTGAAAGGTCAAGGTCATACATAGAGGTTAAAGGTAAAAAAAAGGGGCCTTTTTGTGTTCTGTCAATAACTTTCTTCTTTTTAGATGGATTTTGAAATTACTTGGCAGAAATGTTAACCACCTTGAGACAATGTGTTGCATGCATGACCCAAGTTGGTACCCCCAAATGTCAAGGTAGTACTAAGCGGTCAAAGGAAAAAAAGGGGCCTTTTTATGCCCCCGCATCGTATGATGCCGGGGGCATATAGTTTTTCGGTTTTCCGTACGTGCATCCGTGGGTACGTGCGTACGTGTGTACATGGGTACGGGTGTCCGAATGTACGTCCTTCTGAACCAAAGTGTGTACGTACGTATGTAATCCTGTTAGACTCAGGTTAAGGTTTTTGTACAAGGTAGAACTTGAGCTCATATTTTCCAAACCATACAATAGATTTGGTTTATATTTAGTATGATGATAGATATAGGTCCAAAGTTTTATTCAGCAATACCCCCACCCATACCCATAACCTCAAGGTCAAGGTCACGAACTTAGAAATTTCTAACGTTTAAGAGCCAGGTTAAGGTATTTGTACCACGTAGAACTTGAGATCATATTTTCAAAACCATACATTGGATTTGGTTTATATTTAGTATGATGATAGATATAGGTCTAAAGTTTTATTCAGCAATACCCCCACCCATACCCATGACCTCAAGGTCAAGGTCGTGGACTTTGAAATTTTTAATGTTGAACACCCAGGTTAAGGTACTTGTACCAGGTAGAACTGGAGCTCATATTTTCATAACCATTCAATGGATTTGGTTTATATTTACTATGATGATACATATAGGTCCAATGGTTTATTCAGCAATACCCCCACCCATACCCATGACCTCAAGGTCAAGGTCACAGAATTAGAAAATTTTTAATGTTTAAGACTTTGGTTAAGGTATTTGTACCATCATTTTCAATATAACTTCACACAAATGTTCCTTATAAAAATATCTCGTGCAAATTCGACTTTTAAGGTCATGGCCTCAAGGTCAAGGTCACAGTGGCTAGTTTTAGAAAAACTTTGTCATTGCTCTAGCGCCTACATTTCTTCACTGATTTCAAGATAACTTCACACAAATGTTCCTTATGACAATATCTTGAGCGAGTTCGACTTTCAAGGTTATCACCTCAAGGTCAAGGTCACTGTGGCTATTTTTAGAAAAACTTTGTCATTGCTCTAGCGCCTACATTTCTTCACCAATTTCAATATAACTTCACACAAATGTTCCTTATGACAATATCTCGAGCTATTTTGACTTTCAAGGTCAAGGTCACTGTGGCTATTTTTAGAAAAACTTTGTTATCACTCTAGCGCTTACATTTCTTGACTAATTTCAATATAACTTCACACAAATGTTCCTTATGACAATATCTATAGCGAATACCACTTTCAAGGTCAAGGTCACTGTGGCTATTTTTAGAAAAACTTTGTCATCCCTCTAGCGCTTACATTTCTTCACCGATTTCAATATAATCTCACACAAATGTTCCTTATGACAATATCTTGAGCCATTTCGACTTTCAAGGTCAAGGTCACTATGGCTATTTTTAGAAAAACTTTGTCATCGCGCTCTAGTTTATATTATATTTTTTGAGAGCTCATATTTCCTGAACCATGTGATGGATTTGCTACATATTTGGAATGATGATAGATACATGTCAGAAGTTTCATTCAGCCATAACCCTGTCCCTGGGGCATGACCTTAAGGTGATTGGGGGGGGGGGGGGGTGAGGTAGGTCCCTGGGCGGGGGCATTTGTGTTGTATTGAGACATTTCTAGTTTAGTGTTCAGTCAATAACTTTCTTATTCCTGGATAGATTGTGAAATTACTTGGCAGAAAAGTTAACCATCGTGAGACGATGTGGTGCACGCTAGACCCAGGTCGGTACCTCCAAGATCAAGGTCATACTAAGAGGTCAGAGGTAAAAAAACTTTTGTTTTTTTTTGTGTCCAGTCAGTAACTTTTTTATTTCTGGATGGACTTTATAAAGTAACCATGCAGAAATGTTCAACGTCATTAGACCATGAGTCATGTGCAAGACCAAGGTCCATACCTCCAATGTCAAGGTCATACCTAGAGGTCAAAGGTAAAAAAGGGACAGTCAATAACTTCCTTATTCTTTGATGGATTGTGAAATTACTTGGCAGAAATGTTAACCAGCATGAGACGATGTGTTGTACCTCAAAGGCCAAGGCCATACTTAGAGGTCAAAAGTAAAAAAAAGGGCTTTTTTTGTATTGCCAATAACTTTTTTATTTTTCTTTGAACATTTTTAAAGTTACTTTGCAAAAATGTTCATCTTCATTAGATGATGTGTTGCACACAAGACCCAGCTCAATACCTCCAATGTCAAGGTTATAGTTAGAGGTCAAAAACGGGGGAGACATCTGTGTTTTTGTAAAAAAAAACAAATTCTAGTTAAAACTTTAATCATTTAATATGGCAAAGATGCTATCATTTTTGCTGAATAAATGTGAGCAGCTTTTGCAAATGCATTTGTTCAGCAAAAATAACAAAATTTTAGATATTGTACTTGCTAGAACAGTTAACAATATGACCACTAAGGAGCTTGTTAAGCTAACTGTGCTTTGAACAACTGGCCCCTGGTGTAGTAGTTAAGCTACTCGTCTAACAAACCAGTCATGGGTTCAATTCAAGGCTTCTGGATGAGTCTTAAAACCAAGGTTCAGTCCAAATATGACCTTAGTTGTTGATGGGAAATAAAACTAAAAAAACAAAGGAGAACAAAACAAAATCTGAAGATGTATGTGACCATTGAAGACTCGTATCAGACCACACAAATGGACAGTCTGAACAATCGTAACTGTTTGCATGATCCCTTTTAAAGACTCTTGAGTATCCACACAGATAGACAGAGCCTCTGATCAGACTCGGTGGACACATATCTATCTATCTATCTATCTATCTATCTATCTATCTATCTATCTATCTATCTATCTATCTATCTATCTATCTATCTATCTTCTATCTATCTATCTATCTATCTATCTATCTATCTATCTTCTATCTATCTATCTATCTATCTATCTATCTTCTATCTATCTATCTATCTATCTATCTATCTATCTATCTATCTATCTATCTATCTATCTATCTATCTATCTTCTATCTATCTATCTATCTATCTATCTATCTATCTATCTATCTATCTATCTATCTATCTATCTATCTTCTATCTATCTATCTATCTATCTATCTTTCTATCTATCTATCTATCTATCTATCTTCTATCTATCTATCTATCTATCTATCTATCTATCTATCTATCTATCTATCTATCTATCTATCTATCTATCTATCTATCTATCTATCTATCTATCTATCTATCTATCTATCTATCTATCTATCTATCTATCTATCTATCGGAAAGCCTACACAGTAATCATGTAATTACGGTAGGGATCCTTAACCTGCACAGGGGGCCTCCAGTTAACGTCCCGATCCGAAGGACGGTGCACTTTATGACATTCATCCCTGCAAATGATGCCAATGGAGCGTGTTAGGACACCGAAATTTTATCGCCGCTGCCGGGGATCGAACCCGGGACCTCTAGCATCAGAGGCAAGTGCACTAACCACTGAGCTATCAAGCTCCAACAAATAGACACCACTCTTTTCAGTTCTCTGGTGCAATCCTGTAGTTTTTGTCATGCCTTGGCTCATTAAGCCCTGTCACAAGAAAACCTGCCTTTAGGTTTGTGATCAAAGCCCAGCTGTTCAAAACTAACAATGTCGTTAAAGAATTGTGAAAATGTTAATCATATAATATGGCAAATATACTAATATTTTTGCAGAAAAAATGTGAGCAGCTTTTGCAAATGCAAAAGCTGCTCACAATTTTTCAGCAAAAATACCTAAGTATTAGATACTGTACTTACCAGAACAGTTAACAATTTGACCACTAGGAGCTCGTTAAGCTAACGGTGCTTTGAACAACTGGCCCCAGATAAGAAACAGAAACTGGCCTGCTCAGCTACACAGACTAGCAGGAGTCTTGTGGTTTTAGCTATAGAAACCAGGGCCCAGTTGTTCAAAGCATTGTTAGCTTAACAAGCTCATTAGTGGTGAAATCATTAACTATTCTAGCAAGTACAATACTAACACTGTAATATTTTTGCTGAAAAAAAATGAGATTGTCTTTTGCATTTGCTCTCATTTTTTCAGCAAAAATATCAGCATATTTGCCATATTAGATGATCAAAGTTTTAGTAGGAATATCTGGAAACCATACTTGATTATAAAAATTTCCTTAATAAAGAGCAATTGAACATCATGCTGAAACTGACCACAAAACATATCAAACCCTTTACTTTAAAGTTTTATATTTTTTTTTCAGATTTCTCGCTTTTAATAACATTACACTGCCAAAAATTCTATGTAACACTGGAATAGGTCAATGAATAAGCACTTTTTGAAAACTTTGTTAACCCTTATCCTGTTGTTCACGACAACCCCTACCTTTGCAAACAGTGTTGATCCAGATCAGATGGCCATCTGATCAGGATCTACATTGTTTATCATTCAGTTTGTGAAATTGAATAGAAACATTATAACATGTAATCTGATTGGCTGATAGTCGGAGATGGGTATGTCTAATTTAAATATTCAGGAGGATAAGGGTTAAAACTGACAAATCATGGGGTTGTCTTTCCCTAACACATTTTATTGCTGGAACTGGCAATGTTTACCTGAGTGTAGACCCACATTTGTATTTGAGCTTGGACCCAAATCAGATGCTGCCAATCATGGAGTCTGATCAGGACCTTGACAGTAAAACATTCAACCATTTTCTAAGAGTTAATTTCTTAACATAACTGTGACAAATGTAGATTTCAAAATGAACTCCTCCTATACATGTATATTGATTCAGTTCAAAATGGGTAATTATCACAAAGTTAATACATGCACCGAACATTAATTATAACAGGCAGCCAAGGTGTTAGCACACAGTATCAAGATTCTGTTGAAAACATATAGGTTGACATCAGCTCTAGTCAGTAAATAAAAAGACAACTTAAGGTAATAACCAAAATACGGCCCTTGAAGAAATAAATGGGCTGCATGATGCTTCCAGGCAGAGCTGAAACCGACCGCACACAAGTACTCGTAAACCGCTCAGAGGATCTAAGCCTGCCCAGGTAAAGCAGTTCGAGTTGGACAGTCCATGCTTATAAACCAAATTGGTTTCATTGGGTGACAGGGCTTGAGATGTCATCTTATCTAAGCGTCCGGTAAAAGTCCCACAATATTGGAAGCAATGTCTCCAAAATGAACTATAAAGTGTTGACTGGGACATTAAACCTCAAATAAAACAAAATAACCAAAATTATGAAGTATTATTCAAGGCTTGTAAAGAATTTCTTGGCTTAAAAATTTAAGAACTCTTCAAATTGTTATTTCCAAGGATATTTGAAATAGTTTATCCATAAAGTAAGAAACTTACCTGGATTTTTTTTTCAGGAGAATTTTGCCAAGCATGGAGTGGCTGCCTTGAACTTGACAATGGACTATGATGAAAATGAGATCATGAATAACAACTTGAAATATCTAACAAATACTCTAGAGGTAAGTTATTCTTGCTCTTTCATTGCCAGTTTTTTTCAGTAGAAATTGTTACCAGGGCTTAGCTTGCCCAAAACTGAGAATATTCTCTATTATAAGGGTCCTCAGAAAATATCTGAAGTATAAAAGTGAGCTCAGTAATGTTAAAAGTATAAAAAGAATGTGTTTTTTTTTTCTTTGCATGCTCTGCATTCTCATGTGTTTGTATTTGTTTGCCATAGCATTTGATGGGTTCTAAATTTCAGAACCATTGCCCTTTGACAGATATATTTATTTCTTGAAAATTCATACCATTGCAATAACACAAACTGCTCTATAGAGAAACAGGCCAGACACTGATCAGATTTCTCTCATTCAAGAGCAGTCTGAATTTGTTTCAATATATTTATTTTACTTTCATTAAACAAAGCTTAAAGAACCTGTAAGCAGGTTCTCTACCATCTTGTGGTCATTGAGGAATTGGAGTACTTGGAGAAAACCATAGACAAGCCTGCCACATACAGACACCAGGAATTGAACCCTGGCACTTGCCTACCACATGTCAGGACTGGGAATAAAGCCCACATCTCAGCAGTGATAAACTAGGGACATACTTCTTTGCTATCTTGGTCCCTGTTCAGGCATTATTGACCCAGTACTTGTTGGTTGGTTGATTTGAGGTTTAACGTCCCCGTCAACACTGTAAAGGTCATTTTGGAGATGTTGCTTCCAATTTTGTGGGACTTTTACCTGACATTGAGATGAAATGACATCTCAAGCCCTGTCGCCCAATGAAACCAATAGGGTTTATTAGCATGGACGGTCCGCCTCGCACCGCGGTTCCTGGACAGGCTTAGATCCTCCAAGCGCTTTACCAGTACTAGTGTGCGGGCCGGATTCAGCTCTGCCTGGAAGCATCATGCTGCCCATATATTTCTTCAAGCCCCTATGGGCGGGGGCTTGACCCAGTCCTGGACACATGTTATATAGACAGTATGAGAATTTGCCACAACATGTATAAAGAATCCCATTAAGGAGTAGTATAACTGGTAATAAAAAGCCTTTCACCTCAGTTACAGAAGCCTCCATGGTGTAGTGGTTACGCTTACTTGCCTTGTAAACCAGGGGTCGCAGGATTGATCCCGGGCTTCTCCAGACTTTCGGAGTCGCAGGATTGATCCCGGGCTTCTCCAGACTTTCAGATGAGTTTGAACAGAGGTCCCGTCTCTGTATGACCATAGCTGTTGGCAGGATATAAAACTCAAACACTCACTCACCTCAGTTACTCCAAGTAACAAATGCTGTGGTCATTTGTTAGAGGCGATTCTTACACAAATGTTGTGGACATTTGTTAGAATCGCTGAGCGATTCTAACAAATGTCCACATCATTTGTTTCTAGGAGTAATAAATACAATATGCTTGAATAGTTTCATTAACTCCTCCCATCTTGAGCAAAGGTTAATCCAAATGAAATTGTTGCTGTAAGGAGTTGTGTCTTTATATCAAATGTCGTATAAAGCGGCATTACGCAAACGTGCCTATACATTGCCACCTTTATCGCCCAAAAAAATGAAAATTTTATCACGAAAAATTGTGATATGTTTATTATTTCTGCTCGTCGAGGCGGTTCTAACGAGTACCCACAATCTATATTTTAGAGCAGAAATAAGAAAAATAAGGTATACCCCCGGAAACCCGAGTTTTACTATATAAAAGTGGGGTTCAAGGGGGTGAAAATTATATAGGCGTGTTTTTGTGATGACTGACTTTATTTTATACTTTGCAGTGAAATCCATGCATATCTGAAACAAATAAAAATGAAATTTTCACACTGTCAAAATATATGATATTTCACACTGTGAAAAATATCATGACCTTGTTATTTTCACAGTAGCAAAGTGGACTACTTTTTCTAGCCAAAAGTCATATATTATCTATAAAATAATTCTGTAAAATAGTAAAAGATACCTTGTAAAGCACTCTTTGAACTGTAAAAATGCTTTCTTCAAAATGGCGATCTGTTTATGTTTTTAAACTTACAGTTGTGACGTCATAGCCAGATAAAATTGTGACATATTGATCAATTACGGTAAGTGTCCATAAATTTATAAAATATAAAGAAAATTTACTTCTTTTTGGCGCATACCAAAAGTATTTCATCTCATGTATTGAAAACATCCCAATTTTCACTCGTGCTTCGCACTCATGAAAATTTGGATGTTTTCAACACACTTGATGAAATATTTTTGGTACCCATCTCAGTAAAGTAAATATCCTGTATGTATATTTCTGTTCTAGTTGGAAGGTGTTGATGTGAGGTTCTCGGAGGAAGCAGAAGGAGATAAAGTGAAAGAAGACTGCTGTCCAGGGAAACCTTTCGTTACTTTCAGGACAGAGGTATGCATAACTCCTGATAACCAGCCAGGGGTTTTGTTTGTTTGTTTGTTTGATTTGAGGTTAAACGTCCCCTTCAACACTATAAAGTTCACTTTGGAGATGCTGCTTCCAATTTTGTGGGACTTTTACCCAACATTGAGATGAAATGACATCTCAAGCCCTGTCGCCCAATGAAACTAACAGGATTTATAAGCATGGATGGTTGGACTCGAACTACTTTGCCTGGGCAGGCTTAGATCCTCTAAGCAGTTAACAGTACTCGTGTGTTGGTCGGTTTTCAGCTCTGCGTGGAAGCATCATGCAGCCCATCTATCTCTTCAAGTCCCGATGGGGTGGGGGTGGGGGGTGGTTGTTTGCTGACAAAACTAAAATTCTACAGAGAAAATAGCTCTGAGTGACTCTCTAGCTTCCGATAAGATATTTCACCATATTTACTCTTATGGGGAATGGGAATACCTTCAGGGGAGACAACTCCTCCAAAAGTATTTTTTGTCTACCATGTCAACAGGGGTCAACTCTTAAAAGGAAAGAATTTGCTCCTGAGGAGCAAATTCTTTCCTTTAAGAGTAGACGCCTTTTTCAGTGGGAACAAGCTTATAGAAAAGCTAACATGAAGTCCTGAAAGTTGTCTCCCTTTGAAAAATGGCAGAAAAACTGTCAGGTGTTCCCATTCCCCTTTAGTATTCGGACATATTAGCTCCCTACCATACTTGTTCTAAAATTTGGACAAGTACAATTTACTTCCTGATGTAGTGTCTAAAAATAGCTGGATGAGTGGCAAATAGTGTAGACCCTGATGAGATGCCACATTCTGCAGCATCTCATCTGGGTCTGCACTGTTTGCTCAGGTCTGTATGGGGTTGTGGTTGGGTGAGGCAAAGGTGGTGTGTTTCTTGCATCACTGGGGCCTCCAACTGATATTGGCTTGCAGTTGGACAAGGCCTGCTGTCCTTGCAGTAGGTAAGGGTATAGGAAGAATGTTGATATTTATCCTTTTTGTACACTTCCATACAGTTTCCTTTCTCCTCTGTCCCTCACTTTCATCTCGTCTACTATCTCTTCTATCTGTTTTCTCGCTTTCTCTGGGAGATGACACAAAATGACCCTCAAGGGTTAAAACCAAAACAATCAATCAATCAGTCAGGTCTGTATGTCTGAGTACATATGGGCCCCGTCAAGCGATTTTGGTACTTATCGCCTATGCGAGCAGCGAAGGTTTAGGCGAGCCTGCGCATCCGCGTAGTCGCGCCAGAACCTTCGCTGCTCGCTCATACAAGCAGTGAATCAAGAGGAACCTTCAGACAGAAAGCCATATCCCTGGCCCCTCTGAATGGCTGGACATGCGCAGTTAAAATTTGTCATGACGGAATGCTCGAAGACACAAATTCGCTTGGCGGGGCTCATATGGTAATGAGGATAAATTTGGTATGATTTTTCAAACCTTTTTTTTTTACAAAAAAAACCAACAAAAACCAAAAAACGGTTGTTGGTACTCATTGATGCATTTCTAACAAGTACCCAAAACATACTTTTCTAAGAAAAAAGGAAATTATCTCTGAATTATCCTCCTACTCCCTACTCCCTTATCTAGAGTTATGCAACTCCAAGGATTTACAAAGGTAGTGACTATAAAATCTGTTTTTTTTTACACCCTCAACTCAATGATTTTGGCTAAATCAGTGTTAGACCCTAGAGCAGGTATTTGACCTTTAAGACAGCAAAAAAAAAAATTCTTCTGAGAATGCCGTCCCTTTTTGTTGTTTATGTACCGGTATCTTCTTGCAAACATTTAAACATGTTTCAGAATTATATACAAGCAGAGAGTATGGACACTTATCAGACTGCTCCTAGAGGAGCTGTCAGATCTGGTCCATATTGTTTGCAACAATGACTTTTAAAGTAACTAACACACATCAAGCAGACGGCAATTGTTGTGATTGTCATCATAAGGGTTAAAAGAAATATGGCAAATGCAAATGAAATAAAAAAAAAGTACATTTAAAACAAATATAAGAAAAAAAATATTTTGGTGATTGACAGGCTTTTGGTGCAATGTTTAGGAACTTGTGTATATTTGGTGCTCATAAAAATGAAAGATTATTGAAAAAGGCTTTAAATAAAGCTGTAAAATGTATGTAATTAATGTTATTTTACAAAAAAAGTACTGTGGTTTGCTGGACTGTCTTAGCATGTACAGGAGTGTTCTGTTCTAATTATACAGAAGTTGGGTCAGTGGTCTCAAAGAAAAATCAGTTAAATTCTGCTTTTAACCCTTGTCCTGCTGAATAAATTTATTCACCCATGCCCATTTCTGACTTTCAGGCAATCAGAATAAATGTCATTAATTCCTACAGAGTTGAACAGTGTAGATACTGATCAGGGGCCAGTTGTTCAAAACTAATGACATTGTTAGTTAATGTACCGTTAAAACTTTGATCATTAAATATGGCAAATATGCTGAAATTTTTGCTGAAAAATGTGAGCAACTTTTGCATTCGCAAAAGCTGCTCACATTTTTTTCAGCAAAAATACCAAAATTTACAATATTGTACTTGCTAGAAGAGAACAATTTGACCACTTACGAGCATGTTAAGCTAACGATGCTTTGAACAGCTGGCCCCAGATGGCTTGTGTGATCTTTATCTACACTGTTTGCAAGGTAGAGCATATCCTGGTTCATCTTGACAAGGTGTAAGACTAGGGAAAATTAAGACTAATTCTTCTTTAACCGTTTTTGTACCAAATGGAATCTTCCACCTTATATACAGCAGGAGTCCATTTTAAAATTTAGGGGTGTCGGGTGGTGTTTTCTTCAAAATTGGAAAATGTCTGAACTTTTTGCAAACAGTGTAGCCCTGATCAGACGCCGCATTCTGCGGCGTCTGATCTGGGCCTGCACTGTTTGCCACGGTACCCGTTTAGGGGTTTCCAGTCTGAAATGGGTTAAAAAATATTGAAAAGCTTCACTGTTTCAGCTCAGCAGCTTAGTCAGATGTGCATCTGGTGATCAGCTTCCTCTACTAAGAGACCACCTTTGGGACTGTTCAAAAATGGTCTTCAGGACCACTTTTGAACAATCCCAAAGTTGGTCTTAGCATAGGAATTTTACTCGATATAAATGGCACTTAGCTTGAGTGAAATAAGTAAGGAAAGCAGCCCACATTTCTGGCTCAGCAGTAATTTATATTTTCACTTCCAGCCCTCAGTTGCCCTAAGATTTATCAACCCTCAGCCATACACTGGTCTGTTTGAGGTGAAACTGCCAATCTTCCAAGGTGATACAGTCAGCCAAGTGAAGACAAGGCTGATGAAAACAGATCGGTCAAAAATGAAGGGTAAGTTATTCATGCAATTATTGCAAGCTCGTCATGAAATCATGCCTATATAATTTTAATCCCCATGAACCCCACCTTTATATAGTAAAACTGGGGTTTACATGGGTAAAAAAACGAAAGTTTTAAGATGAAAAATTGAGATATTGTCTTTATTTCTGCTCTAAAATATAGATTGTGGGTACTAGTTAGAACCGCCACAATGAGGCAATTCTAATGAATATTATGAAAAATTGAGATATTTTCTTTATTTCTGCTCTAAAATATAGATTGTGGGTACTAGTTAGAACCGCCACAATGAGGCAATTCTAATGAATTTTATGGTTATGTTTACAAGGCATTTGTATAGGTGTGTTTTAGTAATATAATGTTATTTTCATATTGGGCCAGTTACATGTCCGAGATCTGCTGTATTGGCCCGAGGCAGAAGGCCAATACATCTGACCGAGGACCTGCATCTTGGTCAATACAAAATTACTTGATTAATGACAACATTATTAATTGACACCATAAAAAAGGCATGATTATTGACTTTTTGACCTAACTTGACCTCAGTTAATATTGCTTGAGGCCCTCGTCCATAGAGGCTTGAAGAAATATATGGGCTGCATGATGCTTCCACGCAGAGCTGAATTCGGCCGGCACACTAGAACTAGTAAACCGCTTAGAGGATCTAAGCCTGTCCAGGAACCGCGGTGCGAGGCGGACCGTCCATGCTAATAAACCCTATTTTGTTTCATTGGGCAACAGGGCTTGAGATGTCATTTCATCTCGATGTCGGGAAAAAAAGTCCCACAAAATTGGAAGCAACGTCTCCAAAATGCCCTTTACAGTGTTGACGGGGACGTTAAACCTCAAATAAAACAGTTAATATTGCTTGACCTGATGTTAATATGGATGACCTCCGATAGATACAGGATGGGCAATTAATAATGGTCAATTACATCATGTGGTTCAATAAGAAGGTCGAGTTTGGACAGTGTTGTTCTCATTTGGTTGGTGGTTGGACCAGACTGCGGGATTGGAGCCGTCAGCAGGGTTGTGGCGATCCTGCACATCTGCACAGTCTCACAACAACTGTGTTGTGAGTTAATATGTGCAGTTTGGTGGGGTTCACATGTGCTTCTTCGGTTGTGTAGTGTGCTAAGATTTTTGCTTGGGTGAGAAATAGTGATTGGGTGAGCCTGCACATGTGTGCTGTCTTGCCTGTGCTTTGCCAATGTTGGCGGTGTTACCTCCCTTCCATTATCTACCTTGGTAGATCATATGCATAGCTTCTAGGTTTATAAACACTCTCTGACAACTGCGTCAGGGAGTCGACTCTTTGGCTCAGGGGTAAGAGCAGTGGACTATCACCCGGGCGGCCCGGGTTCGAATCCCACCATAGGCGGGGATTTTTTCAGGCTATGCATCTTTCCTTTGTTACGGCTTTCAGGTCGTAAGATGGGGGCTCGTCCGAAATGCCAGAATTGGCTTGTGCCGAAGTTGGTATCCTTCACGTCATCATAAATGATGACTTCCTTGAAGAGGGGGTGTGTTACCTCCCTTCCATTATCTACCTTGGTAGATCATATGCATAGCTTCTAGGTTTATAAACACTCTCTGACAACTGCGTCAGGGAGTCGACTCTTTGGCTCAGGGGTAAAAGCAGTGGACTATCACCCGGGCGGCCCGGGTTCGAATCCCACCATAGGCGGGGATTTTTTCAGGCTATGCATCTTTCCTTTGTTACGGCTTTCAGGTCGTAAGAGCGGAATACGGTAAGCTTTTCCGGATGACGCGTCACAGGCTTACTCCTAGAGCCATGACATGGGATTTCTACGTTGCTTACATTTTCATATTGTCTATTTCCTTCGAAATTCAATGTAGTTTTTCTGTGTATTTCAGTATTTCTGAAAAGGCCACTTACTGAAATATTAAAATTGAATGGATGTGTAAAATTAATTATATTTTCCTTCCCACTGGAAGACTGTCTTCATGGTGTAAATGATCAGTGTTTAACAATACATTTACTAATGATATGAGCCATGGCATGACAAAATATACAATAAGGCTTGAGCAACCAGTGAACACTCAGATCAGCATTCGCACAGTCTGATCAGAATCTTCACTGATCGCATGTTCCTACTAAAGGCTAATATCTATGCATAGAGACATAAGCAAAAGGTCTTGTCACAGTGGATTGGTGCATTGGTTGATCTGAGTCTCTGCTGACTGCACCGGTCTTATTGTTGGTTTTGTCATGCGCTGACTCATATAGTTTTAAACAACTGGGCCCAGATGTGCATCCGCCGAGTGGGATCTTTTCATGGATAGCAAAGATGCTTTAGGATTCTCTGGCAAACAGTAGCTATGGATCAACTGGTTCGTGGAGATTGATCATGAAATCTTTTCTACGGTCATTCTCTCCCTTCCGCTGATTAAAAAAGGGCAGTTGTCAGTTTCTGGCGAAAGAATGTGCACTGTACTGGTTAACCGCTTACGTATGAGCCTGCCCAGGAAAAGTGTGGATAGGTAAGCTGAATGGCTCAAAAAAGATCTAAAAAGTGTTGATTGGGCCGTTAAACTCCAATACAAACAAACAAACAAGCAAGATATGGATCAAACTGTGCACAGTGCGATCTGAGTGTACACTGGTAGAATATAAGAATCCAATATGGGTGTGAGGGGTGGATTGAAAAATCCGTCCCAAGGGTCACTGTCCGGCATCACGAGGCTTGCCGAGTGATGCCGGACAGTGATCCCGAGGGACGGATTTTTCTATCCGCCCCTCACACCCATTTTGGATTCTTTTTCTTGCATCCGTTCCATTTCTTAGCGGAGGAATGTTTAGTGACTTCATGTAACGTGCTCTGACGTCAACCTTAACGACGGCGCATACGAGTTCATAATCAACCAGTGCATTTATCAAACATGCGATTATATTCGATTTTGGGTCGGAACACCAGGGTCAGAACATAAATTTCTGTCCCAGGGTAAAATCACGGATTTCCTTGTCTGATGTGCAAGAACAAACCTTCTTGTAGGTTTAGCTCTGCCCTATTCACCATTTTTGCATTATTTGCTGGCTCCCAGCTTATCTTTTATCAGTATTGGAAAAACAGGTAGCCAAACCCCCCTGACCTTTCAAGGTCAGGGGGGTCTGGTTACCTGTTTTCCCAACACTGATAATCTTCAGACTAGGAACCAGCAGATAATGCTAATAAGTGAATCACTTTATCAATATTGGAATAACAGGCAACCAAACCCCCCTGGTTACCTGTTTTCCCAACACTGTTAATCTTCAGACTAAGAACCAGCAGATAGTGCAAATAAGGTGAATATCGTACATCGTTCTCTATTTTTCAGACATTTCTAACATCAAACTCCTAACATTCAGCTCAGATAGCGACAGCAGAAAAATTCCTGACTTTGATAACGTGGAGAAAGGCAAGACAGGATTGTCAGAAAATATAGTGTTTCGGTGGAGTTCAGAAACTGACAGATCTGTGGCCCTTGTGAATAATGGGAACAAACTGATGGCAGATGCTGTTATATACATTGTTAGTTGTTCTTGATGACACTGTGCTGTAGACAGTGAAGATATTTATGAAGATATACAGTATAGCTCCGTTATATCGCGTTCCGATATTTCGCGATGTCCAATCTATCGCGGTCGCGCCGTGGATCCCGTTTTTATAGCCCCGCTTTGAAAAAGTGGGGGCTATATTGGATTTGGCTTGTCCGGAATTCCGTCTGTCTGTCTGTCTGTAATTTGTCTGGAGTTTCGTCTGTCTGTAATATTTGATAGTGGGTACCTTGTTACCGCAACTTCTCTTACAGTTCTAGGTCAATCCTTTTGAAACTTTACAGGTGTTTTCATATAGGTCTGAAGATGTGCATATTCTTTTTTCATTATCCTTAAATAATTTTTTTCACTTATTTCACCTTTTGTAACTTAGACTATTTTTGAAATCTACTAATGTTAAAATGTATAGGGAGTAGCTACCTTGTTACCGCAACTCCTCTTACAGTTCTAGGTCAATCCTTTTGAAACTTTACAGGTGTTTTCATATAGGTCTGAAGATATGCATATTCTTTTTTCATTATCCTTAAATAATTTTTTTCACTTATTTCACCTTTTTTAACTTAGACAATTTTTGAGATCTACTAATGTTAAAATGTATAGGGAGTAGCTACCTTGTTACCGCAACTCCTCTTACAGTTCTAGGTCAATCCTTTTGAAACTTTACAGGTGTTTTCATATAGGTCTGAAGATATGCATATTCTTTTTTCATTATCCTTAAATAATTTTTTTTCCCTTATTTCACCTTTTTTAATTTAGACAATTTTTGAGATCTACTAATGTTAAAATGTATAGGGAGTAGCTACCTTGTTACCGCAACTCCTCTTACAGTTCTAGGTCAATCCTTTTGAAACTTTACAGGGTTTTTCATATAGGTCTGAAGATGTGCATATTTTTTTTTCATTATCCTTAAATAATTTTTTTCACTTATTTCACCTTTTTTAACTTAGACAATTTTTGAGATCTACTAATGTTAAAAAGTATAGGGAGTAGCTACCTTGTGACCACAACTCCTCTTACAGTTCTAGGTCAATCCTTTTGAAACTTTACAGGTGTTTTCATATAGGTCTGAAGATGTGCATATTCTTTTTTCATCATCCTTAAATAATTGTTTTCACTTATTTCACCTTTTTTAACTTAGACAATTTTTGAGATCTACTAATGTTAAAATGTATAGGGAGTAGCTACCTTGTGACCACAACTCCTCTTACAGTTCTAGGTCAATCCTTTTGAAACTTTACAGGTGTTTTCATATAGGTCTGAAGATGTGCATATTATTTTTTCATTATCCTTAAATAATTTTTTTCACTTATTTCACCTTTTTTAACTTAGACAATTTTTGAGATCTACTAATGTTAAAATGTATAGGGAGTTGCTACCTTGTGATCGCAACTCCTCTTACAGTTCTAGGTCAATCCTTTTGAAATTTAACAGGTGTTTTCATATAGGTCTGAAGATGTGCATGTGCTTTTTTCATTATCCAAAACCTATTTTTTAACTTAGACTGTTTTTCAGATCTAATAACGCGAAAAGTCTATAAGGCGTAGGTACCTTGTTAGGGATTTAACCCTCTCACAAGTCTTTACCTTTAATTCATGAGTCTTTCTCCTCTGACAGGGCTATAGCGGGGCTATAGTCAGATCCTCTGACAGTTCTAGTTTTTTTCCCCTTAAAAATTCATAAATAAAAAAAAAATAGAGTTTTAAGTTGTTAAAATTTATTTAAAACCAGGTTAAACCAGGGGCCAACAGCGTTTGACTTTTCCCGCCCAGCGTCTGCTATTTGGCGCCAAAACATAACCATTCACGAGATCGCAGAAAGTCCGTTTTTATTGTGCAAAAATCTACCGTTAGATGTAGCTAATTGTCTGAGGAGCGATTAAATCATTGTCACATTGATTGTGGATTAAATTTTATGACAGGAGGATAAACGCCAATTAGAGACATAACTTGACCATATTTTCACACCTTATCGACACGCACCGCAGGGTGGCAATTATATGACAGGGATTAACAATAGTGTCATACTTGAACCGTAATAAATACACAGATGGTTTGTCTCTCAATTGACAGTGCAGCAATTATCGCGATTTACTTACTGGTCTAGTTTTACCGTATTTAAGGACTCAAAAATACTGACAGTTGTAGACAACTTTTTTTACACTTGCCCGAAACCAAAACACAATAAAATGATAGTTTTGTTGTTGTATAGTTTTTCGTTCCGTGGTAGACTTTAAATATTTTTTTTCCAACCGCTACTTTAAATTTTTCTGAGATCTGGCAAGCCAAGGGAAACAACTAGAATTGCTTTAGCACTTAGCGCTTCTGGTAGTTGCGTCCCTTGGCCTCAACGTGAGTGACAACCAGGGGAACCCGCAAATTCAAAATGGCGTCCTGTTTTGACATTTTAGCAATCACATGTTTTCAGACGCAGATTTTCAGCTGTTCACGAATGTAAGTTAATTGGTAGACATAGTCCCCTTTGTTTGTTCTGTCACTGAGTAATTCTGAACCTACTTTAATGGTGAAATACGGCCGATAGCATTACTGACAGCCATTAGTGTGGAGTGATAATGGTATCTCACCAAACTATCACCGCGACTTGTATTGGCATCTCGGCAAACTACCGCGACTTATATCGCGCTCCGACCACATCGCGGTTTTCGGGCTATGGACCCCGACTAACGCGATATATTGGAGCTATACTGTATAAATAGTGCTTTGTTGACATCAGAGACTCAGGTTTTTGTCAGCTTCATCCAAAATTCGAACACCAGGCGAAAAAGGGTTTTGAGCATGTGGGTGCAGCAAAGACACTGATCAACCTGCACATCCACACAGTCTGATCACAGTCAGCACTGTGTGCTATTTGGAAGCTTGCTGATCCAATGCTTCTCCATGCAGATAGGGAAAGCTGTATTCTCATTATGATACCTCAACCGTGTGACATAGTTCATCCTTTCATATTGCCAAAATGGTAATTTTTCTGATGAAATTTTGTCATATTTTCCTTATTTAGACTCCAAACGTAGGTTGTGGACGTTTGTTAGAACCACCTCATTGAGTTAATCCTTGCAATTAGATCAGGATCATCTTGAGGTGGATCAAATACACCACAACCTCTTTATAACATTATTTTTTGGGTCCAAAGCAAAACCTGTATTTGATAAACAACCATGTTATATCTAAACAAAAATATATCGAAAAATGACCATTCAAGGTCATTTTTTCTATGTAATCTAAACATTTTTGGGATCCATCTTTAAACTGTGTTCTATTTCATTTATTATCATTTTTTTCTGTAAACTTTGCATTTTTTTCAGATCCATCTATAAACCATGCCATATCCACACTTAACAGTGTTAGTTTATGATCATTTTTCTGTAATCTGTACATTCATCAGGTGAACAAGTCTGTGAAATGAACACTCCCATAAACCCCACTTTATATAGAGAAAACTGGGGTTTATTGGGGTATGCATTAGTTTTCTTATTTCTGCTCCAAAACATAGACTGTGGGTACTAGTTAGAACCATGCCAATGAGGCGGGTTCTTACCAGCACCCACAATCTATATTTGCAGTACAAAATAAGACGAATATCACATATTTTCAACAGAAGAGTATCCATTTTGGAGATGTGAAAAAATGCACTATGTCTTACCAGTGTGTTATTATAATGTTTGTGATCCATCTTGTTATAATAAACTGTTATAGAGAGGTTTATCTGGTTGGCTAGAATGAATGCTTTCTGTATCAGTGTACAGTTGTGGTCTGTATCAGTGTACAGTTGTGGAGGCTTCCTTGCATCTTATTGGCTATTTTGGTGCAGACTCAGTGTAAATCTTCCCAGACTGTTCGTTTATGTTTAAGGTTTTACATCCCCCTCATCACTTTTTAGGTCATTTTTCAGACTTTGCTTCCAATTTTGTGGGACTTTTATCTGACATTGAGATAAAATGACATCTCAAGCCCTGCCACTCAATGAAACCAAATAGGATTTATATGGAAATGAAATGACATCTCAAGCCCTGTCGCCCAATGAAACCAATAGGGTTTATAAGCATGGACGGTCAGACTTGCACCGCTTTGCCTGGGCAGGCTTAGATCCATGTATTAGATGATATGCCATTAAAACCAATCAACATTTTGGCCACTAATGATCCAATTGAGCTAACTCTGCTGCTAACAGCCGGGCTAAGATAGGCTGTTGAATTTTTGAAAATAAACTTGCAAAAAGGTTGTCTTGTTATTTTTTTTAGCTCACCAGATCTAAAGGGGGAGCTTTGGAGCTTTTAAGATGGACAATGGTCCCGCATTGTTGCCTGCATTGTCAACATTTTCAAATGACATATAGAGCAACCCATCTAGGAGTTGCTAGATCTCTAAACAAAGCTAGCTTGGGTAGGTGGAACCCATAGCCTTGGTTGGCAGTCCACTTAGGGGTTAGGCCCTTAAACAAAACCTAGCCTGGGTAGATGGAACCCACAGCCTTGGTTGGCAATCCATCTAGGAGATGCTAGACCTCTAAACAAACTAGCTCGGGTAGGTGGAACTCGTAGCCTTGATTGGCAACCCACCTAGGGGTTATAGGTCCTTAAACAAAACCTAGCCTGGGCAGATAGAGCCCATAGCCTTAGTTGGCAATTCCTCCTAGGAGCTGGTAGGTCTCTGAACGAAATCTGGCTTGTCACATTCATTTGTCTGGAGAGCCTGTGAGTTGTCAGAAACTTGAATGTGCTAAGCCATATATCCTGGCAATCCTTCTAGGAGTTGGTAGGTCTCCGAACAAAACCTGGTTTGTCACACTCATTTATCTGAAGAGCCTGTGAGTTGTCAGATACTTGAGTGTGCTAAGCCATATATAACGACCTCCAGGGTCCTGGGTATGAAGTAAAAATGCATCCAGCTGTGACACACTAAATGAGTGTGGGAATGTGAGGTTGCCCATTATCACAGTTGCCTCCCCACCTTCAGGGTTATGAGGCTGCCACAACCTGGGTGGCAGAGCTAGGCAGCAACCATCTACAGACCGATGGCTTGGTGTACTAGCTACTGTGGTTTGGCGGATGATCCTTGCTGCACAAGGACAACGGTAAAGCACATCTGCCCTAGTGAGTTGGGAACGGCGGCTTGCTCAGGTGCCGTAAAAGAATTGAGTAGGGACGTCAGCCAGGACAGGCGGTCCTGTAAACTACAACCGTCAAAACATATCATGGCAGCTACAAATTCAGAATCAAGGTTAGGCGGTGCCAACAGACATCAAAGCTCTGTTGGTGACGTCTCCGGCTTGGCCGCCTCTCAGGTGTGGGAGGCAGGGTCGGGCCATTGTGGCGAATCAAGCAAGCGCCTGAGGAAATTCAGGGTGGGAACACTCAATGTCAACACCCTGAGAGGAAGAGTTTGCGAGGTAGTGGAAACACTATCCCGCAGGAAAGTGGATGTCTCTTGTGTCAAGGAGACCAGATATCGTGGTGGAAACTGCCGCACAATCAAAGGCAAGGACACCAAGTATAAGCTCTACTGGTCTGGAAACGATAAAGGCACTGCTGGTGTAGGAGTGTTTGTGGCAGAAGAGTGGATAGAGAAAGTTTTTGAAGTGCAAAGAGTCTCAGATAGAATCATCGTGGTGAAGCTTGTAGTCGGACAGTGCGTGGTTACCCTTCTGTCTGTGTATGCCCCACAGAGTGGTTTAAGTGCTGAAGTCAAGGACTTGTTCTTTGACCAACTGCGTGCTGTGACTGCCAGGATCCCAGGATCCGAACTCCTGATCCGATGCGGAGATTGGAATGGCCACGTAGGCCGTGCAGGCACTGGATACAAGGAAGTGCATGGTGGGATCGGGTATGGTAGACCTGAACCAGATGTTGAGGGTGAGAGGATTCTAGAGTATGCCCTGGCATTTGACCTGCTTCTTGGAAACACATGTTTCAAGAAACGTGACAGTCATCTTATCACATACAAGTCAGGAAGCGCAGCGACGCAGATAGATTTCATCCTTTACCGCAGGACAATGCGCAAACTTGTCACAGATGTGAAAGTGATCCCTGGAGAGGAAGTAGCCCTGCAACATCAGCTACTCATATGCGACATGAGGATTGATGTGCCACCAAAACCCAAGCGCAAGTTCACCCCCAGACTAAAAGTTTGGAAGCTGAAAGAATCTCAGACAAGAAATCATTTCCAGGAGGTTTTCAGCCAGCATGTGAGTGCTTCGGCAGGTGTAGCAGATGCTCCTCGTTTGGCACTCAGATTTACGGGGTAGAGCTAGGACTGGTCGATCCAGTGTCAGGATAATGTGACTGGGTGTGGTATCATGTAATGTGTCTGGGACATGATACTTCAGTGAGGCAGCACTATAAACGTGAGCATTGAGCTCCCTGTCGCAACCAGACACCGTCGTGATATGACTGAAAAATTGTTGAAAGCGACGTTAAACCCGAATTCACACACACACACGTAGCAGATGCTACCACTGAGGATATATGGAACAGCTTCAAGACCGGTCTGCTCAAGACAACTGAAGAGGTGTGTGGCACAACTCGGCCCCACCGCTGGCGTCGCGAAACCTGGTGGTGGAATGAGGATGTTAATAAGGTCATTGCAGCCAAGCGACAAGCCTTTAAAGCTTGGAAGACTGGTAAGGGCACCCGTGCATCATATCTTGCGGCCAAACGCATAGCCAGACGTGAGGTGCACCATGCTCGCCAAGAAGCTGAGAAGGAGATCTACAAGAATATTGACACTAAGTCCTCAGAAGTATACCGCCTTGCTAACCAGATGAGAAGAGAGAATGCCGATGTTGTAGGTGACAAACCAGTAAAGAATGATGCAGGGGAGATGTCAATGAGTGAAGACTCAAAGCAGAGGGCCTGGTTAGAACACTACCAAAGGCTACTCAATGTTGAGTTCGACTGGGACCCAGACCACCTGTCTGATGAACCACCAGTGGAAGGGCCACCCATCCCAATCACTATTGATATGGTAAAGAAGGCTATCTCTCAGATGAAGACTGGCAAAGCACCGGGTCCCTCTGGCATAGTGGTGGAGATGATAAGAGCTGCAGGTGATGCGGGTGCCTCGATGATCCGCGACCTTGCAGCTGCAATCATCCGTGATGGGAAGGTACCCTCTGACTGGGAACAGAGTTTCATTGTCTGTCTCTACAAGGGCAAGGGCGATGCATTGGAATGGGGCAACTACCGTGGTCTCAAGCTGACAGAACAGGTCATGAAAGTCCTGGAGAGGATTGTGGATGGCCTCATTAGGCAGTTGGTGTCCATCAACAATTCCCAGTTTGGCTTCGTCCCAGGAAGAGGCACAACAGATGCAATTTTTGTTGTCCGACAGCTGCAAGAGAAGTATCTGGCGGCCAACAGGAGACTCTACATGGCTTTTGTAGACCTGGAGAAGGCATTTGATCAAGTGCCTCGGAAAGTCATCTGGTGGGCACTAAGAAAACTTGGAGTGGACGAGTGGATTGTGAAACTGGTCCAAGGGATGTACGCTAATGCTCGGAGCCGTGTCCGCGTTGGTGATGGTTACAGTGAAGAATTCGAGGTGAAGGTGGGTGTTCATCAAGGCTCTGTTCTCAGCCCACTGCTTTTCATCATTGTGCTTGAAGCCTTGTCAAGCGAGTTCCGCTCTGGAGTGCCCTGGGAGGACCTGTATGCTGATGACCTTGTCATCATAGCTGAATCCCTTGAGGAATGTGTCAGGAGGCTCTTAACTTGGAAAGACGCAATGGAGGCGAAAGGGCTGAGAGTGAATGCAGGAAAGACAAAGATCATGATCTGTGGTACAGGTCTGGACCTCTTGCAGAGTACAGGCCAGTTCCCATGCGCTGTATGTCGCACTGGAGTGGGCAGCAACAGTATCTTTTGTAATGGCTGCAAGTTCTGGGTGCACAAGAAATGCAGTGGGCTCAAACGCTTGATAGAGGACCCTGATTACAGGTGTACACGGTGCCAAGGAACTGCACGCCCCTTAGATGGCAGACCACAGAGGGAAGTCCAAGTCGGATCCGACAAGCTGGAGGTTGTAGCTTCCTTCTGCTACCTAGGTGATATGCTCTCAGCAGCGGGTGGTTGCGACCTTTCAACTACAACACGTGTGAAAACAGCCTGGAAGAAATTCAAGGAGTTGCTACCAGTTCTCTCTTCCCGCCACCTCTCGTTCAAGACACGTGGCCATGTGTATAGCTCTTGTGTGCTGAGCGCAATGCTCCATGCCAGTGAGACATGGCCATTGACAAAGCCAAACCTCAACGTCTACAGCGAAATGACAGGGCAATGATCAGACAGATCTGCAATGTCAAGCCACAGGACACTGTCACCATCAGGTCCAGTGAGTTACTTGAGCGTCTTGGCATTGAGGACCTGGACCTCATCCTGAAAGAGAGAAGACTTCGCTGGTATGGACATGTGGAACGCTCCAACGGTGCAGTCAAGACTGCCTGTGACATACAGGTAAGTGGAAAGCGGGGGCCAGGAAGGCCCAAGCTGACCTGGAAGCAGCTAACAGAAAGAGATTGCAGAGAATGGAAGCTCTCTGCTATCGATCCTCATGATAGACAAGCCTGGAGATCTGGTGTAAGATCTGCCATGCGTGCAGCAAGCCAGCTACCTGGAAGGGGGCTCACTTATGTGGACATTGCCCCTGTACCTGCACGTTAATCAAAAATCCGTTGATGATGATGATGCTGATGATGAAAACAGCTTAGCCAGTTAAAACTAAATTACATGTGGAGCCTCCATGAGGCAGGAGGGAAAAGTTTTGTTTGTAAGGTTGAGGTCACTTGATCAAGATGGCTGCTTCTATGCTCATTTATGGTAAAATGAATTATATAGAGGATCTTACATGAGTGTTCATGTATTATTGAATTTATTAAACGAGTTGAGGAAAAGGGTAAAAATGCCAGGCTTTGCCGAGCATTTTATCCATTTTCCTCCACAAGTTTAATAAATTCATTAATACATGAGCACAAATGTGAGATTCTGTTTATCATATGACATTTAAAACGTATTTTACTCATGATTGTTTACAAAAATATCAATATTCCACCATTAGTAAACCCGACATCGTTAAGGATGTCGTACATGTAAGGTTATGGGACGTTTCTAGCTAATTTGCATATTTTATCCACTAGTGGATTATCAGAATTATTAGGGCCCCGCACTGAAAGTGTGGGTGCCCTATAGTAATCACTCTGTCCGTCCGTCTGTCCGTCCACAAATTTTTTTATCCTCCATAACTTTTTATTATTCCTGGATGGATTTAAATATTACTTGGCATCATTCTGTCCGTCCGTCTGTCTGTCTGTCCGTCTGTCCGTCCACAAATTTTTTTATCCTCCATAACTTTCTTATTCCTGGATGGATTTAAATATTACTTGGCAGAAATGTTAACCATAATGTGATGGAGTGTTGCGCGCAAGACTCAGGTCCGTACCTCAAAGGTCAAGGTCATACTTAGAGGTTAAAGGTTCCTGTGTCCAATTAATAACTTTGTTATTATTCCTGGATGGATTTAAATATTACTTGGCAGAAATGTTAACCATAATGTGACGAAGTGTCACACGCAAGACCCACAGCCGTACCTCAAAGGTCAAGGTCATACTTAGAGATAAAAGGTCAAAAAAGCGTCTTTTTTATTGTGTCCAATCTATAACTTTCTTATACCTGGATGGATTTAAATATTACTTAGCAGAAATATTAACCATAATGTGACAGTGTGTCACGCGCAAGACCCAGGTCCGTACCTCAAAGGTCAAGGTCATACTTAGAGGTGAAAGGAAAAAAAAAACGTCTTTTTTAACATCAACATTTTCCTACTCCTCTGATAGCGCTGCCGGGGCCCTAGTCAGTTTCACTGACAGCTCTAGTTACATGGCGTTATTACACTCTCAGACATGATGTCATATGATATATAAGGGGTAATCCTTGGGAAGCAAGGACTGCAACACAGAACTGAAAACTGTAGAGTGTACGTTTTTCTGGTCCAGACTAGCCCGTTTCAGCCAATTAGGCCTCATCATTGACCCTTAAATATTTTCCAATTTCTGCAGTGCAATCAGTGATCCCGAAGGACTAGAAAATATAACCCACACATTGATGAAGTGCAGGGAGAAACCTATGAAAATTTTCTTCTCAGACACCAAATAGGTAATCCCCTTGAAATTTGGTATGCAGCATTGGGGGACTTGAGGTGTGGGGGCTGCCAAGTTTGTGAACCGGCCCCGATAGCTCAGTTGGTAGAGTGTCCGCTCCGGGGAACGGGAGGTCTCGGGTTCGATCCCGGTCCGCGACATACCAAAGTCGTTAAAAATGGCACTAGCTGCTTCTCGCTTGGCACTCAGATTTACGGGGTAGAGCTAGGACTGGTCTATCCAGTGTCAGGATAATGTGACTGGATGTGGTATCATGTAATGTGTCTGGGACATGATACTTCAGTGAGGCAGCACTATAAACGTGAGCATTGAGCTCCCTGTCGCAACCAGACACCGTCGTGATATGACTGAAAAATTGTTGAAAGCGACGTTAAACCCGAATTCACACACACACACTGCCAAGTTTGTTCATAGACCTTTGGTTGACCATGACCTATTTTATGATGAGACCAAATTCATAGGCTTGGGGAAAAAAGGTAAAACTGATTGAAACCTTCTAAGTGGAAAATCAATGGGATGGGCAGTGAAAGTTTGTTCCTGGAATCTGAGTCACAAGACCAAGACATCACGTGAACAAGTCCGTGAAATGAAGAACCCCCCTACACCCCACTTTATATAGAGAAAACGGGATTACGGGGGTATACATTATTTTTATTATTTTTGCTCCAAGACATAGGTTGTGGGTACTCGTTAGAAGCGCCTCAATGAGGCGGTCGTAACGAGCGGTTGTGGGTACTCGTTAGAACCGCCTCAATGAGGCGGTTCTAATGAGCACGCACAACCTAACCTATGTTGCCAGTATTTATAAGAAAATTATCACAGATTTTCATCAGAAAAATGGCCATTTTGGAGATGTGAAAAAATGCACTACATTGCCCGGGTGTATGATCCTAATGATGACACCCATGCTAATAGTTTGTAAAAACAATTTGAAACTGAAAAACCAATATTCTTGACATTTGATATGCAACATAGGTGAATTTATTAAAATGGTCATCTTTGGTTGACCATGACCTACTTCATATTTTTACGAAAACACGCCTATACAAATACATTGTAACCTTTATCACCGAAAAAATGAAAATTTTAAGATGAAAAATTGTGATATTTTTCTTATTTATGCTCAAAATATTGATTGTGAGTACTCGTTAGAACCGCCTCATTGAGGCGGTTCTAACGAGTACCCACAATTTATATTTTAGAGCAGAAATAAGAAAAATAAGGTTAACCCCTGTAAACCCTAGTTTTACTGTGTAAAAGTGTAGTTCAAGGGGGTCAGAATTATAAAAGCGTGTTTTCGTGATGCATGATCAAATTTGAATGAAAAATTGGCAAAACAGTGGATTTTTCTGAAGCGGTTGAAGCTTATTACATCAAAGATGAATTATGCATTTGGCTAGATGAATTTTATAGATATTAAATGTCAAGGTCATTAGCTGAACTTGGTTGAGCATTCCTCAGATTCAGTATTTTCAACTCCTCTGAAACATGGGTGTCTTAGAAAAGATTTCAAATAGAGGCTCAGATTGTTTGTTTGTTTGATTTGAGGTTTTACGCCCCCGTCAACACTGTATAGGTCATTTTGGAGATGTTGCTTCCAATTTTGTGGGACTTTTACTACCAACACTGAGATGAAATGACATCTCAAGCCCTTTCGCCCAATGAAACCAATCGGGTTTATAAGAATATAAGCATGGCTGTTCCGAGTCGCACTGCTATACCTTGGCAGGCTTAGATCCTCCAAGCAGTTTACCAGTACTCGTGTGTGGTCGGTTTCAGCTCTACATGGAAGCATCATGCAGCCCATCTATTTCTTCAAGCCCCAATGGGTGGGGGCCAAAATGGAGGCTCAGTGGTGCTGGGATATAAAAGTTTGTACATGGCCAAGATTGCTGTCATGTCCATATATGTTAAAAAGATTTGAAAATCTTCCCGGAAACTTAAAGTCTGAGGACCTTGGAACTTGGTATGCAGCATTAGGTTCTCTGTCCCTGCCAAATTTGATCAAATCATAACCCATTGCTCGCTTTGACATAATTAACATTGACATAAGGTGTTTTAGGCTGTTATATGGCATAAAGGCAAAACTGAATTCTTAGCTCACCAAGGTGGAAATGCTCAACGGGAGCTTATAGAATAATCAGTGGTGTATCTTGTCATTGTCATTGTCGTCAACACTTTCAAATGACATTTCCTTTGAAGCCACTTGACAAACTGGGTTAAAATTTCATTTATTCACCATATTTGCATTATTTGCTGGCTCCCAGCTTGCACATTTTCGATATTGGAAAAACAGGTAACCAGACCCCCTTGACCTTTTAAGGTCAGGGAGGTCTGGTTACCTGTTTTTCCAACGCTGATAACATTCAGACTAGGAATCAGCAGATAATGCAAATAAGGTGAATACCATCCATGGGTTAGTGGGAATTGACTCTTTCATTTCTTTCGTGTCAAAGTCTGCTATTATGACTAAGAGTTGCCATATAAAAACTTGGAATAATGTCAAAAACCAATGCCCAGATTTCAAAATAATCTGGAAGCAATAATCCTGGGGTAGGATTTACTAAAGGCAGTGGCTAGCCGTCCGGTACCGGACGACCAGCCTATGAGTCTGCCCGTCCGGTACCGGACGACCAGCCAACGAATCTGCTCGTCCGGTACCGGACGGCTAGCCGACCCACGTAGGAATGGCTAGCCGTCCGGTAGTAAATTTAGGTCTATCAGTTTATATAGGACATGTGTTCTAAACAATATTATCGACTCTATCGTGTAATAAAATATATTTCTTATTTACTCTAACTGTATTCTTATCACCTGTTTGTCACCAGGAGCGACATTTTTTTTTTCACTAAATTTCAGTAAGGACATAATTGTAATTGACCCTGATGCAATAGACTTTTGTACTCAAAGCCTTTTCCGGGCACTGTGACAGTTATTATTATTATTATTTCAATATTATAATTTTCTATTTTTTTTTTTATTATTATTGTTATTATTAAAATCTATAAATGTCTGTCCGATGTTGAGCTTGGTCTTAATCGTGATAAATTAACATTAAATTTGGAAAGCATATTTATTCAACCTATTAGTTCAACATGATAGGTACAAAGAAATATCAATTAGGTGTAATTATCTTGTTAGCAGGGCACACATAAAGGCAATGATCCGAAACTCCTTGGGTAGCGCAATTACCGTAATGAGTCTATGTATTGGGACAGGTTGGCTTCGGCAAATAATGCAGTCCAAGATCAGACTGCTCCTGAAGCAGAGTCTACAGTGTTTGTCATTCCATCTGCACCTTTTGGACTCTTTGCTCGATCGTGAAACAAATTTGTTAAAAAATTTAGGAGAATAACTGAAAGTCATCAAGATCCTTATTTCTTAGGATTTACGGTACTGCTCAAGTGCTATTAGTTGTTTTTCGCGACGATTGGATCATACGTTAATTCATGTACACAAATAAAGGAAATGTAAAATATTAAAACTTATAAAAATATTAAGTTATATTACCGATTGGTAGTTATTTATAAATATATTATTGGTAGAAATAGTATTAGAAATAAGTAAACACGGCTACAGTTTTTATTATCACAGGCATAATTGTTACGAAAATCATGCATTACCGATACGGCTGTGTTCATTTACCTTATTTTTAAAATGATCTCAATGACATTTGCACAGTCTCAAAGTAGGAAGTGTTTAGCATCCAGTACTCCAAAAAATGATAAAAGTGCTATCCAGCATTCGTACCCTATATGAAATGAGAGACTAAAATTTACTACCGGACGGCTAGCCATTCCTACGTGGGTTGGCTAGCCGTCCGGTACCGGACGAGCAGACTCGTTGGCTGGTCGTCCGGTACCGGACGGGCAGACTTGTAGGCTGGTCGTCCGGTACCGGACGGCTAGCCACTGCCTTTACTAAAAGTGGTTTGTTGAAACACATGGCTGTCAGAAGTTAGGGCAAATTTAACCTTCTTGAGCTCTTTGGGTTTAAAAACACAAAGGAAGAATAACTGAAACCTGTTAGTTATGCTTTTGAAAGCAGATCATGGTTTCTGCTCAATAACTTGTTTATTTTTTTCCAGTCTTCATCAAACTTACAGATAATCAACACAACCATAAAATCTCGGACGAGTTTGAATTTGGGCCAGATCCAATTTTTCACTTCAGAGTTACTTGCCCTTGAACGCCAAAAAAAAAAAAAAAAAAAAAAAAAAAAAAAAATATGGTTTCTGCTTAATAACTTGTTAATCTTTGATCCAGTCTTCATCAAACTTAAAGATAATCAGCACATCCATAAAATCTCGGACGAGTTCGAATTTGGGCCAGATCCGATTTTTCACTTCAGAGTTACTTGCCCTTGAAGGCAAAAAAATTATGGTTTCCGCTCAATTTTGATCCAGTCTTCATCAAACTTAAAGATAACCAGCACATCCATACAATCTAGGATGAGTTCGAATTTGGGCTAGATCGGACTTTTTTCTTCAGAGTCCTTGAACGCAAAAAATTATGGTTTCCGCTCAACAACTTGTTTAAGTTTGATCCAGTCTTCATCAAACTTAAAGATAATCAGCACACCCATAAAATCTTGGATGAGTTCGAATTTGGGCCAGATGGGATGTTTCACTTCCGAGCTACTTGCCCTTGAACGCAAAAAATTATGGTTTCCGCTCAATTATATGTTTATTTTTGATCCAGTCTTCATCAAACTTACATCAGAGTTAATTGCCATTGAACGCAAAAAATGATGGGTTCCGCTCAATAACTTGTTTATTTTTGCTCCAGTCTTCATCAAACGTTTTGATCCAGTCTTCATCAAACTTACAGATAATCAGCACATCCATAAAATCTCGGATGAGTTCGAATTAAGAACAGATCGGATTTTTTTTACTTCAGAGTTACTTGTCCTTGAACGCAACAAATTATGGTTTCTGCTCAACAACTTGTTTATGTTTGATCCAGTCTTCATCAAACTTAAAGATAATCAGCACACCCATAAAATCTTGGATGAGTTCGAATTTGGGCCAGATGGGATGTTTCACTTCCGAGCTACTTGCCCTTGAACGCAAAAAATTATGGTTTCCGCTCAATTATATGTTTATTTTTGATCCAGTCTTCATCAAACTTACAGATAATCTGCACATCCATAAAATCTTGGATAAGTTCGAACAGGGCCAGATCGGATGTTTCATTTCAGAGTTACTTGCCCATGAAAACAAAAAATTATGGTTTCTGCTGAATAACTAGTTTATTTTTTATTCAGTCTTTATCAAACTTGCAGATGATCAGCACATACATAAAATCTCGGTTGAGTTCAAATTTTGGCCAGATCGAATTTTTCACTTCAGAGTTACTTGCCCTTGAACGCAAAAAATAATATTTTCTGCTCAATAACTGGTTTAACTTTGATCCAGTCTTCATCAAACTTACAGATGATTAGCACATGCATAAAATCTCAGATGAGTTTGAGTTTTGGCCAGATTGAACATTTCACTTCAGAGTAACTTGCCTTTGAATGCAAAAAAAAAAAAATGTTTTCCACCCAATAACTTGTTAGCTCACCTGAGCAGAAGGCTCACAAGGTGATCTTATAGTATAGTAAGGCTCTTTTAGCTGTGTAAACTGAGTTTCCTATGGTAATGACAAGGTCAGAAATTAGCATTTTCATCAATCAAAAGTGCTATAACTCCATAACAGATAAGTGGACCTCACCAATTTTCACACACATCCGAACTTTAGTCCACAGCCTGTTCATATATAAGTTTTAGAAAAATCTGATCAAAACTGAAGGCCCTATGGTGATTACAAGCATTTCCCTACTTTAAGTCTATTGGACCTTGATGTTGCCATGTCAACCAAAGTGTTCAATAAATTTCAATAAAAGTTTTTTTTTCATAATTTCCCCACCATAAGTATGCTACAGATTAGAAATGATTGAAATCAGCCTTCAGGCTGCAGAAATATAAACGGTCGATTTTATCTGAATTCGAAACTGACCTGTATTTTATGACTATATACATGTTTATAAAATATGAATCCAATGCATCAAGGTTTGCAGAAGATATAGCACGGAAACCATTTTTCATGTACAAATTAAGTTGAAAAAGGGCCATAACTCTCATACAATTATCGGATTTTATATGAAATTGAACTTGACCTGTATTTTATGATTATATACCTGTGCATGAAAGAATTCAACCCACCAATCTTTTCTAAAGACATCGCACGGAAACCATTTCCTACGGGATGTACGGACCGACGTATGTACGGACAACGGTGATACTATATGCGCCCCCCCTTCCTCTCCCATTTTAAAATGGCGGGGGCATAAAAAAGTAAATTTTCTTTTTACATGTATTATCATCATCATCATCAACGGATTTTTTTATTAACGTGCAGGTACAGGGGCAACATCCACATAGGTGGGCCCCCTTCCAGGTACATGTAGCTGGCTTGCTGCACGCATCGCAGATCTTACACCAGATCTCCAGGCTTGTCTATCATGAGGATCGATAGCAGAGAGCTATTCTCGGCAATCTCTTTCTGTCAGCTGCTTCCAGGTCATCTTGGGCCTTCCAAGCCCCCGCTTTCTACCTATCTGTATGTCACAGGCAGTCTTGACAGCACCGTTGGAGCGTTCCACATGTCCATACCAGCGGAGCCCTCTCTCTTTCAGGATGATGTCCAGGTCCTCAATGCCAAGATGCTCAAGTAACTCACTGGACCTGATGGTGACAGCGTCCTGTGGCTTGACATTGCAGATCTGTGTGATTATTGCCCCGTCATTCCGCTGAAGACGGAGGTTTGGCTTTGTCAATGACCATGTCTCACTGGCATGGAGCATTGCGCTCCGCACACAAGAGCTGTACACACGGCCACGTGTCTTGAACGAGAGGTGGCGGGAAGAGAGAACTGGTAGCATCTCCTTGAATTTCTTCCAGGCTGTTTTCACACGTGATGTGGTTGAAAGGTCGCAACCACCCGCTGCTGAGAGCATATCACCCAGGTAGCAAAAGGGAGCTACAACCTCCAGCTTGTCGGATCCGACTTGGACTTCCGCCTGTGGTCTGCCATCTAAGTTCCTTGGCACTGTGTACACCTGTAATCAGGGTCCTCTATCAAGCGCTTGAGCCCACTGCATTTCTTGTGCACCCAGAACTCGCAGCCATTACAAAAAATACTGTTGCGGCCCACTCCAGTGCGACATACAGCGCATGAGAACTGGTCTGTACTGTGCAGGAGGTCCAGACCTGTACCACGGATCATGATCTTTATCTTTCCTGCGTTCACTCTCAGCCCGTTCGCCTCCATTGCGTCTTTCCAAGTTAAGAGCCACCTGACACATTCCTCAAATGGATTCAGCTATGATGACAAGGTCATCAGCATACAGGTCCTCCCAGGGGAGAATATATATAGTACGGAAATAACACACTCATATTAATTTTCACTGTGAAAATATAATTAGGGCCCCGCACTGAAAGTGTGGGTGCCCTATAGTAATCACTCTGTCCGTCCGTCTGTCTGTCTGTCTGTCTGTCCGTCCACAAATTTTCCTACTCCTCTGATAGCGCTGCCGGGGCCCTAGTCAGTTTCACTGACAGCTCTAGTTTGCATTTGTTTCGGATGTTCATTGAGTTCACAGCTAAGTATAAAATAAAATGTTATTATTCAAAATTAATTATTCAAAAGTATTTAATTTACAAACTACATGACAACAGTGTAGATCCTGACCAGATGACTTCTTTAGAAGGCACCCGATCTGGATGAAAACTGTTTTCAAAGGCAAGGGTTGTAGTGGTAAGCAGGATAAAATCAGTCCACTGGCTGGTGGTCTTTTGCAGAACTGCTTATATCACGGCGATTTTTAAGCAAACCTGATTTAGATGAGCAATTGTCAGCTAGGGACTTGACTTTCATGTTTTACAGGAGTCACTGTATTTTAAACACAGAGCGAAGACCCTGGCGTCACATGTGATGTCTTATCTGGGTATATACTGTTTGTCGGGGTCCCTTTTAATGGTTACTGTGCATAAATGGGTTTTATTATGAAAAGTGAACAAGCAGTATACATTCTGTTACCATTATTTAATGCTCAAATAAAGTGAGTCCAAGCAATTCTGATTTGAGTCTTTAACTGTTCTGTCCTGGCTCAAATTTTACAACTGTTCTCAAGAGACAAACTGTCTTTTATTAATGTGGCATAATCAATGGTAAACGTGTAGATAAAATTGAGAACCAGTTTAGTATTTCACAAAGATATGTTGTGGATGCTCGCTGACGCGCTTCTTATGAGTACCTACAATGTATGGTTTTCGTGGAGAAATAAGAAAAAGAAGAAAAAAAACATCAATAATTTTTGCTTAAAAATCATTTTGTCAGGAGGGGACATGATTTTTTTTATTTTATAAGTTGTGCGCACAATATAATATCTTGTCCGCACAACTTCCCAGGACTCTTTTCCCAGCCTAAACTCAGGGACAATCGACCCACCAGTACTGTCAGTGCTTCGAGTGTACTTGATAGTTTTCAATAGCGGCTTGAAGAAATATATTCACCTTATTTGCATTATGTGCTAGTCTGAAGGTTATCAGTGTTGGAAAAACAGGTAACCAGACCCACCTGACCTTTCAAGGTCAGTGAGGATGGTTACCTGTTTTTCTAATATTGACAATGTTCAAGCTGGGAGCCAGCAAATAATGCAAATATGGTGAATGGGCTGCATGATGCTTCCACGCAGAGCTGAATCCGGCCCGCACACTAGTACTGGTAAACCGCTTAGAGGATCTAAGCTTGTCCAGGAACCGCGGTGCGAGACGAGGCGTCCATGCTAATAAACCCTATTGGTTTCATTGGGCGAGAGGGCTTGAGATGTCATTGCATCTCAATGTCGGGTAAAAGTCCCACAAAATTGGAAGCAACGTCTCCAAAATGACCTTTACAGTGTTGACGGGGACGTTAAACCTCAAATCAAACAAATCAACGTTTATTCACCATTGAAATAAGGCCGAGGCAACGACACATAAGTATCCGTTTCACTAGGATTAACATGGTTCAGTCCATTTCAGAAACTCAGGATTAACCCATTTTGAACCAGAAACCCCAACAAGGGTACCCTGGCAAACAGTGCAGGCCCAGATCAGACGCCACAGAACGCGGCGTCTGATCAGGGCCTACACTGTTTGTAAAAAGTTCAGCCATTTTCCAAATAAATTTTTAAGAAAACACAGCCCTAAATTTTGAAATGGATTCCGGCTCTATTAACCATATTTGCATTATTTGCTGGCTCCCAACTTGTACATTGTCAATATTGGAAAAACAGGTAACAAGACCCCCCTTACCTTTGAAAGGTCAGAGGGTCTGGTTACCTGTTTTTCCAACACTGATAACCTTCAGACTAAGAACCATCAGATAATGCAAATAATGTGAATACAAGGTGGAAGATTCCATTTGGTACAAAAAGGGTTAAAAGGGTAAAATGGACAGTAAAGTCTTCGCGACAGTTACTGTTAACGCGACTGTGTCTGTCAAAGCGGCCACATGAGTCATGTCTGCGTGACTCTGAGTGCATGAATGGCATCCATTTAAATCTTTATTTAGCGAGGGTAACCCAATTGGTTTACCAGAACTTCCTTGGGGGGTCCCCCAACAACATCACATATTAGCACTCTTGTGCGGAACTGCATACAACTAACCCTGTCAGCCCGCCCCTGATTTGCATTTGGACACATCCACTATTGAAAATAGGGATTTGAAGAGTCAAAATCATTGAAATGAGTGCCAACAATATTGATGTTTTGAGCCGTCTCATCTGATCCACATTGTTTACACAGGTGTCTGTAACGGTCTACAAGGTTAACCCATTTTGTACCAAACGGAATCTTCCACCTTATATACAGGAGGAGTCCATTTCAAAATTTAGGGGTGTCAGGTTGTGTTTTCTTCTACATTTATTCGGGAAATGCCTTAAGTTTTTTTTACAAACAGTATAGGTCATGATCGGACGCCAAGTTCTGCGGCGTCTGATCTGGGCCTGCACTGTTTGCCAGGAATGAGGCGTCTGATCTGGGCCTGCACTGTTTGCCAGGGTATCCGTTTGGGGGTTTCTGGTACAAAAAGGGTTAAGCAAACGAAGTAGAGCCTGATCTGGCGACGCGATCTGTGGTATCTGATCTGGGTCTTCACTCTTTGCTAATATTCCATTTTAAGACGATATGCATATATGGGTTAAATAATTTACAAAGGGTTTTTCCACATTTTATAAATAGTTCACCTCAGGTTTTACCTCAGGTATTCCCAACAGGTACCTACGGTGTATAACCGCATTGTTGCTAAACGGAAATTTACTGAACCGACCAACACACCGACATAGACAAAGGTACTCAAAATGTGAAGGTGACGGATGAAAAGTAGAAGTGGAGGCAATGATCAGGAATCGATACAATTAACCCACATCTCCCATCAGAGACACCAAAGTAAAGAAACACAAACACGAAACAACAAACCCTAATGGAAACATCAGTAGCGGAAAGCCAAAAGGACAGTTACTTTCCCACAAAATGGCCAATAGGCTATCCAAAATAAAATAATATAAGCGACGCAAACACCCAAAGACAAACCATAACAAAAATAAACCGCGGCAGAAAACCGCCTTGGAACGCTCAGCGGAAACGAATTCCACTGGGGCGCTTCAATCGATTTTACGTGGCCACAAGTTTTCAATGGGTAAGAATTTGATTAAAATGCGACTTTCCGGTTTCGGAAGGGAAATGAATATATCAAAGTAGTACATGTATCGTTCACCTATGACAGCGAGGCATATTTGTACAAACCTCGTTGTGTGCTGCTCAGTTAGTGATAATGTTGTTTCTATCGTCAACACAAATAATTACTAGAAAACCATCAGCTGTTTAAGGTTAAACCTATGGAACTAACTACGAGGTCTGTGTCAGACCATTCTAAATTTTCTAAGAATTGCTAGGCAGCCCCATTTTACACTTTCAATCTTTGATCTCTTTATAGAAGCCTCCGTGGTGCAGTGGTTACGCTACTGGCCTTGTAAACCAGGGATCGCAGGATCGATCCCGGGCTTCTCCAGACTTACGGATGAGTCTTTAAACCGAGGTCCCGTCTCCGTATGACCTTAGCTGTTGGTGGGACGTAAAACTAAAACTCACTCACTCACTCACTCACTGATCTCTTTATATTCCTTATAAGTGATTTATACTACCAAATCAAAAGTATCATTATAGTGATGTTATGTTGATATATTTCGTTTTACCATCACGCACTTATAGTGCTTTGGAAAGTAGGTTTCCAAAAATGTTTTCAGATTATTTTACTTGTGGTTACCTTATTAAAGCAGGTTATATTTTTTGAAAGTTTTATGCTTTACTCGACCAACAAAGCTAATTTTAGATGACATACAAGCGAGTTGCTTTAAACATAGCGCTCATATTTTATTTATTTATTTTTTAAATTATGTTCCATTTGTCATTTCATCCTGGACAAACAGTTGTGATCGTAATAACTCTTATTTCATTGTATATATTATACTCAAAATTTGATTTGCTTTGGTCTACCGAGGAAAATATGTGAGATTAGCTTTATACTTAATATGTTACCGTCGAAAAATAACGACATTAAAATTATTATTATTCTAAAACAACCCATTTCAATATATTTGTAAGTACGATACAATAATAGGGAACAAATATTGTCGTTATAACGCGAGTCCTCTGTATTCTATGACACCTTATTGCTCCTAGCGTCTAAATGTTTGGATTCTGTAAATCATGAACATTTCAAATGCACCCGTCGCATCCGACTGCTGTCCAGTTAGTTACGCAAGTTGAACTGTACCACAAGCTCCAGTTGTGCTTAGAAAGCACACGGTTTCGTAAGCAAAGTTATTGAAATCCGAATGAGTACAGCAACTGAAGTTAGCAATGAGCCCTGTCCCTCTTTTAATTGTTCACCATAAGGTACATGTACTTCTGACTGCGTGAATCAGGAATATGTAGCCATGATTTCTTTTATGCCCCCGACATCGAAGAAGTTGAGTCCATCTGTTAATTCGTTGCTTTTGCATACGGACAAGAACAGTTAGAACTAGAATCCTCAAATTTCATGTACAGCATTAGCATGAAAAATAAGTGCACATATAGTTTCGTTTTACCGTATGGTTCTTGTTGCGGAGTTATCGCCCTCTTGACAATAGATGGTGGGTACCTTGCGTGCGCAGCTCGTCAGACAGTTTCATGTTGATCAATTTGAAATTTCGCAGGCTCTTTAGCCACGGTCTGTAGAATTGTAGAATTGTATGTGAGTTTGGCATCAAAACTTTTATTTCATTCTTGTCTCTTTCTTACTTTTGACCTTAGTGATTTGGGGCTTAAATACTATCAAAGTGCATTACAAGGGATTCCTTGCATCACGAAAACATGCCTATATAATTTTGGTCCCCTTGAACCCCACTTTTATATAGTAAAACTGGGGTTTCCGGGGGTATACCTTATTAGGGCCCCGCACTGAAAGTGTGGGTACCCTATAGTAATCACTCTGTCCGTCCGTCTGTCTGTCTGTCTGTCTGTCCGTCTGTCCGTCCACAAATTTTTTATCCTCCATAACTTTCTTATTCCTGGATGGATTTAAATATTACTTGTCAGAAATGTTAACCATAATGTGATGGAGTGTTGCGCGCAAGACTCAGGTCCGTACCTCAAAGGTCAAGGTCATACTTAGAGGTTAAAGGTCTGTCTGTCCGTCTGTCCGTCCACAATTTTTTTTATCCTCCATAACTTTCTTATTCCTGGATGGATTTAAATATTACTTGTCAGAAATGTTAACCATAATGTGATGGAGTGTTGCGCGCAAGACTCAGGTCCGTACCTCAAAGGTCAAGGTCATACTTAGAGGTTAAAGGTCAAAAAAGGGTCTTTCCTGTGTCCAATTAATAACTTTGTTATTATTATTCCTGGATGGCAGAAGTGTTAACCATAATGTGATGGAGTGTTGCGCGCAAGACTCAGGTCCATACCTCAAAGGTCAAGGTCATACTTAGAGGTTAAAGGTCAAAAAAGGGTCTTTCCTGTGTCCAATTAATAACTTTGTTATTATTCCTGGATGGATTTAAATATTACTTGGCAGAAATGTTAACCATAATGTGGCCCCGCACTGAAAGTGTGGGTGCCCTATAGTAATCACTCTGTCCGTCCGTCTGTCTGTCTGTCCGTCTGTCCGTCCACAATTTTTTTTATCCTCCATAACTTTCTTATTCCTGGATGGATTTAAATATTACTTGGCAGAAATGTTAACCATAATGTGATGGAGTGTTGCGCGCAAGACTCAGGTCCGTACCTCAAAGGTCAAGGTCATACTTAGAGGTTAAAGGTCAAAAAAGGGTCTTTCCTGTGTCCAATTAATAACTTTGTTATTATTAGGGCCCCGCACGGAAAGTGTGGGTGCCCTATAGTAATCACTCTGTCCGTCCACAAATTTTCCTACTCCTCTGATAGCGCTGCCGGGGCCCTAGTCAGTTTCACTGACAGCTCTAGTTTTTCTTATTTCTGCTCTAAAATATAGATTACGGGTACTCGATGAGGCGGTTCTAACGAGTGCCCACAATCTATATTTTAGAGCAGAAATAAGAATCATATAACAATTTTTCATCATAAAAGTTTCATTTTTTCGGCGATAAAGGTGGCAATGTATTTGTATAGTCGTGTTTTGCGTAATGTATGCGCAACTCCTCCTAATGTTTCATACCAAACAATCTAAATCTTTGGAAATTAAATGAGTAAGGATACTTTGGCATTTTTATACTACAGGATCTGCATAAACCAGAACCCAAAGCCCATCTTAAACTTCAAAGGTAAAAACTGACAAACACATCTTAATAAACAGCAAAATCACAGCTGACAAACCGAGTCAAACAGATGGGTCCCGACAAGCGATTTTGGTACTTATCGCCTATGCGAGCAGCGAAGGTTCAGGCGAGCCTGCGCATCCGCGCAGTCTCGCCAGAACCTTCGCTGCTCGCTCATACAAGCAGTGAATCAAGAGGAACCTTCAGACAGAAAGCCATATCCCTGGCCCCTCTGAATGGCTGGGCATGCGCAGTTAAAATTTGTCATGACGGAATGCTCGAAGACACAAATTCGCTTGGCGGGGCTCAGATGGAAGCTTAGTTACCCTTACTAAACTAACTTTTGACACACAGATGTGATTAAATGAAAACATATAAATTTGAACAGGACTGACCATAACACAAATGAAAACGCAACGAAAGTACCGCCTTGGGACGACCAGTAATAATTACGAGGGTTAAGCCGGTTTTACGGGGCCCCGATCTTCACCATCTTCCGCCATAGTTTTCAAAATTAAGTAAGATGTTCTGTTCGCATGGATGTCTCCTAGATCGGCAATATATCATCAAGGGCAACAACTGACCCATTTTTGTACCGGAACCACCAATACGGGTACCCTGGCAAACAGTGCAGGCCCAGATCAGACGCCACGGCATCTGATCAGGGCCTCCACTGTTTGCTTAACGTTCAGTCATTTTCCAAATAAATTTTGATGAAAACACAACCTGACACCCCCAAATTTTGAAATGGACTCATGCTATAAATAAGTTGGAAGATTCCATTTGGTACAAAAAGGGTTAAATCAGTGAAAATGCTGCGATGAAGCAAGGATGAGGATATTCTGTCGTGTTCAATTAACCCATTGTATGCTAGTGTACTCTTCCACTTGTCGTTTAAGGGGTGTCGGGCCTATTTTTCGTTTTTATTCTATTTTTGACGGAAAATCCTGTGAGCAAATAGTGTAGGCCTTGATCAGAAGCCGCGTTCTGTGGCGTCTGATCTGGGTCTGCACTGTTTGTCAAGGTACCTCTTTATGGGTTTCCCGCATACAATGAGTTAAATTAGAAAGGGTCTTACAACCAGTGACAGAATATCATCACTTAGACATTAATGATTACCTACATATGCTTCTCGTCAGAAAATAAAATTGTTTTCACTAATACACGTACTTGTCACCTTAATGTTAGCCTTCTTTACCAGGTTCCAGTGTTTTAAAGCATTATTAGCTAAACGTGATCAGTTGGGGTCAAAAACGTTAACTGTTATAGCAAGAATATAACTACAGCTGGATTTTGTTTGCTGCAAAACTGTGAGTAACTTTTGCATTTACAACGTCTACTATTTTTTCAGCCAAAAATATAAATATACTTGCCATATCAAATGATCAAAGTTTTAGCAATATTTGTTGGTTTTAAGCAATTAGCCCCAGGTTATCACGTGAACAAGTCGGTGAAATGAAGACCCCCTTAAACCCCACTTTATATAGAGAAAACTGGGGTGTATGGGGGTATACACTATTATTCTTATTTCTGCTCCGAGACATAGGTTGTGGGTTCTCGTTAGAACCGCCTCACAGAGGCGGTACTAACGAGCACCCTCAACCTATGTTTTGAAAATTTATAACAAAAATATCAAGGATTTTCATCAGAAAAGTAGCAATTTTGGAGATGTGAAATGCACTGCCGCACGGGTGAGTTATCGTAATGTGTAGGATATGTTCCATTGTTAACTTACTAAAACATTTGAGACTACCCGGGCAGCATATTGTGTAAGCTTGGCGCTACTCGGGAAGTAGGTCGGATGTGACAGGTGAAAAAGGAAGTGAAGTGGGGAAGGGTCTTAAATCGATTTCACATCACTGCAAATCATCGCCCTTGTTTCTGCCGTGATTTAGACAAATACAGTGAAATTCCGCTACTAAGACCACCTAACATTAAGACTAATTCTGCTATAAAATGTTCTAGGAAGGGTTATTCTTTGGAAGCAAGGAATACACCACATAACTGGAAAATATGGAGTGTGCAGGTTTTCTGGGCCAGACTAGCTAGTTTTGGCCATTTAGACCTCATCAGTGACCCTCAAATATTTTCAAAATTCCAAAATGGAATCAATGATCCCAAAGGACAAGAAAATATAAACTACATTATGATGTAGGGCAGGGAAAAGCTTATTTTGAAGGCTTAACTTATTTTTTCTTCGTGACATCTGCTCTCCGTGTCAGCTGATCATGGACCACCTTTGGGACTGTTCAAAAGTGGCCATAAAGACCACTTTTGAACAGTCCCAAAGGTGGTCTTAATATAGGAATTTTACTGTATTTTTTCAGTCCATACGAAGGATTGCAACATCTCCGAGAACATAAAAATCAAACGACTGCAGATATGAAGCCACGACGAGGACTCGATAGCACGAAATAACTGAAATTCCGGAGCAAAAGCAACAACAACAACAACAAAACCAAAAGTTAAGTCTCCGGTGGGCCCGATCAGAGACAGAACAGCAGGTGTCAACTGAGATAACCTAAAATTTAAGTAAGTCTTTAGGCTGATGCCGTCATAGAATATGAAGCCCGACCCGCCGACGTGCAATTAAGTAAGGAAGAAAAGTTATCAACCGTGATTGTGTCAACACTCACGCATACATTTCAAGTGGTAATGTTTACTGAATCCAAACCTTTAGATGCTAGCAGTGATCAGATGCCAATGAATGAATGCGTTTGAAAGATTTCGTGTTGATATAAGTTGAAGGTTGGTTGGGTTCATCGTGTAGACGGTCAACGGAAGATTTAGCAGTGCAAGATAAGGTTTCCAAAAAAAAAAAAGACCGCTGTCATTGGTCATATTTTACTGCATGACATTAGCAAATGGGGCGGCCAACACAACATTATAGCTACCTTGAGTGTCAAAAGTGACGCGAAATATACAAGTAAAATACCTTATTTTCTCCCCTTCCCACTGCAACCCCCGATGCCGAAAGTAGCATTGAAGAAATGGGATATTTTGTTGCTTACTTAACAACCTTCACCTTGATTTCGGTATGCGATTGTGGGTGTGCAGATCCAGGGCGCTTCCGCTTTGGTCACTGTATAGTTATACACCGTGATAACAGAATTTTATTAACTGAAATTTGGTAAAACCGGGAATGAAGTCGCTGTGAGAAAGGCCTGAACAGCTGAGCAAGATAGTACCGGTTCTTGCTCTACTTTTTTTCATGTGTATGGAAAATTTACAGCAAAGAAAAAATGCCTTACGCCGTTTAACGGTAAGATGAATATTTTTCTTTTATTTATTGTTTTTACTTTTATACCATTGTACATGTATATGCTTTGTGCCAAATTGTCAAATTTGTGAAGTAATGCCGCACTTAACCTTTTATGTCGCGGTCATTGACTTACAAAAGACCACCTTTGGGGCTGTTCAAAAGTGGTCTTAAAGACCACTTTTGAACAGCCCCAAATGTGGTCACTGACCAAAGGACACTGTTTGCAGAAAACACACAGAAAGAATAACTACAACCTACTAAATAAGCTTTTTAAAGCAGAACTAGACTTAACTTTAGGTGGTCTTAATAGCGGAATTTCACTGTAAATGCATCCTTAAAGGTCAAGATAGTTAGTAATGGGGGCAACTTTGGAATATGTATTTTCTCTCTAATGTTCAATGTCCTCAATAAATGACTTGATAGTATCGACTCATTGAAGCGATTCAATCATGTGCCCATAACGTTATCTTATAACTAAAAATACGGCCCCGCCCATCGGGGCTTGAATAAATAGATGGGCTGCATGATGCTTCCACGCAGAGCTGAAACCGACCGCACACGAGAACTGGTAACCTGCTTAAAGAATCTAAGCCTGCCCAGGTAAAGCGATGCGAGTCCAGGTAAAGCGGTGCGAGTCCATGCTGATAAACCCTATTGGTTTCATTGGGCGACAGGGCTTGAGCTGTCATTTCATCTCAATGTCGAGTAAAAGTCCCGCAATATTGAAAGCAACGTCTGTAAAATGACATATACAGTGTTGACAGGGACGTTAAACCTCAAATCAATCAATCAATCAATAACTAGAAAATAAGGAAAATTATCATTTCAATGTCATCATTACTTCACATTATATGGAGCTGCCTAGCAGACGTGATCGCGACAGCGCAACGTCATGACGCTTATGCAACGTCACGTCTACGTCATGACGTTGCACCGACGTTGATTTGACGTTGCCCTAGCGACGTGTGCCTGCTGGGTGGGAGGGAGCCTACCTCAAAGTATGTCCATGTATATAGGGTTTAAACAGTACAGACCAATTGTTAGAAAATATGTTCTATAAAAGGGTTATCCTTTGGAAGCAAAGAATACACCACAGAACTTAAAACTATGATGTGGCCGGCCTCGGTAGCTCAGTCGGATGCGCGTCTGACTGGTGATCAGGAGGACGCGGGTTCGATACCTGCCAGGGTCGGCAACATTCTTTCGTGGGGAATGATCATGAGATCTTTTCTACGGTTATTCTCTCCCTTCCGCTGATTCAAGAAGGGCAGTTGTCAGTTTCTGGCGAAAGAATGTGCACTGTACTGATTAACCGCTTACGTATAAGCCTGCCCAGGAAAAGTTTGGATAGGTAAACCGACCGGCTCAAAAATGACATTAAATAGTGTTGACTGGGCCGTTAAACTCCTATACAAACAAACAAACAAAACTATGATGTGTACAGTTGTTTGGGCCAGACTAGCTAGTTTCGGCCAATAAGGCCACAACAGTTATCCTCAAATATTTTCAAGATTAATTTTCGAATGAAATTATGGCTTGACAAATACACGGTTCGCCCAAATGCATAAAGGAAACAATGAAACAAACCTTTTGGTTTGCTTTGGTTACACTATACCAGTCAGTTTTAAAAAAAGCACAATTTTCTTGGGGAGGCTAATGTTAAAACAGAGGATAATGTATAGACTTGGGCAAGTCTACACGTGATGCTTCGCGCTTTGACTGGGTGTCTTAGCGCTCAGAGAAGAAGGGCAAATGTCAGTTCTGGCGAAAGAATGTGCAATGTACAGGTTAACCGGTTACGCATAAGACTCCCCAGGAAAAGTGTGGATAAGCAAACTGACCGGCTCAAAAATGACCTAAATAGTGTTGACAGGGCCGTTAAACTCCAATACAAACAAACAAAAAATCCATTTATTTATTTAGAAAGAAAAATGACTGTTTTCGGCTAATAAAAAAAAAACAAACAAAAAACCAACAACAACAACAACAAAAAACAACAAAACAACAACAACAACAACAACAACAAAAAAACAAAAACAAAAAAAAAAAAACGGGCGTTTGGGTGCTTGACGTCATGTGCTTTATGAGCAGTTGTTGCCAATCATGCCGATTTTAAAAGTCTAAGGTAGAGTGCATACTCTATCTGAAAAGGCAATTAACCCATTTTGTACCGGAAACCCCAAAACGGATACCCTGACAAACAGTGTAGGCCCAGATCAGTCGCCGCAGAACGCGGCGTCTGATCAGGGCCTACACTGTATGCAAAAAGTTAAGCCATTTTCCGAACAAATTTTGAAGAAAACACAACCTGACACCCCTAAATTTTGAAATGGACTCCTTCCATATATAATGAGGAAGATTCCATTTGGTACAAAAAGGGTTAATAGTGCCCAAACATATTAAACCGGTAAATCTGAAAGCTACCTGGAGAAACTGCCAGTACAAGTTTGTTCCCCTGCTTTTGAATGCTCCTAATTTTCCCATATGAAGGAAATCTCGTTTTCAGTTAATTTAAGTCTCATGCTCGGCATATCCTCGCACGAGACTTAAATAAACTGAAAACTTGCCTGAGATTTCCTTGTATCATTCCTCAACTCCATCATAAGTTCTATAAGCACTTTAGTGAGGAGTGTGTGAACTTGGCTTGAGATTCGCGGCTTGGAATATCGATTTTGCCTAACATTCACTAATATTTTACTATACTTTACTTCTACGGAATAAATCGAATTCCAAACTCCATACTCCAGACTCCAAGCCAACGTCATACACTTTTTAGTGAGAAGAACTTCTTTCTATAATGAAACTAGAATGCAGCCAATGGCACGCCATTGCAAATCCCCACGCTAAGTACCAAATAACAACATGTACATGTATTTGCAATTGAATTTGACAGACATATGACTTTTTCACCCCCCCCCCCCCCACATACACACACCCAGGGGCAAAATCTGCCCCAGGGTGAAAGTTTACTTGTACTATATTCTAATAATCATCCCCTTTGATTTGATATGCAACATGACTATGTTCTGAAAAACTTAAATTTTGACCTTTTGACCCCCACCTCCCAGGGCACCAATCAGACCCCAGGGTTAAAATTATACTTGTATTATATTCTACTAATCACCCTCTTTGATTTGAAATGCCACATGACGATGTTCCAAAAAACTTTAATTTTGACCTCAGACGCACACAAGTCCGACCCTGGGGCATGACCCACTGCCCAGAGGTCTCAGCCAAAATCCCGTTCAGTGTGTTTTACATATTCCATTAATCATTACTTCTGCAAAGTTTGGTATCAAAATCTATAAAATTGAGTTTGTAATTGAATTTTATTGATATTTGACCTTTTGACCCTCCCTAAGGCCCCTGAGGACGGGGCCAAAATAAATGAGCTGTTGAACACCTCACTCGTGGAAGCAACCCACACAACAAATTTGGTTGATTTCCGATTTATAGTTTAGGATTTATAGCATAACGGAAAGACGGACACACGGACAGACGGACGGAGGCGAATATAATATCCCCTCCGCCAAAGCGTGGGGGATAATAAAATGGACCATGTAACATAGGCTTGAGTAAAGTTTTAAGGCGAAGCCGGACGACCAAAGGAAAAGACACGATAAGCTTGATATAGGATTTTAATTTAAACCGCGTCAAACTAAATTATGCCGTCTGATCGGGGCCATAGATGTTCGCTATACATCACGAGAACATGCCTATATAATTCTGACCCCCTCGAACCCCACATTTAATAATTAGTAAAGCTGGGGTTTACAGGGGTAAACCTTATTTTTGTTATTTCTACTCTGAAATATAGATTGTGGGTACTCGTTAGAACCGCCTCGATGAGGCGGTTCTAACGTGTACCCACAATCCATATTTTGAGCAGAAATAACAAAAATATCACAATTTTTCATCTTAAATTTTTTGGGCGCAGTAAAATTTACAATGTATTTGTATTGGCGTGTTTTCGTAATGCATTGTTGTCCAGTGACGAAGAGCTTCTTGGCTCTTACTACGATGAATCGAAACACCTTATATAATGAGAGATACAGATGCTACATTCGTAGTAATATCAGAATCTTACCAGCGTTTGAGGGGTGGATATGAAAATCCGCCACAGCGTCCCGACGGGCGGACTTTTGTACCTACCTCTAATTCTTCCTGCCCTTCAATACAGTGTAGTTTATATTTTATAGTCTTTCGGGATCATAGATTCCATTGTGGATTTTTTTTTAATATTTTAAAGTCACTGATGACGTCTGATTCGTCTAAGCTGGCTAGTCTTGCCCAGAAAAACGTGTACACTCCAAACGTTCCAGTTAGGTGGTGTATTCCTTGCTTCCAAGAGACAAACCTTTCACAGAACATATTTCTTTGGATACCTTTCCCTTCTGTGCATGGATGTTTGGTAATACTGTCACTTCGATTGCCGACGTCGCAATATTGCTATGACTACTGTGACGATTAATGATGCCACTTTTCCTGCACACGAGCTTGTAAAATTGTTAATAGTAAAAATATGCTATTATCTTACGTTATGACATGCCCATGTGGTTACACGGAGTGACATCAATCTTAACGGCAGTATATATGACATTATGATCAAAAGCGTGAGAATTTTCAGTGTGTATCCTATCTCTGGGTAGGATAACCTGGGTAGGATTATAAGAATCTGACATGGGGTTCTGTTGTAGATGGGCGTTTCATACCCGAGGGATGACCGAGCGGAGCGGTCCGCTCAGCACGGTCATTCCGAGGGTTGGAAACGTCCATCTACAACAGAACCCCATATTGGATTCCTTTTCTTGCACAACACCTCCCAAACATTCCCTTTTCATTTTTTTAGCAAATAGCAGAACTTCAGACAGTATTTGTTTTCTTCTTTCTAAGATTTCATTCAAAAGTCCTGTATTCATTGTCCTTTAACAATAAATGAGTCAAATAATTATCATTCTTTTTGATATTTTTATTTCGTTTTGTTTTGCCGGTAAGTTTTGACAGCTCGCACGCACATGTATATTGTTTGCAAAATAAAAGTAGTGCGGAAGTAGTTCCGGCAGTTGAATAGAACTGAAGCGCATTTACTGGTAAACAAACTAGGTCTGGCAGTGACGTCAAATCAATAACAAAGCTAAAAATAGAAAGGATTTTCCAGTTTAAATTTGCGCTTGGGTTTATCGTATGAACAGTTTGTTTGTTTGATTTGAGGTTTAACGTCCCCGTCAACACTGTAAAGGTCATTTTGGAGACGTTGCTTCCAATTTTGTGGGACTTTTACCCGACCTTGAGATGAAATGACATCTCAAGCCCTGTCGCCCAATGAAACCTATAGGGTTTATAAGCATGGACGGTCCGACTCGCACCGCGGTTCCTGGACAGGCTTAGATCCTCTAAGCGGTTTACCAGTACTAGTGTGCGGGCCGGATTTAGCTCTGCGTGGAAGCATCATGCAGCCCATATACTTCTTCAAGCCCCTTCGTATGAACAGGACACGCCCACTGATAATACAGCAGTCACAACGGCCCATGGGATGTCAACGCTGCTTGTCATACTGATGGTCCGAGTTCGAATCTGCCTGATGATGGTCCGAGTTCAAATCTGCCTGATTGCGTTTTTTTTTTCTTTAATATATGTTTTATCTTTTTATTTTAAATTAAATGTTGATTGTTTCATATTTTTATATTTTACTGGTTTAAAATCCATAGTAAAGTTTATATATATATGTTTTCTATTTAACTTTTTTCATCTTTATTTCTCATAAACAAGTTTATGCAGTCAAATGTTATGTGCTTGAAAATGAACAAGAAATGTGTTCTGTAATTATCCACTTTTAACATGCCACACGGGTAAAGCAGATTTCACATGTCGTGTGTATGTGTGTATTACGAGTCAAAAAAAAAAAAAAAAAAAAAAAAAAAAATAAAATAAAATAAAATAAATAAATTCGACACGTGGGCTTCGAACCAGCCACCTCTTGGTCTGGAGAACAAACCCTCTACTCTCTCGGACACGAAATCCACAATGCTTGGGCGGTATGTAAATAATCTTAGCTCTAGGTTTCAAGTAAAGGCCATATCATATGAATATTCGAGTAAACTAATTATGACGTAACTGCCAGGAATTCCTTGTCGGACTATACGTTAGTTGTCTGGGTCGGAACACCAGGATCAGAACATAAATTTCTATCCCAGGGTAAAATCACTGATTTCCTTGTCTAGTGTGCAAGAAAAAAATGTTCTATTCCTCGGTAAAATCCAGCAAGGTAGTGTAGTCCGTTTCAGACAGGAAACCCATGAGCCTGTGCACTGGCAAGTACTGGTAGCCTACATCAGGCGCCCCTGAATGCGGCATCTGATCAGGACCTGAACTGTTTGCAAAAAGCTCAACCAAGTACAAACTGAATTTCTGAAACGAACTGAATTTACAAATGGACTTATGCTAAACAAAGTGAGGAAGATTCCCTTAACCCATTTGGTACCGGAAACCCGAAAACGGGTACCCTGGCAAACAGCGGAGGCCCAGAACGCGGCGTCTGATCAGTGCCTACACTGTTTGCAAAACGTTCAGCTATTTTCCAAATGAATTTTGAAGAAAACACAATCTGACAGCCCTAAATTGTGAAATGGACACCTGCTATATATAAGGAGGACGATTCCATTTGGTGCCAAAACCGCGGTCACGTGACCTGTATCGTCTGCCTATTGGTCTGATAGGTCATGTGACATCAGCGACCAATCAGGACTCGACACTAGGGAGGTCACGGGAAAAGGGACATGCCGGTGGCATTTCTGGCTAGATTTTTTTTTGTCAGACTGACCCAGACCTGCGTCTGGTGAAAAGGCTATAATTGTAGTGATGGGTAGTTATATTTGATATTAAAATGCCATCTCAATATTTGTTGGCATTTTAAAACTTATGAGCAGGGTAAATTTCATGCTGAAGTGAGTTGAGCGTGAAAAAAGTTTTATAACCTCGGTGCCTGGCTCACAGAAAGGGAAAATATGAGGAACTGTCCATTGGACATAAATGGTATACTGTATACAGAAGCAAATGAAACAAAAAGAAAACTTGTTCCAATTTTCACTTTGCCCCATGCAAAAGCCTAAGTCGGCAAATTTGACATTGCTGTAAAATAGGTCAAGGTCAACCCAGGGTCACCATTTGTACAAACCATGATGGGCCTGAGTACCATATGCTACATGCCAAGTTTCAAGGCCACTGGCCTTTTGGTTCTGGAGAAGAAGATTTTTGAAGGCTTTTTACCATATATGGGCATGGCGGCCATCTTGGTCATGTGATCCAGACCCCGCGAACAAACTTTCGTTCCCCCATCCCACTGAGGCTCCATATGAAATTTGGCTTTGATTGGCCCTGCAGTATAGGAGAAGAAGATCTTTGAAAATGGTGGACGGACGGACGACGGACGGACGGACGACGGACCATGGCTATACAATAAGCTCACCTATGAGCCTAAAGGCTCAGGTGAGCTAAAAATCCATTATTTTCACTTTTTCCTATGCAAAAGCCTAAGTCAGCATATTTGACATTACTGTAAAATAGGTCAAGTTCAACCCAGGGTCACCATTTGAACAAATTATGATAGGCCCGAGTACCATATGCTACATGCCAAGTTTCAAGGCCATTGGCCTTACAGTTCTTGAGAAGAAGAATTTCGAAGTGTTTTTACCATATATGGGCGTGGTGGCCATCTTGGTCATGTGATCTAGACCATATTGGCAGCTTTTCATTTGTTCAACTTCCAAAGGCTCCATATTGAATTTCACTTCAATTGGCTCAGTAGTTTCTGAGAAAAAATGTTTGAAATATGGAACCTGCGTGACCTTGGTCTAAGGTCAATTAATGACCTTGACCTTTCTTACAAATAGATCTTCATGTATTCAGCTACTTTACCTTATCTACTAATTTTGGTGACAGTGTCTTCAATGGTTTCCTAAAAATCCATTATTTTCACTTTTTCCCATGCAAAAGCCTAAGTAGGCAAATTTGACATTGCTGTAAAATAGGTCAAGGTCAACTCAGGGTCACCATTTGTACAAACTATGATGGGACTGAGTACCATATGCTACATGCCAAGTTTCAAGGCCATTGGCCTTACGGTTCTGGAGGAGAAGAATTTTTAAGGCTTTTTACCATATATGAGCGTGACGGCCATTTTGGTCATGTGATCTAGACCGTATTTGCATTTTTTCATTTGTTCAACTCACAAAGGCTCCATATTAAATTTTACTTAAATTGGCTCAGCAGTTTTGGAGAAAAAAATGTTTGAAATATGGATCCTGAATGACCTTAGTCTAAGGCCAATGAATGACCTTGACCTTTCTGACCCATAGATCTTCATGTATTCAATTACTTTACCTGATCTACAAATTTTGTTGACACTGTCTTCAATGGTTTCCTATAAATCCATTATTTTCACTTTGCCCCATGCAAAAGCCTAAGTCGGAAAATTTGACATTGCTGTAAAAAAGGTCAAGGTCAACCCAGGGTCACTATTTGTTCAAACCATAATGGGCCCGAATACCATATGCTACATGCCAAGTTTCAAAGCCACTGGCCTTATGGTTCTGGAGAAGAAGATTTTTGAAGGCTTTTTACCATATATGGGCATGGCGGCCATCTTGGTCATGTGATCCCGACCCGCGAACAAGGCAAATGAATGACCTTGACCTTTCTGATCCATATACATTCATGTATTCAGTTACTTTACCTGATCTACAAATTTTGGTGACACTGTCTTCAATGGTTTCCTACAAATCCATTATTTTCACTTTGCCCCATGCAAAAGCCTAAGTTGACAAATTTGACATTGCTGTAAAATAGGTCAAGGTCAACCCAGGGTCACCATTTGTACAAACCATGATGTGCCCGAGTACCATATGCTACATGCCAAGTTTCAAGGCCACTGGCCTTATGGTTCTGGAGAAGAAGATTTTTGAAGGCTTTTTTACCATATATGGGCATGGCGGCCATCTTGGTCATGTGATCCAGACCCCGCGAACAAACTTTCGTTCCCCCATCCCACTGAGGCTCCATATGAAATTTGGCTTTAATTGGCCCTGCAGTATAGGAGAAGAAGATCTTTGAAAATGGTGGACGGCGACGGACGGACGGACGGACGACGGACCATGGCTATACTATAAGCTCACCTATGAGCCTAAAGGCTCAGGTGAGATAACAAAGGCAAACTTAATCGTTCCAATGCGGTTCTTATGTCGCGGTTTATTTTTGTTATGATTTGTCTTTGAGTGTTTGTTTTGGATAGCCAATTGGGCATTTTGTGGGAAAGTAACTGTCCTTTTGGCTTTCCGCTATTGATGTTTCCATTAGGGTATGTTGTTTCATGTCTGTGCTTCTTTCCGTTTGGTGTCTCTGATGGGAGCTGCGGGTTAATTGTATCGGTTCCTGATCACTGACTTCACTTCTATTTTGACGAAGAGCACCGCAAAGCAAGGCAATATACGCCTGTTACCATTTTGCAAGGGTACCAAAGCTATATAGCTGGACAAAGGCATACTACATGTTGACTTTTCTTTATTTTTGGTTTGGGTTTTACGGCCCTTTCAAGATTATTTCACTCATATCGAGCCGATCGTTAATCATAGGTGGGCGAAAACCGGAGTACCCGGAGAAAAACCACCTGACCTTCCGTTGCAGAACTTGGCGTCTCACACGTGACCCGAGCGAGGCTCGAATCCACGGCAGTGAGAGACCTAATGACTAAGAGTCAGCGCTCTTATCTATTAGGCCACGGAGGCCCGATGTTGACTTTTCCAAATGGATGGTAATCAAAAGGAAATAACTAAGAGAGGGAGAAAGGGAGAGAAATCATTTTTGTATGCGACAGACCGTCTTGAGCTCATACACATTGCTATTAAGTTTCATCCAGATATTTCTCAGTGTTCCCTAAGTATGGTGTGCATAAGGATCGTCTGAAAAAAATAATCAAATACAAGTTATTTGGAAACTAAAAAAGGGAGAGTACTCATTTTTGTAAGTGACACGACAGCTTGACCTCATACACATCAGTTTAAAGTTTCGTTAAAATATTCTGTATGGTTATCTAGTTATGGCCGATAGTTTGAAAAAGAATCTAATCAAGAAAGAAATAATGGGAGAGAAATCATATTTGCAAACGACACGCAATCTTGACCTAATACACATCACTTTTAAGTTTCGGCAAAATATATCTGTTCGGTTACCTAGTTATGGCCGATGGCGTGAAACAATATAATCAAAGGGTAGTAAATAAGAACGAATGAAAGGCAGAGAAATCATCGTAGATTTGCTATGGAGTTTCATTCAGATTTTCTATGCGGCTACCTAGCTATGGCGCGCACAAGGGCAGTCTGAAAAAGAAAAACTATTCAAAGGGAAGTAAGTCAGAAACTAAGAAAGGGAGACGAATCATCTTTGTATGTGACACGCCGTCTTGACCTCGTACGCATTACTTATTTGGTCAATGAGTTCCTTACGGTTTCTTTGTTATGGTGCACACAAGGGAAAAGTTTACGGACGGTTGGACGGCCTGGCAAAAAGCCATGACATGATACGTTCGTCTACTTTAACTTAACGGGCGTATAAAACCCCAAAAGTGTTTTTCCTTTCATGCTCCGCTATACAAGAATATTCAGTGATGACAGATGCACGTTCTTATAGTTGTAACTAAATGTTTTTGACCAATTCGATGATAGTTAGTGTTCCGTTTGATAAGATGTGTTAGCCAATATTTCGTGTGACTGTGAGCCCCAACATATAGCTTTACGTCATGCAGATACTTTTATATAGCAGACGCACAATAAACAGTCGCTCTATCCCGTTAAGGTTGCACGTGACTTACAACGTAACCTGCCCATTTACATGTCAACTATATAAATATATATAGGTTGTTTCAGATTGTTGAATTAATTCAATGAAAATCAGTTAAAATAAATATTCTTCTACTATTTCAATTATCATAGATGATCTTACATTAGTGCTCATGTATTATTGAATTTATTAAACGAGTTTAGGAAAAGGGATAAAATGCGAGGCATTGCTAGTTTAATTAATTCAATAATACATCAACACGAATGCAAGATTCAATTTATCATATGACATTTAAAACGCATTTAATTCACGATTGTTTCACAAAAACGTCAATATTCCGCCAAAAGTAAACGCGACATCGTTAAGGACGTTCTGCTTGTAACGTTTCGGGACGTATCTAGCTTATTTGCATATTTAATCCATTAGTGGATTATCGAATTTATTACATGGCGTTATTACATTCTCAGATGCGACGTCATATGATAAACGAAGAACGGTCATATCAACATTTCAAATGCGTCTATTGTACGTGTAACCTGGGAAACGAGATCTACTTGCTCAGTAAAACAATTTGTATCGAGACACTTCTTTTTTATAGTACGAGTACTCAGCAAGGAATCGCGAGTCACCTAGTTTATATAATCATTTATAAATAGCATATCTTGACTATAAGAAAACATTGTTACAAGCCCTTGTGTAGGCATCGTCCTTAGTGAACAGTGAACAGAATGCCCTGTTGTTCAACGAAACCGTTAGAAACGAATTTAACCACAAAATCTACAATGGTAAAATACAGCAACTTAGGTACTAGATGTTCTGTTCTTTCCTTTTTCTTTGAGAATTTACTAAGTCTATTTTTTCAGATATGGCCGAACAGTCAAACGATAATCTTGACAACCTACGTCATAGAGTCACCTGTCCAATTTGCCATGAAATTTTTAACGAACCTAAAAGGATGCCAAACTGCAGTCATGTTTTCTGCCTGGGTTGCTTATCGCGGTATTTGAGATCAAAGCTTCCAGTTAATTTTACAACGTGCCCTGTGTGCAGGAAACCCATCACCATATCATACCGAGAAATCAAAAAGTTTGAGCCTGCTAGAGCCGAAGCGGATATTGTAGCACTTGTTAAAAATTTTGAAACGTGTGGCTTTTGCAACAAAAACAAGAGGCCTAATAGTAAATGTGTAGACTGTAGGAAATTTATATGTGAAAAGTGTAAATCATGCCATGAGCAGTTAAAACCCAATCATCGACTCGAAGCGATAATACTTACAAGTGAAGCTGGTCGGCCGATATCAGAGATGTGTGAGCACCATAAAGATCAAACCCTCGATCTGTTTTGTATAATGTGTCAGAGTTTGTTATGCTTGTACTGTGAAAAGTACTCTCATGCAAAATGTAAAGATAAATACCAACATTGGCACGTTATAGAACAATTTAGCACAGGTCTTCTCCAGACTTTTGTTCAAGGCAGCGGAGCAAGAAAGTATTTGTTTAAGTCCGGCAATTTAGAGAGAACAGTTTACATTAAAGAATTTTCGTCCGAGTCGAGAACGTGGTTGAAACATATCGGTAGAGTTTTAGAACCTGATATTGCCTTCTTTGAGGACTACAGATTGCACTTAGAAAATATAGTGGACAAGGAGAATTCCACTGAAGTGGAAATTGATCTTCGACGTCGAAAGGTGACAGACGAAGTTGACATTATGCTACAGAGCGGAAAATATTTGCAATCTAAATGCACTGAACTCTTAGAAAGATCAACAGATACTGAGGTAGCTCGAGTTATTCTTGATATGGAACAGTTATGTTCCTGGTTCTTGAAACTAAGAGCTGATTATTGTATGACAATAAGACCACTTAAGTTGACATTAGAATGTTTTGGGTACTTTAGGTTCATGCTCAAAAACGTCACAAGCTGTCATGTGGAAGAAGGGTCTTACACGTTTGCAGGTATAGTAAGCATTAATAGAAGAGAAGAAGAGCCTTATTACATTAGGTCAACATTCAGTCCTGAAAGAAGTGATAATGCAAAACGACAGGCGATAAGGTCAGCACTGACAAAGAAAATTTTAGATAGAAATGGGTCTATTTATAATCGCGCTATCTTTGTTGACAAGGGCAATTTATCAAAGGAGTATTATTGTTTCTTCCTTCAAGAAGGTCGTCACAGTGAATTTCAAATGGCATTAAATTTTTCCAACAAATGCACATACATAGAGAGTCCTGTAAGCCAGAATGCGTTAATGTATAACGAAAATCGTAACATTCAATCCTCGAGTTGTCAACACTTCGGTACAAGGGCACCTTCATGTCATCCATGCAGCTTTTATGTTGAGCAGGATGACAATGATGATCCACATATTTGTTTTCGATTTGGAGGATCACAGGATGAGAGATATGGGTACTTGTCTGGAAGTTTATATTACACAACTCATTTCACAAATGTGTACGGCCAAATCTTAAGTTTACCAATTGAACAAAACCCTTACTTGAGTAATGAAGTAGGTAATGTCTACCTGAACGCAATAACTGGTAAAACTGCGCCCTTAAACGGTCTTGAAACACTGTTTATTTATTTTGAGGATGACATCAGCAAAATCCATGGCTTTTCAGTAAGTAGTTGTTTGACAAAAATTAATCTAGTAGACACTGTGGATCAGAAACACCAACAAAAACTTAACAGTCATCTAATTACAGATGAATTAGGAATCTTTTCAATGTGCACAACAACAGTGGAAAACGGGGAAGTTATTTCGTCGTCGTTTCGCACAAAACTCACTAAACAGCAAACTGCGAAAAACTTCTTATCCACTCAGGATTTAAACAACCAATATACCTTCCCAGTAACCATTGCTTCACTGAGCGTCGATTTGCTGTGTAATGCAAGACAAGGACTTTACTTTGTTAAACGCGGAGAAATGTTTGATGAAATAATAATAGGAAAGATAATTGAAAATTCTCATGCATTATCAATAGAACCAGAAATGATTTGTTCCGTGAAGCAAGCAGACATTGGTTATATTCCAATAAAGATGTTAAAACCATTGACACTGACTGAAAGCAAAAACGAAGAAATGGTTGTTGTATGTGCTGTCGAACATACGGCTACAACATTTGTCATGATCTGGCCTAGCAGAAATGGAACAGATTCTGTTGAATTGTTCCAAGTAGAGTACCCAACATCAGATACTTCCTTTGCAAATACTTCAGTACTCGATCTCGAGATGGACCCGGATGGTAACATAATGTATGTTGTTGAAAACAGAAATGGAAAGACCTTTAGTGTGTTTACGAAGTTTTTCATGTGAGCTGCGTCAAGTGAAAAGATTTGCTCGAGTATTTGCGCACATGCAAGATCATAATCAGTGTGCGTAACCTCTTCGCCAGAATTGATTAATAGGCACAACTTAACTTCCCTTCATTAAAATTTCCATTCCGTAAACATGTCTGGAAACATTACTTTGTGAAGAACTGAAGAGTCTGATTTTACAAAGGTTAACAAAAATGAAAGCTTCTCTAGTTTACTCAAAACATCGATATTTACCACTCGCCTCTAGGCGATTCTAACGATATTTGTGGATATATCAAAACGTCCGTGAATATTAACCTTAAATCCAATAGGTGTGTTATCGTAATGCACTATGAAAATTGGACGGTATAGTTGTGACGAATTTGCAAATGCCACTAAGTGACACTTGGAAAATCAAGACCAATGTTAAGACTTTCCGTAAGGGCGAGGATTTAAGCCCCCCCCCCCCCCCCCCCCACATTCCACAGTGAAGTGTGAAGTACTCAGTGAAATACTTTTCACTGACCGTTTCAAGGCGGTTCTCCTGTCGCGGATTAATTTTTGTTATAGTTCGTCTGAATGTGTGTATCGATTATATCATTTTGGTTTGGCTAGCTAGTTGGCCATTTGGTGGAAAAGTAACTATCCTGTTTGCTTTCCGCTATTGATGTTTGCATTAGGATCTAGTTATTTCATATTTGTGGTTCTTTCCCGTAGGTGTCTCTGATGGGAGGCGTGGGTGAATTGTATCGATTCCTGATCATTGCCTTCTCAAGCTGAAATCAAAGTGTCTGCAATCGATACTATAAATATATAAAGAGGAAAATGAGGCAAAACATCGAACAAACATTCTACTCGGTGGCACTGGACCTATGACAGGATTCTATTTTGATTTGAGGTAAGTATATAAGATTGGATATAATCATGCAAAGTGGAAAACAATAGAAAAACTAAGCGACTTCTTCAGAGTTTTTAACATCTAAAATGTATTTACATTTGAAAAGAAGAAAGACAAACATAGAAAAGTTAAAAAAGACACAAAACTGATAAACGGTTGCAATCATAATAACCTATATACATTAACTGTGGAAAATTTAGAATTTTAATACAAAGTAATTGAATAAAGAATGGCGGCCAGACAATGATTGATCAAAGTCAAATTTTGTAGCGGTGTTTGTAAGTGCGCGGAGCTCGCTTGAAGTTGTGTTTTTTTTCAAGCTTGTGCCGGACAAAACAATATTTTTGTTTTATTTAAAAATTTATGATAAATATGTACTTGAAACTTACGTGTAAGTAAGTCAGGAATTAAAACTCAGATGAGTTCGAAAACTGGCAAGGTCTGCCTATATGTTGTAGAGTTGCGTGCCTTTGATTGCTGAAAATGCCTATTTTTGACCTTGTCATCACCAGAGCCCCTTCAGTGTTCATCAGATCTTCTTGAAACTTACTTGTAAGTAAGTCAGGGATAAAAGCGTTGATGTGTTTGAAAACTGGTGCGGTCATAGTTACTTCCGCTTGATTGCAGAAAATGCCTGATTTTGACATTGCCATCACTGTAGCCCCTTCATTTTTATAAGATTTTCTTGAAACTTACATATCAATGTCAGGGATTAAAGCTTGGACGAGTTTGAAAACCGGTTAGGTCCGCCAATTTTTCATAGAGTTACATCCCCTTGATTGCAGAAAATGCCTATTTTGATCTGGCCATAAACGTAACCTATTTAGTTTTTATTTGATTCTTCTTGAATTTTACCTATAAATAAGTGAGGGATAAAAGCTCGGATGAGTGGGAAAAACTGGTGAGGTTAGCCTATCTGTGATAGAGTTATTCCCTATTCTTTGCTTAAAATGCCCATTTTGGACCCTGTCATCATTACAAGTCCTTCAGCTTTAATGGGATCTTCCTGAAACTAACATTTGAGCCCCGCCAAGCGAATTTGTGTCTTCGAGCATTCCGTCATGACAAATTTTAACTGCGCATGCCCAGCCATTCAGAGGGGCCAGGGATATGGTTTTCTGTCTGAAGGTTCATCTTGATTCACTGCTTGTATGAGCGAGCAGGTTACTGCAGGCCCTGATTAGACGCCACAGAGAGCTGCATATAATCTGGGCCTGCACTATTTGAAATTTTTCGATACAAAATGGGTTCAGTGACTATTCGAAAGGGTTCTTGATCAGTCTAACATGACTTTTCAAGACTCGCTAGCTTGTATGACAGAACAAACCTCTCTGTGTCTTACACGGCCACCAATCCCGAAAACCTGTTTTACCATTTGCGAACAACAATGCATCTGTGGTGTCCGCTTAGTGTTCGCTAGTAGAAGAGCATTACCACAACAAACCCGTGCGACATAGTGCATTTTTTTCACATCTCCAAAATGGCTACTTTTCTGACGAAAATCGATGATATTTTCCTTATTTATAAAGCAAACATAGGTTGTGGGTGCTCGTTAGAACTGCCTCATTGAGGCGGTTCTAACGAGTACCCACAATCTATGTCTAGGCAGAAATAAGGTAAATATTGTAGACCCCCTAAACCCCTGTTTTCTCTATATAAAGTGGGGTGTAAAGGGGCGTTCATTTCACGGACTTGTCAGGGTGATGGTATAATACATGTAGATTTTACACCTTAAGTTTTGCAAATAATGTGCAAAATCATCCGTTAAATTGAGATTTAACGTTCCTATTAATATTATTTAGATCATTTTGGACACGTTGCTTCCAAGTTTTGCATACCAAATATCAAAGACCTGGGTCTTGCGATTTCAGAGAAGAAGACTTTCTAAGGTTATTAAAAACCGCTGGGCCCCGCGGCAGGGCCATTTCTGGCCCTAAGGCTGTAATTTGACCAATCTTGGTAGAGGTCCACTAGATGAAGTTTCATACCAAATATCAAAACGCTGGGCCTTGCGGTTTCAGAGAAGGAGATGTTTTAAGGTGTTCCCTATATAAGCCCATGTAAAACATATGGGCCCCAAAGTCTATAATTTGAACAATCTGTATAGAGGTCCACTAGATGAAGTTTCATAACAAATATCAAAGTCCTGGGCCTTGTGGTTTCAGAGAAGACGATATTTTAAGTTTTCAGTTAAAAATCTATTTTAGCTCCTGTGACCTAGATATGCAATGGACCGGAACCATTTGAACAAATTTGAAAGAGGAGAAACTAAGGGTCATTCCTGTGAAGTTTGGTCGAAACCTGATCGGTGGTTTAGGCAGAGATGTCGTTTGAAGAAATTATTGACGGACGGACGCACGCTCGCACGGACGACGGACGATGGACAAAATGTGATCACAAAAGCGCACCTTGTCACTACGTGAAACGTGAGCTACAACAGGCATTTTCAGCATTCAGGGGGACGCGACTCTATGAGATAGACAGACATCGCCAGTTTTCGAACTCATCCAAACTTTTATTCCCAACCTACTTATATGCTAGTTTCAGGAAGATTCGGTCTAAACTAAAGGGCTTATGGTGATGACAAGGAACAAAATATGCATTATCAGCAAAGAAGGGGCGGACTTAACTCTTTGAGTAACCAACGTTGTTAGTTCGCAGACCCATTCAAGCTTTTATCTCCAACTTACTTAAATGTAAGTTTCAGGAAGATCCGTACAAAACGTAGGGACTTACGATGATGAAATGTCAAAATGGGCATTTTCAGCAATCAACGGGAAATAACTCAGTGACAGACTGACCCATCTCGCAAGTTTTCACTCATCCAAGCTGTTATTCCGTAACCTACCTAAATGGGCCCCGTCAAGCGATTTTGGTACTTATCGCCTGTGCGAGCAGCGAAGGTTCAGGCGAGCCTGTGCATCCGCGCAGTCTCGCCAGAACCTTCGCTGCTCGCTCATACAAGCAGTGAATCAAGATGAACCTTCAGACAGAAAACCATATCCCTGGCCCCTCTGAATGGCTGGGCATGCGCAGTTAAAATTTGTCATGACGGAATGCTCGAAGACACAAATTCGCCTGTAATCAAACCTGGCTTTCTTTGCCGGATCATTACAGGGTCACTGATGAGGCTTTATTAGCCGAAACTACGTAGTATGACCCATCTTCTTTCTTATGAATGTTTTCATTGCTCTTAAAAGAACTTATTTTTGATTTTTATTTGCCTTCACTGCAGCTGGTGTTGTGCCGTGTGGCGGCCGTAAAACGTCTCCCCGTACATCAACCATAGTGCAGTTTATATTTTACTTTTTGTCCTTTGAGATCAGCGTGAATACTCTGAGAAATCAGAAATAAATTATTGGTTTAGACTCATATTCTAGACAGGTTTTTAATTATTTGGATCCCATTTTGATTTATATCAGTCTTTGAATCGACTGCCTATTCGAAATTCGCAAAATTGCAGTATGTTTCCTCTGGCTTTCTTTGCGGATCATTACAGGGTCACTGATGAGGCTTTATTAGCCGAAACTACGTAGTATGACCCATCTTCTTTCTTATGAATGTTTTCATTGCTCTTAAAAGAACTCATTTTTGATTTTTAGTCCTTCTAAACGGGTTACCAGTACTTATTTGTGGTCAGTTGCAGCTCCGCGTGGAAGTTCCAGGTAGCCGAATCTATTTATACAACCCCAACTGGCGGGGGTTAATATATAAGTTGGAAAATTCCATTCAGTACAAAATGGGTTAAGGGGAGCGGACACATCTTCAACGGCAACAACTCTTAACAAGAGCACCGCATGCGGATGCCAACGCTCGGCTGCAAAAATTCAAAGTCGAAAAAGGGGCATATTTGTGCCAGAAATATTTTGAGGGTTACCTCACCTATTGGTATGAGTTCTCCTTTTCATAATGAAAAACTAGTCCGAGTTTCAAGTACATATGTTCAGTAATGACAGAGATATTACAGAATGTCCAAGTTTTATCACGACGACGACGCAAAAATATTAAGTCGAAAAGGGGCATAACTGTGCCAAAAATATTTTGAGGGTTACCTCACCTATTGGTATGAGTTCCCCTTTTCATAATGAACGACTAGTTCGAGTTTCAAGTAAATATGTTCAGTAATGACAAAGATATTACAAAATGTCCAAGTTTTTGCACGACGACGACGCAGACGACGCCAGAGCTATGACAATACCTCGTCTTTTTCATCGAAAACAGCCGAGCTAAAATAATCTTGTATCTCTAACCAATAAGAATCTGCACCCCAGGGGCAAATTACTTCGTTTTAAAAGTGGAACTCTTTTTCGGAAGGGGTTCAGATTACTGGAAAACAAACAAGAAGTCACACAAATGTCGCCCTCGAAAATGGCGGGAAAAGATCTGGGTCCAGTTGTTCAAAGCATTGTTAGCTAAACGAGCTCGTTAAATTTTTGACTGTTCTAGTGAGTAAAGCATATATAAAATTCTGGCATTTTTGCTGAAAAAAATGTGAGTAGCTTTTGCAGCTACTCACATTTTTCAGCAAAAATATTAGTTTATTGGCCATATTACGTGATCAAAGTGTTAACGAATTACGACGTCGTTTGTTTTTAACAACTGGCACCAGGTGTAGTCATTCACCCTAAGCTTATATTTACTCCAAATGCACTAGCGCGAAACGCCCCCCGCCCATCGGGGCTTGAATAAATAGATGGGCTGCATGATGCTTCCAAGCAGAGCTGAAACCGACCACACCCGAGCACTTGTAAACCGCTTAGAGGATCTAAAGTAGAAGTAAAACAAAGATCAGGAATTGATACAATTAACTTACTCCATCCATAAAAGACACCAAAGGGAAAGAAATACAAACATTAAGCGACCAGACCATAATGGAAACCTAAACAAAGGAAGGCCATATGGACAGTTACTTTCCCACAAAATGGCCATATGACCATCCAAAATTAAAAGACACAAGTGATACGCACAGTAAGTAACAAACAACAACATAAATAAATCGCCACAGAAGAGCCGCCTTGGAACGGTCAGTGGAAGATTTCCACTGGGGGGCTTAAATCGATTTTACGTGGCCACAATCCTCGCCCTTACTTCCGTCGCGATTTAGACAAATAATTTGTTCAGTCCGCATGAAGGCCTCCTAACTCATCAGTGCAACATCTCCGTGAACACAGAAATCAAAGAACCACAGAGGTGAGACAACGGTGAGGACTCGACAGCAAGAAACCACTGAAATGCTGGAGCAAAAGAAAACCAACAGTTAGACTCCGATGAGCCCGACCAGAGACAGAGCATCAGGCACCAACCAACATTATCTCTTTAATTTTCAGTAAGCCTTTACGTTGGAGCCGTCATAGAATCTGAGGCCTGACCCACCGGCGTGCAATTAAAGAGGGAAGCAAAGTTGCCAACCGTGATTGGGTTAACTACCATGCATGCAGTCTGTCGTATAATATCCATGTTGTACCCAATCTTTTTATATCGAAGAATGATTTTACGAAATTGGGTGCTGAAGTCATTGCGGTTATATATTTTTCTGAATTTATATACTAAGTCACCATAAAATTCGGGTTCCGATAGACCTTGTTGCAGAAGAGATTTAAGTCCAATATTGAATTTTGAAATTAAATCAGAATGGCGTCTATAAAATTTTGAAAAGGCTTTGCGTAGTTTATGGTACCGATAACCCTGATTAAGGAGTTTAGCCGTTAATAATTTATTACGAGTGTTGAAGTCAGTTACATGACTACACACTCTTGCAAATCGAATTAATTGCGAAATATAAACGCCATAGGATGGCGCACGAGGAACATCACCATCCAAAAAAGGAAAATTTACAATCTCAAAATCAAAGTCATCGCGTTTATCATAAATTTTGCACGAAACAAATCCATCTACAATAGATAGATGTAAATCCAAAAACGGGGCCTCGGTATCAGAAGAATATGCTTTATTTAACTGAAGTTCTAGGGGGTAAATCTGACTGATCAAACCATCAAAATAGGTATTATCAATATTTAATAAATCATCTAAATATCTAGAAGTAGAGCTAAAAGCTTCAATAATTTCAGATTGGTTATCAATGGAAAGCGACAAAATGAAGTCTCTTTCATAACAATACAAGAACAGATCAGCCACAAGAGGTGCGCAATTAGTACCCATCGGAATACCCACAATTTGTCTAAATAACTTAGTACCGAATCTAATATAAATATTGTCAAGTAGAAAGGTGAGGGCATCACACACTTTCTGACATGACCAAAGTGTATAATTCTTATGCTCTTTAGAAGTGAAAAATGCATTTCTGACATTACATGCAAGATAGAGAGAATCTTCTCTGTGAAAAGCCCATTCAATTAAATCATTAAGCTTTTCTTTTATAAGATTATGAGGAAGTGTAGTGTAAAGAGTGGAAAAATCGTAGGTAGACAGACTAGAAGCACGAAACTGTCTAGATTTCAATTTATTTAAAACCTCGTTCGAATTTTTTATAGACCAAAACAGATTTCTTCCTGATCTTTCAAAGACTTTATCACAATATTTAATTACATGCGTTTTAATAGTAGTAAGACAGGAAGTTAATAATTTAGAAAGTTCAGTGGTAGTGCAAGAACTAGAATTTGCAATAAACCGTGCTTTGTAAGGTTTTTTATGAAGTTTTGGTAACCAGTATAGCGTAGGAAGCTTGTCTTGGCCTTCGTTAACACACACAGCAAACTTGGTGGCTGAAAGACAAACATGTTTATCTACTATAGCTCTCTCTTCAGCCAAAGGCTGAAGTTCATAGGCCTTAGTACCACCAAGCTCCTGCTTAAGCGTGTTAACATAGTGGAGCCGTCACACAACGACGACGTTGTTAGCGGCCTTGTCTGCAGGGGCCAAAACAAACTTCTTATGAAATTCTTGAATACCTAGTTTAAGATGACGTAAAGACGTCTTGGGCTTAGGAGGTAATAAGTTAGTATTTTGAGAATAGAAAGAAATGCGTTTATTCACTAGTCTTAAAATGCTAAGTTTCCAGTCCTTTAGGGCTTTACACTCAACATACTCTCGCTTACACCATCGATTACCGAATTCATTCAAGGAAGCAGCGATTTCATCTCTACATTTACTGAAATCAATTTTAGAAGGAAACCGATATTTCGGTCCTTTAGAAATTATATTCCTTATCCTAGAATCAGGAATAATTTTCAAATTGCCAGTAATTACATGACCAGCAGCAGGATAGCAATACTTTGAGTTTTTACAATCACATGAATCAGGAGTATTAGTATCAATATCAAGATCTGAAACAAGTTTATTGAAATTAAAAATGATAGATCTAACAGGTTTGCTATATTTATAGCAAATTATAGGTGTTTCAGTATTTTGAAAATAAGCAGGAATGGAAGAAAGCACCGATCTCTCACGGAAGATACTGGGCAAATCTATAAAATCCATACCCTTATTAATGAAGGATATTTTGAAGAAATGACGTTTATGATTAATTTCAGAATCAATGTAAGGACGGAGAGTATGCTGAGTATAGCCTCTAGTTAAGAGAGCCGCATCATATAACTGATGAGAACTATCGTAGAATTTATTCGCCTCGGTGTCCAGAAGACGTAAAACAGAAACGGGTAATGAACTTAAAAATGAAAGCATAGAGTGGCGTCCATGATTTAATAATATAATTGACAGTCACTTCAGTCTAGTATTGTTTCGTTTAAACGCACGTGATTTACGTTTAAAGTTACCATTTTTCCTGGTGCCGTGAGATCTAGTTCTGCGTTTTCGACATTCCAGGAGTGAGAAAATATCAAAGTCCGGCATTCTGGAAATATTACCCTCATGATAAATGTTGTCATTAAATCCCAGTGGAAAAGGGGTCTGTAAAAATTTAATCCATTTCAGTTCAGCTTCATGTCTTTTGATTATTTTGAATCTAGATGTAGAATTTGCATCGTAATAAAGTTTTTCCACTGGTTGTATAATAATGTTATTTACAGAATGACCTGTACGTCGAAAGTGACGGTACAAGAAAGTGTCAGTTTTCTTAGGCTTACTCATTCTACGATAATGCTCGTTCAATCTAGTTTTAAGCATGCGGTTAGTTTGACCGACGTACTGCATATTACAGTTTGCAGCACGTCAAGTAATTAGATAAATTAAATCTGTAGACTGTCATGTCAAATCAGACATGTTAACTACAGAGAAGCGTCTACCGTTTACAGATGAAGTAACGGTAGACGCAGTGCTTAAATGCGAACAACATCTGCACCTCTTGGCATTGCACTTAGAAATACTAGGATACATTCCACTTCTTTTCCACGGATTAGTATATTTTCGAAAGATGGGTGATTTGAGAGGAGATAGTCTTATACGAAGACTACTCCCAAAAACATTGGTATTGCCTGCTCCTTTGAGATTAACTGAAGTTACAGAAGACAAATTTAAGGGTCTAACCAATACCGAAGGCAACATAGTATTAAAGTTCTTAATAGAATGGGGAATCCGTACAGAAGAAGCAGAGTGTAACCTAAGGGGTGATATTGATATTTTAAATGTATTTGTAATACTCATTTTGGTTAGTAAGGTTGTGATACCGTCAAAACTAAAGCGATGTTCATACCGGTTATTAAATTAATAAAATTACTGAAGAAGATTCCTTCGAATAGAAGGTCGGTACAACAAAAGCCCACAAAACATCCTAGTCTACTTAAAGTACAGGGATGTCAAACAAGCAGTTGTTATACAACGAGGAACGAACATCGGTTTAATAATGACCTTCAACAGGTATCTAAAGGATGTCAATTGATGGAACAGTGAAAAGCAATTGCATAAGCAATCCCTGAGGATTGGAAAAATAAGAGCATTAAATGCATGTACGGGGAGACCTTTTACAGCCGCCACACGGCACAAACAAAACAGCCCTGATATGCAAAGTAGAAGTAAAACAAAGATCAGGAATTGATACAATTAACTTACTCCATCCATAAAAGACACCAAAGGGAAAGAAATACAAACATTAAGCGACCAGACCATAATGGAAACCTAAACAAAGGAAGGCCATATGGACAGTTACTTTCCCACAAAATGGCCATATGACCATCCAAAATTAAAAGACACAAGTGATACACACAGTAAGTAACAAACAACAACATAAATAAATCGCCACAGAAGAGCCGCCTTGGAACGGTCAGTGGAAGATTTCCACTGGGGGGCTTAAATCGATTTTACGTGGCCACAATCCTCGCCCTTACTTCCGTCGCGATTTAGACAAATAATTTGTTCAGTCCGCATGAAGGCCTCCTAACTCATCAGTGCAACATCTCCGTGAACACAGAAATCAAAGAACCACAGAGGTGAGACAACGGTGAGGACTCGACAGCAAGAAACCACTGAAATGCTGGAGCAAAAGAAAACCAACAGTTAGATTCCGATGAGCCCGACCAGAGACAGAGCATCAGGCACCAACCAACATTATCTCTTTAATTTTCAATAAGCCTTTACGTTGGAGCCGTCATAGAATCTGAGGCCTGACCCACCGGCGTGCAATTAAAGAGGGAAGCAAAGTTGCCAACCGTGATTGGGTTAACTACCATGCATGCAGTCTGTCGTATAATATCCATGTTGTACCCAATCTTTTTATATCGAAGAATGATTTTACGAAATTGGGTGCTGAAGTCATTGCGGTTATATATTTTTCTGAATTTATATACTAAGTCACCATAAAATTCGGGTTCCGATAGACCTTGTTGCAGAAGAGATTTAAGTCCAATATTGAATTTTGAAATTAAATCAGAATGGCGTCTATAAAATTTTGAAAAGGCTTTGCGTAGTTTATGGTACCGATAACCCTGATTAAGGAGTTTAGCCGTTAATAATTTATTACGAGTGTTGAAGTCAGTTACATGACTACACACTCTTGCAAATCGAATTAATTGCGAAATATAAACGCCATAGGATGGCGCACGAGGAACATCACCATCCAAAAAAGGAAAATTTACAATCTCAAAATCAAAGTCATCGCGTTTATCATAAATTTTGCACGAAACAAATCCATCTACAATAGATAGATGTAAATCCAAAAACGGGGCCTCGGTATCAGAAGAATTTGCTTTATTTAACTGAAGTTCTAGGGGGTAAATCTGACTGATCAAACCATCAAAATAGGTATTATCAATATTTAATAAATCATCTAAATATCTAGAAGAAGAGCTAAAAGCTTCAATAATTTCAGATTGGTTATCAATGGAAAGCGACAAAATGAAGTCTCTTTCATAACAATACAAGAACAGATCAGCCACAAGAGGTGCGCAATTAGTACCCATCGGAATACCCACAATTTGTCTAAATAACTTAGTACCGAATCTAATATAAATATTGTCAAGTAGAAAGGTGAGGGCATCACACACTTTCTGACATGACCAAAGTGTATAATTCTTATGCTCTTTAGAAGTGAAAAATGCATTTCTGACATTACATGCAAGATAGAGAGAATCTTCTCTGTGAAAAGCCCATTCAATTATATCATTAAGCTTTTCTTTTATAAGATTATGAGGAAGTGTAGTGTAAAGAGTGGAAAAATCGTAGGTAGACAGACTAGAAGCACGAAACTGTCTAGATTTCAATTTATTTAAAACCTCGTTCGAATTTTTTATAGACCAAAACAGATTTCTTCCTGATCTTTCAAAGACTTTATCACAATATTTAATTACATGCGTTTTAATAGTAGTAAGACAGGAAGTTAATAATTTAGAAAGTTCAGTGGTAGTGCAAGAGCTAGAATTTGCAATAAACCGTGCTTTGTAAGGTTTTTTATGAAGTTTTGGTAACCAGTATAGCGTAGGAAGCTTGTCTTGGCCTTCGTTAACACACACAGCAAACTTGGTGGCTGAAAGACAAACATGTTTATCTACTATAGCTCTCTCTTCAGCCAAAGGCTGAAGTTCATAGGCCTTAGTACCACCAAGCTCCTGCTTAAGCGTGTTTACATAGTGGAGCCGTCACACAACGACGACGTTGTTAGCGGCCTTGTCTGCAGGGGCCAAACAAACTTCTTATGAAATTCTTGAATACCTAGTTTAAGATGACGTAAAGACGTCTTGGGCTTAGGAGGTAATAAGTTAGTATTTTGAGAATAGAAAGAAATGCGTTTATTCACTAGTCTTAAAATGCTAAGTTTCCAGTCCTTTAGGGCTTTACACTCAACATACTCTCGCTTACACCATCGATTACCGAATTCATTCAAGGAAGCAGCGATTTCATCTCTACATTTACTGAAATCAATTTTAGAAGGAAACCGATATTTCGGTCCTTTAGAAATTATATTCCTTATCCTAGAATCAGGAATAATTTTCAAATTGCCAGTAATTACATGACCAGCAGCAGGATAGCAATACTTTGAGTTTTTACAATCACATGAATCAGGAGTATTAGTATCAATATCAAGATCTGAAACAAGTTTATTGAAATTAAAAATGATAGATCTAACAGGTTTGCTATATTTATAGCAAATTATAGGTGTTTCAGTATTTTGAAAATAAGCAGGAATGGAAGAAAGCACCGATCTCTCACGGAAGATACTGGGCAAATCTATAAAATCCATACCCTTATTAATGAAGGATATTTTGAAGAAATGACGTTTATGATTAATTTCAGAATCAATGTAAGGACGGAGAGTATGCTGAGTATAGCCTCTACTTAAGAGAGCCGCATCATATAACTGATGAGAACTATCGTAGAATTTATTCGCCTCGGTGTCCAGAAGACGTAAAACAGAAACGGGTAATGAACTTAAAAATGAAAGCATAGAGTGGCGTCCATGATTTAATAATATAATTGACAGTCACTTCAGTCTAGTATTGTTTCGTTTAAACGCACGTGATTTACGTTTAAAGTTACCATTTTTCCTGGTGCCGTGAGATCTAGTTCTGCGTTTTCGACATTCCAGGAGTGAGAAAATATCAAAGTCCGGCATTCTGGAAATATTACCCTCATGATAAATGTTGTCATTAAATCCCAGTGGAAAAGGGGTCTGTAAAAATTTAATCCATTTCAGTTCAGCTTCATGTCTTTTGATTATTTTGAATCTAGATGTAGAATTTGCATCGTAATAAAGTTTTTCCACTGGTTGTATAATAATGTTATTTACAGAATGACCTGTACGTCGAAAGTGACGGTACAAGAAAGTGTCAGTTTTCTTAGGCTTACTCATTCTACGATAATGCTCGTTCAATCTAGTTTTAAGCATGCGGTTAGTTTGACCGACGTACTGCATATTACAGTTTGCAGCACGTCAAGTAATTAGATAAATTAAATCTGTAGACTGTCATGTCAAATCAGACATGTTAACTACAGAGAAGCGTCTACCGTTTACAGATGAAGTAACGGTAGACGCAGTGCTTAAATGCGAACAACATCTGCACCTCTTGGCATTGCACTTAGAAATACTAGGATACATTCCACTTCTTTTCCACGGATTAGTATATTTTCGAAGGATGGGTGATTTGAGAGGAGATAGTCTTATACGAAGACTACTCCCAAAAACATTGGTATTGCCTGCTCCTTTGAGATTAACTGAAGTTACAGAAGACAAATTTAAGGGTCTAACCAATACCGAAGGCAACATAGTATTAAAGTTCTTAATAGAATGGGGAATCCGTACAGAAGAAGCAGAGTGTAACCTAAAGGGTGATATTGATATTTTAAATGTATTTGTAATACTCATTTTGGTTAGTAAGGTTGTGATACCGTCAAAACTAAAGCGATGTTCATACCGGTTATTAAATTAATAAAATTACTGAAGAAGATTCCTTCGAATAGAAGGTCGGTACAACAAAAGCCCACAAAACATCCTAGTCTACTTAAAGTACAGGGATGTCAAACAAGCAGTTGTTATACAACGAGGAACGAACATCGGTTTAATAATGACCTTCAACAGGTATCTAAAGGATGTCAATTGATGGAACAGTGAAAAGCAATTGCATAAGCAATCCCTGAGGATTGGAAAAATAAGAGCATTAAATGCATGTACGGGGAGACCTTTTACAGCCGCCACACGGCACAAACAAAACAGCCCTGATATGCAAAGTAGAAGTAAAACAAAGATCAGGAATTGATACAATTAACTTACTCCATCCATAAAAGACACCAAAGGGAAAGAAATACAAACATTAAGCGACCAGACCATAATGGAAACCTAAACAAAGGAAGGCCATATGGACAGTTACTTTCCCACAAAATGGCCATATGACCATCCAAAATTAAAAGACACAAGTGATACACACAGTAAGTAACAAACAACAACATAAATAAATCGCCACAGAAGAGCCGCCTTGGAACGGTCAGTGGAAGATTTCCACTGGGGGGCTTAAATCGATTTTACGTGGCCACAATCCTCGCCCTTACTTCCGTCGCGATTTAGACAAATAATTTGTTCAGTCCGCATGAAGGCCTCCTAACTCATCAGTGCAACATCTCCGTGAACACAGAAATCAAAGAACCACAGAGGTGAGACAACGGTGAGGACTCGACAGCAAGAAACCACTGAAATGCTGGAGCAAAAGAAAACCAACAGTTAGACTCCGATGAGCCCGACCAGAGACAGAGCATCAGGCACCAACCAACATTATCTCTTTAATTTTCAATAAGCCTTTACGTTGGAGCCGTCATAGAATCTGAGGCCTGACCCACCGGCGTGCAATTAAAGAGGGAAGCAAAGTTGCCAACCGTGATTGGGTTAACTACCATGCATGCAGTCTGTCGTATAATATCCATGTTGTACCCAATCTTTTTATATCGAAGAATGATTTTACGAAATTGGGTGCTGAAGTCATTGCGGTTATATATTTTTCTGAATTTATATACTAAGTCACCATAAAATTCGGGTTCCGATAGACCTTGTTGCAGAAGAGATTTAAGTCCAATATTGAATTTTGAAATTAAATCAGAATGGAGTCTATAAAATTTTGAAAAGGCTTTGCGTAGTTTATGGTACCGATAACCCTGATTAAGGAGTTTAGCCGTTAATAATTTATTACGAGTGTTGAAGTCAGTTACATGACTACACACTCTTGCAAATCGAATTAATTGCGAAATATAAACGCCATAGGATGGCGCACGAGGAACATCAACATCCAAAAAAGGAAAATTTACAATCTCAAAATCAAAGTCATCGCGTTTATCATAAATTTTGCACGAAACAAATCCATCTACAATAGATAGATGTAAATCCAAAAACGGGGCCTCGGTATCAGAAGAATTTGCTTTATTTAACTGAAGTTCTAGGGGGTAAATCTGACTGATCAAACCATCAAAATAGGTATTATCAATATTTAATAAATCATCTAAATATCTAGAAGTAGAGCTAAAAGCTTCAATAATTTCAGATTGGATATCAATGGAAAGCGACAAAATGAAGTCTCTTTCATAACAATACAAGAACAGATCAGCCACAAGAGGTGCGCAATTAGTACCCATCGGAATACCCACAATTTGTCTAAATAACTTAGTACCGAATCTAATATAAATATTGTCAAGTAGAAAGGCGAGGGCATCACACACTTTCTGACATGACCAAAGTGTATAATTCTTATGCTCTTTAGAAGTGAAAAATGCATTTCTGACATTACATGCAAGATAGAGAGAATCTTCTCTGTGAAAAGCCCATTCAATTAAATCATTAAGCTTTTCTTTTATAAGATTATGAGGAAGTGTAGTGTAAAGAGTGGAAAAATCGTAGGTAGACAGACTAGAAGCACGAAACTGTCTAGATTTCAATTTATTTAAAACCTCGTTCGAATTTTTTATAGACCAAAACAGATTTCTTCCTGATCTTTCAAAGACTTTATCACAATATTTAATTACATGCGTTTTAATAGTAGTAAGACAGGAAGTTAATAATTTAGAAAGTTCAGTGGTAGTGCAAGAACTAGAATTTGCAATAAACCGTGCTTTGTAAGGTTTTTTATGAAGTTTTGGTAACCAGTATAGCGTAGGAAGCTTGTCTTGGCCTTCGTTAACACACACAGCAAACTTGGTGGCTGAAAGACAAACATGTTTATCTACTATAGCTCTCTCTTCAGCCAAAGGCTGAAGTTCATAGGCCTTAGTACCACCAAGCTCCTGCTTAAGCGTGTTAACATAGTGGAGCCGTCACACAACGACGACGTTGTTAGCGGCCTTGTCTGCAGGGGCCAAAACAAACTTCTTATGAAATTCTTGAATACCTAGTTTAAGATGACGTAAAGACGTCTTGGGCTTAGGAGGTAATAAGTTAGTATTTTGAGAATAGAAAGAAATGCGTTTATTCACTAGTCTTAAAATGCTAAGTTTCCAGTCCTTTAGGGCTGTTCACTCAACATACTCTCGCTTACACCATCGATTACCGAATTCATTCAAGGAAGCAGCGATTTCATCTCTACATTTACTGAAATCAATTTTAGAAGGAAACCGATATTTCGGTCCTTTAGAAATAATATTCCTTATCCTAGAATCAGGAATAATTTTCAAATTGCCAGTAATTACATGACCAGCAGCAGGATAGCAATACTTTGAGTTTTTACAATCACATGAATCAGGAGTATTAGTATCAATATCAAGATCTGAAACAAGTTTATTGAAATTAAAAATGATAGATCTAACAGGTTTGCTATATTTATAGCAAATTATAGGTGTTTCAGTATTTTGAAAATAAGCAGGAATGGAAGAAAGCACCGATCTCTCACGGAAGATACTGGGCAAATCTATAAAATCCATACCCTTATTAATGAAGGATATTTTGAAGAAATGACGTTTAATGACCATCCAAAATTAAAAGACACAAGTGATACACACAGTAAGTAACAAACAACAACATAAATAAATCGCCACAGAAGAGCCGCCTTGGAACGGTCAGTGGAAGATTTCCACTGGGGGGCTTAAATCGATTTTACGTGGCCACAATCCTCGCCCTTACTTCCGTCGCGATTTAGACAAATAATTTGTTCAGTCCGCATGAAGGCCTCCTAACTCATCAGTGCAACATCTCCGTGAACACAGAAATCAAAGAACCACAGAGGTGAGACAACGGTGAGGACTCGACAGCAAGAAACCACTGAAATGCTGGAGCAAAAGAAAACCAACAGTTAGACTCCGATGAGCCCGACCAGAGACAGAGCATCAGGTACCAACCAACATTATCTCTTTAATTTTCAATAAGCCTTTACGTTGGAGCCGTCATAGAATCTGAGGCCTGACCCACCGGCGTGCAATTAAAGAGGGAAGCAAAGTTGCCAACCGTGATTGGGTTAACTACCATGCATGCAGTCTGTCGTATAATATCCATGTTGTACCCAATCTTTTTATATCGAAGAATGATTTTACGAAATTGGGTGCTGAAGTCATTGCGGTTATATATTTTTCTGAATTTATATACTAAGTCACCATAAAATTCGGGTTCCGATAGACCTTGTTGCAGAAGAGATTTAAGTCCAATATTGAATTTTGAAATTAAATCAGAATGGCGTCTATAAAATTTTGAAAAGGCTTTGCGTAGTTTATGGTACCGATAACCCTGATTAAGGAGTTTAGCAGTTAATAATTTATTACGAGTGTTGAAGTCAGTTACATGACTACACACTCTTGCAAATCGAATTAATTGCGAAATATAAACGCCATAGGATGGCGCACGAGGAACATCACCATCCAAAAAAGGAAAATTTACAATCTCAAAATCAAAGTCATCGCGTTTATCATAAATTTTGCACGAAACAAATCCATCTACAATAGATAGATGTAAATCCAAAAACGGGGCCTCGGTATCAGAAGAATTTGCTTTATTTAACTGAAGTTCTAGGGGGTAAATCTGACTGATCAAACCATCAAAATAGGTATTATCAATATTTAATAAATCATCTAAATATCTAGAAGTAGAGCTAAAAGCTTCAATAATTTCAGATTGGATATCAATGGAAAGCGACAAAATGAAGTCTCTTTCATAACAATACAAGAACAGATCAGCCACAAGAGGTGCGCAATTAGTACCCATCGGAATACCCACAATTTGTCTAAATAACTTAGTACCGAATCTAATATAAATATTGTCAAGTAGAAAGGCGAGGGCATCACACACTTTCTGACATGACCAAAGTGTATAATTCTTATGCTCTTTAGAAGTGAAAAATGCATTTCTGACATTACATGCAAGATAGAGAGAATCTTCTCTGTGAAAAGTCCATTCAATTAAATCATTAAGCTTTTCTTTTATAAGATTATGAGGAAGTGTAGTGTAAAGAGTGGAAAAATCGTAGGTAGACAGACTAGAAGCACGAAACTGTCTAGATTTCAATTTATTTAAAACCTCGTTCGAATTTTTTATAGACCAAAACAGATTTCTTCCTGATCTTTCAAAGACTTTATCACAATATTTAATTACATGCGTTTTAATAGTAGTAAGACAGGAAGTTAATAATTTAGAAAGTTCAGTGGTAGTGCAAGAACTAGAATTTGCAATAAACCGTGCTTTGTAAGGTTTTTTATGAAGTTTTGGTAACCAGTATAGCGTAGGAAGCTTGTCTTGGCCTTCGTTAACACACACAGCAAACTTGGTGGCTGAAAGACAAACATGTTTATCTACTATAGCTCTCTCTTCAGCCAAAGGCTGAAGTTCATAGGCCTTAGTACCACCAAGCTCCTGCTTAAGCGTGTTAACATAGTGGAGCCGTCACACAACGACGACGTTGTTAGCGGCCTTGTCTGCAGGGGCCAAAACAAACTTCTTATGAAATTCTTGAATACCTAGTTTAAGATGACGTAAAGACGTCTTGGGCTTAGGAGGTAATAAGTTAGTATTTTGAGAATAGAAAGAAATGCGTTTATTCACTAGTCTTAAAATGCTAAGTTTCCAGTCCTTTAGGGCTTTACACTCAACATACTCTCGCTTACACCATCGATTACCGAATTCATTCAAGGAAGCAGCGATTTCATCTCTACATTTACTGAAATCAATTTTAGAAGGAAACCGATATTTCGGTCCTTTAGAAATTATATTCCTTATCCTAGAATCAGGAATAATTTTCAAATTGCCAGTAATTACATGACCAGCAGCAGGATAGCAATACTTTGAGTTTTTACAATCACATGAATCAGGAGTATTAGTATCAATATCAAGATCTGAAACAAGTTTATTGAAATTAAAAATGATAGATCTAACAGGTTTGCTATATTTATAGCAAATTATAGGTGTTTCAGTATTTTGAAAATAAGCAGGAATGGAAGAAAGCACCGATCTCTCACGGAAGATACTGGGCAAATCTATAAAATCCATACCCTTATTAATGAAGGATATTTTGAAGAAATGACGTTTATGATTAATTTCAGAATCAATGTAAGGACGGAGAGTATGCTGAGTATAGCCTCTAGTTAAGAGAGCCGCATCATATAACTGATGAGAACTATCGTAGAATTTATTCGCCTCGGTGTCCAGAAGACGTAAAACAGAAACGGGTAATGAACTTAAAAATGAAAGCATAGAGTGGCGTCCATGATTTAATAATATAATTGACAGTCACTTCAGTCTAGTATTGTTTCGTTTAAACGCACGTGATTTACGTTTAAAGTTACCATTTTTCCTGGTGCCGTGAGATCTAGTTCTGCGTTTTCGACATTCCAGGAGTGAGAAAATATCAAAGTCCGGCATTCTGGAAATATTACCCTCATGATAAATGTTGTCATTAAATCCCAGTGGAAAAGGGGTCTGTAAAAATTTAATCCATTTCAGTTCAGCTTCATGTCTTTTGATTATTTTGAATCTAGATGTAGAATTTGCATCGTAATAAAGTTTTTCCACTGGTTGTATAATAATGTTATTTACAGAATGACCTGTACGTCGAAAGTGACGGTACAAGAAAGTGTCAGTTTTCTTAGGCTTACTCATTCTACGATAATGCTCGTTCAATCTAGTTTTAAGCATGCGGTTAGTTTGACCGACGTACTGCATATTACAGTTTGCAGCACGTCAAGTAATTAGATAAATTAAATCTGTAGACTGTCATGTCAAATCAGACATGTTAACTACAGAGAAGCGTCTACCGTTTACAGATGAAGTAACGGTAGACGCAGTGCTTAAATGCGAACAACATCTGCACCTCTTGGCATTGCACTTAGAAATACTAGGATACATTCCACTTCTTTTCCACGGATTAGTATATTTTCGAAGGATGGGTGATTTGAGAGGAGATAGTCTTATACGAAGACTACTCCCAAAAACATTGGTATTGCCTGCTCCTTTGAGATTAACTGAAGTTACAGAAGACAAATTTAAGGGTCTAACCAATACCGAAGGCAACATAGTATTAAAGTTCTTAATAGAATGGGGAATCCGTACAGAAGAAGCAGAGTGTAACCTAAGGGGTGATATTGATATTTTAAATGTATTTGTAATACTCATTTTGGTTAGTAAGGTTGTGATACCGTCAAAACTAAAGCGATGTTCATACCGGTTATTAAATTAATAAAATTACTGAAGAAGATTCCTTCGAATAGAAGGTCGGTACAACAAAAGCCCACAAAACATCCTAGTCTACTTAAAGTACAGGGATGTCAAACAAGCAGTTGTTATACAACGAGGAACGAACATCGGTTTAATAATGACCTTCAACAGGTATCTAAAGGATGTCAATTGATGGAACAGTGAAAAGCAATTGCATAAGCAATCCCTGAGGATTGGAAAAATAAGAGCATTAAATGCATGTACGGGGAGACCTTTTACAGCCGCCACACGGCACAAACAAAACAGCCCTGATATGCAAAGTAGAAGTAAAACAAAGATCAGGAATTGATACAATTAACTTACTCCATCCATAAAAGACACCAAAGGGAAAGAAATACAAACATTAAGCGACCAGACCATAATGGAAACCTAAACAAAGGAAGGCCATATGGACAGTTACTTTCCCACAAAATGGCCATATGACCATCCAAAATTAAAAGACACAAGTGATACACACAGTAAGTAACAAACAACAACATAAATAAATCGCCACAGAAGAGCCGCCTTGGAACGGTCAGTGGAAGATTTCCACTGGGGGGCTTAAATCGATTTTACGTGGCCACAATCCTCGCCCTTACTTCCGTCGCGATTTAGACAAATAATTTGTTCAGTCCGCATGAAGGCCTCCTAACTCATCAGTGCAACATCTCCGTGAACACAGAAATCAAAGAACCACAGAGGTGAGACAACGGTGAGGACTCGACAGCAAGAAACCACTGAAATGCTGGAGCAAAAGAAAACCAACAGTTAGACTCCGATGAGCCCGACCAGAGACAGAGCATCAGGCACCAACCAACATTATCTCTTTAATTTTCAATAAGCCTTTACGTTGGAGCCGTCATAGAATCTGAGGCCTGACCCACCGGCGTGCAATTAAAGAGGGAAGCAAAGTTGCCAACCGTGATTGGGTTAACTACCATGCATGCAGTCTGTCGTATAATATCCATGTTGTACCCAATCTTTTTATATCGAAGAATGATTTTACGAAATTGGGTGCTGAAGTCATTGCGGTTATATATTTTTCTGAATTTATATACTAAGTCACCATAAAATTCGGGTTCCGATAGACCTTGTTGCAGAAGAGATTTAAGTCCAATATTGAATTTTGAAATTAAATCAGAATGGCGTCTATAAAATTTTGAAAAGGCTTTGCGTAGTTTATGGTACCGATAACCCTGATTAAGGAGTTTAGCCGTTAATAATTTATTACGAGTGTTGAAGTCAGTTACATGACTACACACTCTTGCAAATCGAATTAATTGCGAAATATAAACGCCATAGGATGGCGCACGAGGAACATCACCATCCAAAAAAGGAAAATTTACAATCTCAAAATCAAAGTCATCGCGTTTATCATAAATTTTGCACGAAACAAATCCATCTACAATAGATAGATGTAAATCCAAAAACGGGGCCTCGGTATCAGAAGAATTTGCTTTATTTAACTGAAGTTCTAGGGGGTAAATCTGACTGATCAAACCATCAAAATAGGTATTATCAATATTTAATAAATCATCTAAATATCTAGAAGTAGAGCTAAAAGCTTCAATAATTTCAGATTGGATATCAATGGAAAGCGACAAAATGAAGTCTCTTTCATAACAATACAAGAACAGATCAGCCACAAGAGGTGCGCAATTAGTACCCATCGGAATACCCACAATTTGTCTAAATAACTTAGTACCGAATCTAATATAAATATTGTCAAGTAGAAAGGCGAGGGCATCACACACTTTCTGACATGACCAAAGTGTATAATTCTTATGCTCTTTAGAAGTGAAAAATGCATTTCTGACATTACATGCAAGATAGAGAGAATCTTCTCTGTGAAAAGCCCATTCAATTAAATCATTAAGCTTTTCTTTTATAAGATTATGAGGAAGTGTAGTGTAAAGAGTGGAAAAATCGTAGGTAGACAGACTAGAAGCACGAAACTGTCTAGATTTCAATTTATTTAAAACCTCGTTCGAATTTTTTATAGACCAAAACAGATTTCTTCCTGATCTTTCAAAGACTTTATCACAATATTTAATTACATGCGTTTTAATAGTAGTAAGACAGGAAGTTAATAATTTAGAAAGTTCAGTGGTAGTGCAAGAACTAGAATTTGCAATAAACCGTGCTTTGTAAGGTTTTTTATGAAGTTTTGGTAACCAGTATAGCGTAGGAAGCTTGTCTTGGCCTTCGTTAACACACACAGCAAACTTGGTGGCTGAAAGACAAACATGTTTATCTACTATAGCTCTCTCTTCAGCCAAAGGCTGAAGTTCATAGGCCTTAGTACCACCAAGCTCCTGCTTAAGCGTGTTAACATAGTGGAGCCGTCACACAACGACGACGTTGTTAGCGGCCTTGTCTGCAGGGGCCAAAACAAACTTCTTATGAAATTCTTGAATACCTAGTTTAAGATGACGTAAAGACGTCTTGGGCTTAGGAGGTAATAAGTTAGTATTTTGAGAATAGAAAGAAATGCGTTTATTCACTAGTCTTAAAATGCTAAGTTTCCAGTCCTTTAGGGCTTTACACTCAACATACTCTCGCTTACACCATCGATTACCGAATTCATTCAAGGAAGCAGCGATTTCATCTCTACATTTACTGAAATCAATTTTAGAAGGAAACCGATATTTCGGTCCTTTAGAAATTATATTCCTTATCCTAGAATCAGGAATAATTTTCAAATTGCCAGTAATTACATGACCAGCAGCAGGATAGCAATACTTTGAGTTTTTACAATCACATGAATCAGGAGTATTAGTATCAATATCAAGATCTGAAACAAGTTTATTGAAATTAAAAATGATAGATCTAACAGGTTTGCTATATTTATAGCAAATTATAGGTGTTTCAGTATTTTGAAAATAAGCAGGAATGGAAGAAAGCACCGATCTCTCACGGAAGATACTGGGCAAATCTATAAAATCCATACCCTTATTAATGAAGGATATTTTGAAGAAATGACGTTTATGATTAATTTCAGAATCAATGTAAGGACGGAGAGTATGCTGAGTATAGCCTCTAGTTAAGAGAGCCGCATCATATAACTGATGAGAACTATCGTAGAATTTATTCGCCTCGGTGTCCAGAAGACGTAAAACAGAAACGGGTAATGAACTTAAAAATGAAAGCATAGAGTGGCGTCCATGATTTAATAATATAATTGACAGTCACTTCAGTCTAGTATTGTTTCGTTTAAACGCACGTGATTTACGTTTAAAGTTACCATTTTTCCTGGTGCCGTGAGATCTAGTTCTGCGTTTTCGACATTCCAGGAGTGAGAAAATATCAAAGTCCGGCATTCTGGAAATATTACCCTCATGATAAATGTTGTCATTAAATCCCAGTGGAAAAGGGGTCTGTAAAAATTTAATCCATTTCAGTTCAGCTTCATGTCTTTTGATTATTTTGAATCTAGATGTAGAATTTGCATCGTAATAAAGTTTTTCCACTGGTTGTATAATAATGTTATTTACAGAATGACCTGTACGTCGAAAGTGACGGTACAAGAAAGTGTCAGTTTTCTTAGGCTTACTCATTCTACGATAATGCTCGTTCAATCTAGTTTTAAGCATGCGGTTAGTTTGACCGACGTACTGCATATTACAGTTTGCAGCACGTCAAGTAATTAGATAAATTAAATCTGTAGACTGTCATGTCAAATCAGACATGTTAACTACAGAGAAGCGTCTACCGTTTACAGATGAAGTAACGGTAGACGCAGTGCTTAAATGCGAACAACATCTGCACCTCTTGGCATTGCACTTAGAAATACTAGGATACATTCCACTTCTTTTCCACGGATTAGTATATTTTCGAAGGATGGGTGATTTGAGAGGAGATAGTCTTATACGAAGACTACTCCCAAAAACATTGGTATTGCCTGCTCCTTTGAGATTAACTGAAGTTACAGAAGACAAATTTAAGGGTCTAACCAATACCGAAGGCAACATAGTATTAAAGTTCTTAATAGAATGGGGAATCCGTACAGAAGAAGCAGAGTGTAACCTAAGGGGTGATATTGATATTTTAAATGTATTTGTAATACTCATTTTGGTTAGTAAGGTTGTGATACCGTCAAAACTAAAGCGATGTTCATACCGGTTATTAAATTAATAAAATTACTGAAGAAGATTCCTTCGAATAGAAGGTCGGTACAACAAAAGCCCACAAAACATCCTAGTCTACTTAAAGTACAGGGATGTCAAACAAGCAGTTGTTATACAACGAGGAACGAACATCGGTTTAATAATGACCTTCAACAGGTATCTAAAGGATGTCAATTGATGGAACAGTGAAAAGCAATTGCATAAGCAATCCCTGAGGATTGGAAAAATAAGAGCATTAAATGCATGTACGGGGAGACCTTTTACAGCCGCCACACGGCACAAACAAAACAGCCCTGATATGCAAAGTAGAAGTAAAACAAAGATCAGGAATTGATACAATTAACTTACTCCATCCATAAAAGACACCAAAGGGAAAGAAATACAAACATTAAGCGACCAGACCATAATGGAAACCTAAACAAAGGAAGGCCATATGGACAGTTACTTTCCCACAAAATGGCCATATGACCATCCAAAATTAAAAGACATAAGTGATACACACAGTAAGTAACAAACAACAACATAAATAAATCGCCACAGAAGAGCCGCCTTGGAACGGTCAGTGGAAGATTTCCACTGGGGAGCTTAAATCGATTTTACGTGGCCACAATCCTAGCCCTTACTTCCGTCGCGATTTAGACAAATAATTTGTTCAGTCCGCATGAAGGCCTCCTAACTCATCAGTGCAACATCTCCGTGAACACAGAAATCAAAGAACCACAGAGGTGAGACAACGGTGAGGACTCGACAGCAAGAAACCACTGAAATGCTGGAGCAAACGAAAACCAACAGTTAGACTCCGATGAGCCCGACCAGAGACAGAGCATCAGGCACCAACCAACATTATCTCTTTAATTTTTAATAAGCCTTTACGTTGGAGCCGTCATAGAATCTGAGGCCTGACCCACCGGCGTGCAATTAAAGAGGGAAGCAAAGTTGCCAACCGTGATTGGGTTAACTACCATGCATGCAGTCTGTCGTATAATATCCATGTTGTACCCAATCTTTTTATATCGAAGAATGATTTTACGAAATTGGGTGCTGAAGTCATTGCGGTTATATATTTTTCTGAATTTATATACTAAGTCACCATAAAATTCGGGTTCCGATAGACCTTGTTGCAGAAGAGATTTAAGTCCAATATTGAATTTTGAAATTAAATCAGAATGGCGTCTATAAAATTTTGAAAAGGCTTTGCGTAGTTTATGGTACCGATAACCCTGATTAAGGAGTTTAGCAGTTAATAATTTATTACGAGTGTTGAAGTCAGTTACATGACTACACACTCTTGCAAATCGAATTAATTGCGAAATATAAACGCCATAGGATGGCGCACGAGGAACATCACCATCCAAAAAAGGAAAATTTACAATCTCAAAATCAAAGTCATCGCGTTTATCATAAATTTTGCACGAAACAAATCCATCTACAATAGATAGATGTAAATCCAAAAACGGGGCCTCGGTATCAGAAGAATTTGCTTTATTTAACTGAAGTTCTAGGGGGTAAATCTGACTGATCAAACCATCAAAATAGGTATTATCAATATTTAATAAATCATCTAAATATCTAGAAGTAGAGCTAAAAGCTTCAATAATTTCAGATTGGTTATCAATGGAAAGCGACAAAATGAAGTCTCTTTCATAACAATACAAGAACAGATCAGCCACAAGAGGTGCGCAATTAGTACCCATCGGAATACCCACAATTTGTCTAAATAACTTAGTACCGAATCTAATATAAATATTGTCAAGTAGAAAGGTGAGGGCATCACACACTTTCTGACATGACCAAAGTGTATAATTCTTATGCTCTTTAGAAGTGAAAAATGCATTTCTGACATTACATGCAAGATAGAGAGAATCTTCTCTGTGAAAAGCCCATTCAATTAAATCATTAAGCTTTTCTTTTATAAGATTATGAGGAAGTGTAGTGTAAAGAGTGGAAAAATCGTAGGTAGACAGACTAGAAGCACGAAACTGTCTAGATTTCAATTTATTTAAAACCTCGTTCGAATTTTTTATAGACCAAAACAGATTTCTTCCTGATCTTTCAAAGACTTTATCACAATATTTAATTACATGCGTTTTAATAGTAGTAAGACAGGAAGTTAATAATTTAGAAAGTTCAGTGGTAGTGCAAGAACTAGAATTTGCAATAAACCGTGCTTTGTAAGGTTTTTTTATGAAGTTTTGGTAACCAGTATAGCGTAGGAAGCTTGTCTTGGCCTTCGTTAACACACACAGCAAACTTGGTGGCTGAAAGACAAACATGTTTATCTACTATAGCTCTCTCTTCAGCCAAAGGCTGAAGTTCATAGGCCTTAGTACCACCAAGCTCCTGCTTAAGCGTGTTAACATAGTGGAGCCGTCACACAACGACGACGTTGTTAGCGGCCTTGTCTGCAGGGGCCAAAACAAACTTCTTATGAAATTCTTGAATACCTAGTTTAAGATGACGTAAAGACGTCTTGGGCTTAGGAGGTAATAAGTTAGTATTTTGAGAATAGAAAGAAATGCGTTTATTCACTAGTCTTAAAATGCTAAGTTTCCAGTCCTTTAGGGCTTTACACTCAACATACTCTCGCTTACACCATCGATTACCGAATTCATTCAAGGAAGCAGCGATTTCATCTCTACATTTACTGAAATCAATTTTAGAAGGAAACCGATATTTCGGTCCTTTAGAAATTATTATAAACCTGACCAGGCAAAGCGGTGCGAGTCTGACCGTCCATGCCCCATTGGTTTCATTGGGCGACAGGGCTTGAGAAGTCATTTCAGCTCAATGACGGGTAAAAGTCCCACAAAATTTGAAGCGACGTCTCCAAAATGACCTATACAGTGTTGATGGGGACGTTAAACCTCAAATCAAACAAAACAAAAACTTGCGCGGATAGCAAACTGTAAATAAAATGACTGTCATCAGTTGAGTATGAGTGTCTTTAATATTCATAACTTTCATGAAATCTGCACAGACAACACTTGTGAAATATGCATAGCCACTCTTCCACTTCTGAAAAAGATTTAGTTGTTACTCACCCAGGTGAAATAATGCTTTCTTATATTGCTCTAAAGTAACATTTTTCTGTTGAAATTGTGTGATTGTTTAAGGATGGGTCCAAATACAAATTGTGGTGCAGAGTGTTTCAATCGAGTTCAAACATCCATTTCTGAACAGAAATAAACTTTCAACTACCATAGCATATCAATGCGTAATTGCTGCCCAAAACATTTGAATGACACTCATTGTTTCGCATATTCAACCATACTTTTGAAAAGGGTGTTCCCGAATATGGTATTCCCACAACTGCTCATAGCATGCATATCAGTTCTCTAAAAGATATGATTGAAGAGGACCAGAAGCTTTCAAAACTGGTTAAAAAAGACGAAAGAAATAGCCTCTGACATTGTCATCCCGCCCTACTTCCGTTGAGAAGGCGTGCTGTGTATACCAATCAAGTGCGGCCAAAATGAAGACATGCCGAGAGTAAAAAAAAAAAAACATGAGAGAAAAGAAAGAAAGCTGGGGGAGGGGGATAGATTAAAAAACAAGAAGTCCGTGCGCATGTTTCATCTTAGAGTGAACCCTGCGCCATGACCTATGATGTCATCAGAAAGACTGTCTTCGCGTACTGAATAGGACATTCTGTATCCTGGCCCAAAAGATCAGATTCTAGGGTGTAATATTCGTCCCTACCCCCATTTTAACCCTTTTTGTACTAAAATGGAATCTTCCTCCTTATATATAGCATGAGTCCATTTCAAAATTTAGAGGTGTCAGGCTGTGTTTTCTTCAAAATTTATTTGGAAAATGACTGAACTTTTAGCAAATAGTGGAGGCCCTGATCAGACGCCGCATTCTGCGGCGTTTGATCTTGGACTGCACTTTTTGCCAAGGTAGCCCTTTTGGGGTTTCCGGTACTGAATGGGTTATTCATATTTTCAAAAATGCCTTGCAGTCCGAAGGATATGAAAATTAATTTACACCATCTTGAACCCCAGTATGGTCATTGGTAACTCTCACCGTGCTAAATATTTCAATATACTACACTCATTTTCATTGTTCAGCCAACTGTGTTGCATTAATCCATTTTTTACCATGGAGTTTGGAGTAAAAAGGAAAACGGTTTAGAACCTGATCTGCTGGCTTCCGACCTCATCTGTTTTCAAAAATCTATATAGGGATTTCACGGACTTGTTCATATGATGGTCGTTCACGAAAATTGAGGTTATCAATCACAGAGGGACCCCTCACTTATGGGAACTTCCAAGAATATACCATATGTACGTTCAGTTGTGGAAAAGTGGCCATTTGTCAAATATGTATTCGTGTTTTGATTTTCATTTCTCATGAAGTATCAGAACTTTGTTCAGAAACTTTCCGAATCTACAAAACGTGCATATTCTGTTCTATTAAACATTCATTCGAGTCACTACACGTAAAATGTGCCTTCTAACACGTGCACCCTTCCATTACAATAACGCACCTGTGCAACATAGTGCATTCTCTCACATCTCTAAAATTGTTAATTTTCTGATATTTTTGTTGTTTATACTACAAACATTGTTGTTTTTCTTATTTATACTCAAAACATAGTTTGTGTATGCTGATTATAACCGCCTTAAGAATGAGTACCCACAAGCTATGTCTTGGAACAGGAATAAGAAAAATAATGTATACCCCTGTAAATCCCAGTTTTCTCTATATACAGTGGGGTGTTTGTTTCTTTGTTTGATTACAGGTTTAATGTCCCCATCAACGCTATAAAGGTCATTTTGGAGTGTAGAGGCGTGTTCATCACACGGAATTGTTAACGTGATATTACCTTTTCTCCACTAGGATAACACATCCGTGTAATATAGTGCATTTTTCAAACCTCAGAAAAGGTAATTTTTCTGATGAAAATTTATGATATTTTTCTTATTTATATTCCAAACATAGGTTTTGGGTTCTCGTTAGAACCGCCTCATTGAGGCGGTTCTAACGAGTACCCACAACCTATGTCTTGGAGCAGAAATAAGGAAAATAATATTTACCACCATAAACCCCAGTTTTCTCTATATAAAGTGGGGTTTAGGGGGTGTTCATTTCACGGACTTGTTCACGTGATGATTGAAAATCATAAGCCACCCAATTGGACTGACGCGTTCAGTATGTACAAAACATGAGTATTTCTTCATCTGAACCAATATGGTAGTACCCATTCACCTGATAACTATTACATGACCCAAGTTTTAAAGAAATCGGCAGTCCACATATTTAGTTTAATTTCTCATTAAGCATCAGACGGCCCCCGCCCATCGGGGCTTGAAGAAATATATGGGCTGCATGATCCTTCCACGCAGACCTGACACCGCCCCGTACACGAGTACTAGTAAACCGCTTAGAAGATCGAAGCCTGCCCAGGCAAAGCGGTGCGAGTGTCAGACCGTCCATGCTTATAAACCTATTGGTTTCAAAGGGCGGCAGGGCTTGAGATGTCATTTCATCTGAAATGTCGGGTAAAAGTCCCACAAAATTGGAAACAAAGACTCCAAAATGACCTTTACAGTGTTGACGGGGACGTTAAGTAGAAGTAAAACAAAGATCAGGAATCGATACAATTAACTTACTCCACCCATCAATGACACCAAAGGGAAAGAAACACAAATATTAAGCGACCAAACCCTAATGGAAACCTAAACAAAGGAAGGCCATAAGGACAGTTACTTTCCCACAAAATGGCCATATGGCCATCCAAAATAAAAAGACACAAGTGATACACACAGTAAGTAACAAACAACAACAAAAATAAATCGCCACAGAAGAACCGCTTTAGAACGGTCAGTGGAAAGATTTCCACTGGGGGGGCTTAAATCGATTTTACGTGGCCACAATCCTCGCCCTTACTTCCGTCGCGATTTAGACAAATAATTTGTTCAGTCCGCATGAAGGCCTCCTAAACCTCAAATCAAGCAAGCAAGAAGCATCAGAACTTTGCCATGCAAAATAGAAGTGAAGACAATGATCAGGAATCGATACAATTATCCCACAGCTCCCTTAGCGACAACAAGGGGAAACACTTTCCAAATCTATAATTCGCGCCTATTCAATTTTCAAGTACGTGTAATGAACAACCATGTAAACCCCATTTTATTTAGAGAAAACTAGGGTTTAAAGGGGTATACACTATTTTGTCTCATTTCTGTTCCAATAAATAGGTCGTGGGTACTCGTTAGGACCGCCTCGATGAGGCGGTTCTAATCAGTACCGACAACCTTTATTTATTTGGAGTTTATAAATAGAAAAAATATCAGAAAATTTCATCAGAAAAATAACCATTTTGGGGATATAAAAGAATGCACTTTGTCACACGGGTATGCTATCATAATGAAACATTCAACGGAGTCGCTTCACATGAAAACGTGTCTTTTTACATGTGTGCCTAACAAAGACACAGTGCAGGCTCCGCAATCTGGTCATTCATTTCATCGCTGTGCACTCCATACAAACACAAAATGATGTATTGTACTTATGTAGGCACACAGAAAGCAAATGAAGAAGACAATCTCACGGTGGATGTTAGCCTAATGCAGGGAAACATTTTTAAATCATAAGTAAGAAAATATGCACAAGCTCTCTTCAGAAAACCACTTGAAAAAAAAACAAAAAAAAAAACACACACACACACACAAACAAATATAACAAAACATAACATACAAATTAACAATTCCTCATGTTATCCAATAAGAAAACAAAACTGCACAAGTTGTCGGAAAACAACTGAAAGAAGAAAACAATCACAAGTGAGCAATGAAAAGAAACATTTTTAAATCATTAATAAGAAAAACTGCACAAGTTATCGTCAGAAAACAACTTAAAGAAAAACAATCACACGTGGATAATGCAAGGAAACATTTCATATCATAAATAAACTGCACAAACTGTCGCCAGAAAACAACAACAACAACAACACACACACACACACACACACACACACACACACACACACACACACACACACACACACACACACACACACACACACACGCACACACACACACACACACACACACACAATCCCCACGTGGGGTGTTACCCTGGTGCAACAAAACATAGCCGCTTGTAACAGCTTAATTATCCATTTCAACGCTAGCGACAATAAGCAAGACTGCAAACAACACCAATTACGAAAACACGCCCATTCAAATATATTGGAAATTTTACCACAAAAATAATGAAAATTTTTAGATGAAAAATTGGGAAATTTTTTTATTTCTGCTCAAAATATAAATTTGGTAATCGTAAGAACCGCCTCAGAGGCGGTTCTTACGAGTACCAACAATCTATATTTTAGAGCAGAAATAAGAAAAATAAGGTTTACCCCTGTAAACCCCCGTTTTACTATATCAAAGTGGGGTTCAAGGGGGACAAAATTATATAGGCGTGTTTTCATGATGAATGAAGATGAGACAGTTCTAATAAATTTTTAAATTTCATATCAAAAATTCTTATTACCCCTTTAATGCTTGAGTTTCGGAAGTGAACTGAACTCTTTGGCACGTCCGTTCTTTTAAATAGGTGGTTTAGTAAACCATCAATCGAAAGGCAAGCAGTATTAATCCTGAATATATCGTCTCATCTAGAGCTACACTTTGCATAGGTATAGGCAGGGTTGAATAAAAAATCAACTTGACTCCTCTGGTCAAAGTTTGTCGTCTCTATTTTAGCGCAGTGTGAAAAGACAACAGGAGAAAAAGTTAGCATGTTCTGTGATTTGTTTCCTTTTCATCTTGTTCACAGTTATATGTCTGAAAAGAGAAAAAGTACAGTAAAACCTTTGAACTTTTCTTGCTCGCTTTTAAGGCATCCGCCATTTTTAAATATGTTTATTTTTTGGAGTGCGACGACCAATACAACACATTAAAGGTCGTATCGAGCAGGTCGGTTTACCTTTCCACACTCCCAGAGCATGCTTAGGCGGCCGTAAAATGCCTCCCTGTTCTTCATCATAGTAAACATTTTATTTTCTAGTCCATTCCGATTTGACTGCGGGGTTTTGAAAATGTTTGAGTGTATCCGACGGGGCCTAATTGGCCGAAACTACATGTAGCTAGTCTGGCCCAGAAACAAACTTAAACACACCAGGTTTTTCAGTTCTGTATGGTAGTCCTTGCTTCCAAAGGATTCTATCGGGGCTTGAGAATATAAGAATCTAATATGGGGTTCTGTTGTAGATGAGCGTTTCCAACCCTAGGGATGACCGTGCTGAGCGGAACCGAGGCTACGCCGAGGTTCCAGTCAGCACGGTCATCCCGAGTGTTGGAAACGCCCATCTACAACAGAACCCCATATTGGATTCTTTTTCTTGCACAACATTTGACAGCTCGCACATGTATATTGTTTAAAAATAAAAGTAGTGCGGAAGTAGTTCCGGCAGTTGAATAGAATTGAAGCGCATTTATGTAAGTTGCCTGGGTCGGAACACCAGGCTCAGAACATAAATTTCTATCCCAGGGTAAAATCACGGATTTCCTTGTCTGGTGTGCAAGAAATAATGCTTCCACGCAGAGCTGAAACTGACCGCGCATGAGTACTGGTAAACCGCTTAGAGGATCTAAATATAGGTGATGGCAATGACCAGGAATCGATACAATTAACTCACAGCCTGCCCAGGCATAGTGGTGCGAGTCGGACGGCCCATGCATATAAACCCTATTGTTTGGCATGTCAGCTCATTTCAATATCGAGTAAAAGTCCTACAAAATTGGAAGCATCATCTCCAAAATGACATTAACAGTGTTGACTGGGATGTAACCTAAAATCAAACAATTATTATAGTACAGTATGCTTATGCTGTTGACCCAGACTTTGCACATTCTTTTGCCGGACATTGGCGATTGCTCTTCTTGGAGAAAATGGTCAAAGAAACGATTCATGATCAATCTCCACGAAAGAATGTTGCCAATATGACAAGGATCGAGCCTACTAAGTCCTGATCACCAGTCAGACGCGGATCCCAGTTTGCTACCCAATTCAGCTTTTGAACAATGTTATCTTAAAGGCAACAGCTTAAGGCCTAAAGATAGCTGTTTTTTCGCTAACCCGACCGACCCTGTTTCACACCCCACGACTGTACTATTTTTATCCGTAAAATAACAAAATAAAAATTAAAACACCGACCCTACCATTTTCAATTTCCGACTCTACCCAGTGTCGTCTTTGCATTTTCCCATTATAGTTATTTCGCGTTTTAAGTGCATTTTTGTAGGTTTTTGGCATTTAATACCTTCCAAATTACAGAGTTGACTTTTTGAGCATCTAAAATTAATTATAATATACAGTGCAAGTCACAACATGACAATTATATTAACAAAACACATGTCCAAAAATCTTGTTGTTTTTTTTTCGGGAGAAAAAAAAAATAAACAAGAGGACCATGATGGTCCTATATCGCTCACCTGAGCGAATTCAGAAAGTTCCAATCTTTACCGAATGATTTATGCTGATGACAAGGTCAAATACAGGTATTTACGACTGGCAGACATCACCAGGTTTCAAACACACCCGAGCTCTCCTTCCCAACCTACTTATATGCTAGTTTCAGGAAGATTCGATCAAAACTAAAGGACTTATAGTGATGACAAGGTACAAAATAGGCATTTTCAGCAAAGAAGGGGACTTAACTCTATGAGTAATGTGTCAACACTGTTAGTTTGCAAACACATTCAAGCTTTTATCTCTAACTTACTAATATGTAAGTTTCTGGAAGGTCCGTTCAAAACTTAGGGATTTATGATGATGACAATGTCAAAAATGGACATTTTCAGCAATCAGAGGGACATAACTCTATCATAAATAGGCCGACCCCACCAGTGTTTGAACTAATCCGAGCTTTTACTTACATGTAAGTTTCAAGAAGATTCGATCTTAACTGAAGAGGCTACAGTGATGACAAGGTAAAAAACAGGCATTTTCTGCACACAAAGTGACGTAACTCTATGATAAATAAGCCGACCTCACCGTTATTTTTTTTTAACTCATTCGAGATTTTATCCCTGACTTGCTTATATGTAAGTTTCAAGAAGATCTGATAAAATCTGAAGTTTCTTCTACCTACCGACCAAATTTTTTCATCATGTTAGTAGAAACACGGTCATCACGAAAACAAGTCCGTGAAACGAAGACCCCACTAAACCCCATTTTATATAGTTAGAAGTGGGGTTTACGGGGGTATACATTACCCGCCTTATATTTGCTCAAAAACATTGATTGTGGCTACTCGTTAGAACCGCCTCGAGGCGGTTCTAACGAGCACCCACAATCTATGCTGAGAGCAGAAGTGAGAAAGATGTTATAATTTTAAGCTAAAATTTGTCACTTCTGACACCATGTTGGACGCTATTATGTCACACGAAACGGGCCTCCGTGGCCTAGTGGATAAGAGCGCTGACTCTTAGTCATTAGGTCTCTCACCGCCGTAGGTTCGAGCCTCGCTCGGGCCACGTGTGAGACGCCAAGTTCTGCAACGGAAGGTCAGGTGGTTTTTCTCCGGGTACTCCGGTTTTCGCCCACCTCTGATTAACGATCGGCTCGATATGAGTGAAATAATCTTGAAAGGGCCGTAAAACCCAAACCAAAAAAAAATATGTCACACGAGCGTGTTTTCCTTATGTATTGCCTTCGAAACTTCTTTGTCTCAAATATGAATAGGGAACTACTCTTACAGGTAAGCATTTGCTCCGGGCATCACTCCAATATAATTTTGACCCCCTTAAACCACACGTCATAGTTAAACCGAGTTCATAGGGGTACAAACTATTTTTCGTATTTCTGTTCAAAAATAGATTGTGGGTGCTAGTTGCATCGGACGGATAATTATGTTCCCCCACCGGAGAGGAGGGGACAGATTGTTTTTGGTGCGGATCCCGTTTGCGTCCGCGTCGGCGTAGCCTGTTTGAAGCACTATATCTCCTGAATTTTTGTACGGATTCTGACCAACTTTGCATATTTACATCATTAGGATGGGGGAAACAGTAATAAGGTTATGATGACCTTGACCTCATTTTCAAGGTCACAGGCTAAAAAAAAAGAGTCATTTTTGGGCCAAAAATGGCTTGTCTGCCCTCTATCTTATTTACGAATTGATTTATTCTAGTCAAACTAGGTACAGTATATTACAACAAACCGCTGATTTAATAAGATTTTGGTGACTTGACCTTTTTTGAAGGTCAACAGCCCCCAACCACTAAAAACAGTCACATTTGGGACAAAAAATCTCGAATAGCGAATTGATTAATTTTAGTCAAACTTCGTACAAGATATCAGTACAACATACCACAGATTTGATAAGATTTTGGTGACCTTGACCTTTTTCAAGGTCACAGCCCCCATACCGCAGATTTGGTTAGATTTTAGTGACCTTGATCTTTTTTTCAAGATCACAGGCCTCCAAAACAGTCAATTTTGGGCCAATAATGGCTTGTCTGCACTCTAACTTATTAACAAATTGATTAATTTTAGTCGAACATGGTACAAAATATAGTTTCAACATACCGATGATGTGATTAGAATTTGGTGACCTTGACCTATTTGCAAGGTCACAGACTTCCGTAAAAATTCAATTTTGGGCCAAAAATGGCTTGTCTGAACTCTATCTCATTAACAAATTGATTAGTTTTAGTCAGTATTGGTACAATATTGCATTACAACATACCGCAGATTTGATTTGATTTTGGTGATCTTGACCTTTTTAAGGTCACAAGCCCTCAAAAACAGTCAATTTTGGGCCAAAATTGGCTTGTCTGCACTCTATCTCATTAATTGGTAAATTTAAGTGAAACTATGTAGAATATATCGTCACAACGTACTGTAGATTTGATTAGATTTTGGTGACGTTTTTTCAAGGTCAAAGGCCCCAAAAAGCAGTCAAGTTTGGGCCGAATATGGCTTGTCTGCTGCACTTTATCTCAATAACAAATTGATTAATTTTAGTCAAACTTGGTACAATATATCATTGCAACATACCCCAGATTTGATTAGATTTTTGTGACCTTGGTATTTTTTTCAAGGTCACATGCCCCCAAAGCAGACAGTTTGTGACAGAAATGGCTTGTCTGCACTATATCTCGAAAACAAATCGAGTAAATTTAGTGAAACATGGTACAATATATCATTACAACATACCGCAGATGTGGTTAGATTTTTGATGACCTTGACCCTTTTTCAAGGTCACAGCCTACCAACCTAAAAAAATAAACAACAACAACAACAACAAAAAAAGAAACAATTAATTTGGGCCAAAATGGCTTGTCTGCACTGTAAGGTCAAGGGCTTCCGGAACCTGTTCTTTTTGGGCAAAAATGGTTTACCTATACCTTATATCATTTAAGAAATGATGAATGTTGGTCAAACTCGGTACAATATTTGATTACAGTCTACCAAATTTGATAAGATTCTGGTGATCTGTCCTTTTTAAGGTCACAGGCTCCCGTAAACTGTCAGTTTTTAGCCAAAAATGGCTTGTTTGCAGCTAACATTTTGGTGATTTATTTTTTTAAGGGTATTCCGTTTAAATTCTTAACCTAGTTATTAAAGATAAACGGGTGTTTAAAGTATATTTAGGGTGGGTGAACATCGTTTTCCACTGAAAACATTTCTAGTTTCGTTTCTTTAAAAGTAGACCTCTGCATATATGTTCAAGAGTTGCCTGTAACTAAAACAGTTGCCATGTTCTGACAAGAGCTTACATTGTAGCAAGTTGGTATCGACCACCTAAGGGTACGGTCTAAAACTTCCAGTTGTTTAAATATCAGCTTGACTGCATTAAGTCGAAGCACAAGGGCAAAAAGAAAACAACAACTCCCGGCTGTACATGTTCTATGTGACCTCAACTTCAGAGACATTATTTGACCCGACAGGCACAGCAAACAAGGCACAGTACTAAGTCAGTTCGAAGGACAATAGTAATTGACATTATGGACGATTATGGCCTAGAACAAATTGTTAACTTCCGCACTCGTGAAAAGAACACATTAGATCTGATTCTAACGACTTTGCTAGGACAGTTTGAAGATATTCAGTCTCCAGATAAACTAAGTGATCATGATATTGTCTCCGGATATTAAAAAAATTACATTCCACCAATACGGAAACTTCGGAGGAAGATGTACTCGTATAAAAAGGTGACTATGAAACTATGAGGAAGGATGCGCTCAGATTCGCAAAGGAGAAATACTTTAAAGGAGTTTACGTTTCACAGTTAATCCATTATGGTAGAGCCTGTTCCAAGTTTCAGGACTTTATGGAGCGTGGGAAGGTACTCACTACCAGGTTGTTATGCCAGGGGTATCAAAAAACAAACTTGTATCAACTCTTAAGAAATTCTATGGGAGGCACCATGCTCTTGTTGTCCAGACTTGTTTCTGATATGTTTGCCAATTTAAAGCCATAGGAAGACTTCCAAAATCTCGGACATACCCTTCTCGGCATTTACACCTTTTCTTCGTTCGGGTCGATGGGCATAGTGGGCGAAGCTTGCTTACCAAGTAATGCTTAATATCCGCGGACCCCTGATTACACTCTTCTGGAGTCCATGTCTGTTGATATGTTGTTTTGTCTATGAATTAACGATTTTGGATTAACGCTTTGGTACTACGACCTAAACTACTTTAATGGCCATTCAGATGCTCGGTCTGTTCAGGAGAACTTGATGACTTCTTTCATCCATACTTCGGCTGAAAATCGTATCGCCTGAAAAGCTAGAAGGTCTGTATCTTCGATTCCCTGGGTTACACCAGAGATAAGAAGAACATTTCGCAGAAGGAATAAGATTCATGCAAAGGCAAAAGGGACGGGAAGTGGTATACTCCGGACAAAATTTGAAAACTTGAGACGTGAAATCAGGACTGATATAAAAGATCAGCCTGATCTGTCTGTGAATAACTTGGTAGATGATGTAATGTCAAATCCCAGAGACTTCTACAGATATACCAATAGCCAGAAGACGGGCAATGTATCGCGCTTCTTAATAAAAGAGGGGACGGGGTTGCTGAATCTGACTCTGAAAGGGGAGAGGATTTAGTTGGTCAATTCTATGATGAGTTGAATAAAACTGAGTCCAAGGAGGTCTCATTGACTGGAAGATCGGCCCCATTTAAGGATACCATCACGAAAACACGCCCATATAACTTCGACCCCTCGAACCCCACTTTTATATAGAAAAACTGGGGTTTACAGGGGTAAACATTATTTTCCTTATTTCTTCTCCAAACTATATACTGTGGGTATTCGTTAGAACCGCCTCATTGAGGACCCATACTCTATATTTTGGCAGAAATAGGAAAAAATATCACAATTTTTCATCTAAATATTTTTTTTTCGGCCATAAAATTTATAATGTATTTGTATAGGCGTGATTTAGTAATGTCTTGTTGTGGCAGCTGCAGGAGTGATCTTGTTTCCCACACTAGGCACTGTAGAAATCACCAGTCATTGGTGTTTCAGACCCCTACTGCAAGAACTGGCATTTGCAAAGTATCGTTCGTCCCCCCGACCCATTAGAGATTGGAATGCCCTTCCCGATTCGATTATTTCGACAGCTGAAGGTGCTGAGGACTGTGTAGCTACGTTTACCTCTTTGGTGAGATCTAGGGACTAACTTCCCATATCACAGGTCCTGATTTATGAATGTCATTTGACGTGTAACCAATAACAATTCTGATTTTGATTTAATAAGACGCTAATCACAACAACTGTCGTCTGCCTTGTCGCCTGCCTTGGCGTCTGGTAGTAGCTTTAAAAGACTTTTTCAGTGTTGGCCCAGGTACAGTGTTGGCTCAGATCAGACTGCTCTGCACTGTTTGCCTTTGGCAAAGATATTTATGGAAAAATACAAGCATATGCAGCATCCGACAAAAACACACGGCATTTCTAGATAAAGATTTTGCGTCTTAAAGATTAAAATAAGCAAAGGGCGTTTCACTTTTACGGACACACTTCAATATCAGTAATCAACACACCCATTCTTAAATTGGTGTTAGATGGGAGCAAGTCATATATGAAAAAAAGTTGTGTCTATTCGCAACACACACACACTCACACACACAGAGAGACAGAGAACGCCCGCACGCACGCACACACACACACACAGAGACAGAGAGGGAGAGAGACTTACCAACTCGAGTAATGGATGCATCTGAATAATGGTCACTGGATGAACCTGCAGATAGAATGCTAGAAGAATTAAATTTTAGAAAACGTCATATATTACCTTTCAATCACGTATGAAACATTGACATTGTGGCCTTTTCACTAGCACGATTCTACTAAAATCACTAAGCTAAGCAGACTCAATCATAAACATGACAAACCATTAGGCGGGCTTAATTCAGTTGTTATTCAAGGGCACAAAACTTTCCGATAAAGCCCAAAGCAGAGTACACACCCAACATATAGACCAAATATCAAGAAATCTCGATAACTAGGAGACACTCGCCCCCGCCCATCGGGGCCTGAAGAAAATATATTGGCTGCATGATGCTTCCACGCAGAGCTGAAACCGACCCGCACATGAGTACTGGTAAACTGCTTAGAGGATCTAAGCCTGCACAGGCAAAGGGGTGCGAGTCGGCCCGACCATGCTTGTAAACCCTATTGGTTTCATTGGGCGACAGGGCTTGAGATGTCATTTCATCTCAATGTCGGGTACAAGTCCCACACAATTGGAAGCAACGTCTCCAAAATGAGCTTTACAGTGTTGGCGGGGACGTTAAACCTCAAATTTAACAAAAACAAACAAATAACTAGGAGACACGAGCAGTATCAGGTTAGGTTTTGGATTTAAATCCCTTGCATTATTATTTCACTTATTTCGAGCCGATCGTTAATCAGAGGTAGGCGAAACCCGGAATGCCCATAGAAAAAAACACCTGACCTTCCGTTTCATAGCTTGGCGTTTCTCATGTGGCCTGAGCGAGGAGCGAGACGCAAACCACAGCAAGAAGAGAACTAATGGCGGGCAGTATTAAAAAGTGTGTTGAACAAACGAACGTATATGCGTATGTTCGTGTAAGGGGATGGCCGTCTTTTCGGCATGGTGGGGGCCAAAATACCAGGTCTTATGTATTTCGTGATTTTCAAACAAACAGGTACAAAATAGAAGTGAAGGCAATGATCAGAAATCGATACAATTACCTCACACCTCCCCTCAAGACAGCAAAGGGAAAGAAATACCAACATGAAACAACTTCAACATAATTAAAAGATTACAATAGATGCATGTTGAACAACAGACGTACGTATATAGGGCCTGACCGTCTTCGTGGCATGGTGGGGTCACAAAATACCAGGGCCCAGTTGTTCAAAGCATCGTTAGCTTAACGAGCTCATTAGTGGTCATATTGTTAACTGTTCTAGCAAGTTTAATACCTAAAATTTTGACATTTTTGCTGAAAAAATGTGAGCAGCTTTTGCATTTTCAAAAGCTGCTCACATTTGTTCAGCAAAAATATTAGTATTTTCACCATATTGAGTGATCAAAGTTTTAACGGTACGTTAGGTAACGACAACGTTAGTTTTGAATAACTGGCCCCAGATCTTATTTATTTCTTGATTTTCAAACAAGAAGATACAAAAATGAACTTAAGGCAATGATCAGGAATCGATACAATTACATCACATCTCCCCGTTAAAGACACCAAAGGGAAAGAAAAAACAACAAAAACAACTTCACCATAATTAAATGTTTACAAGCGGAAAGCCAAAGGGACAGTTACTTCCTCAAAAATGGCAAAAGGTCTACCCCAAATAAAAAATGGCCAAAGGTCTACCCCAAATAGAATACATTAGCAGTACATACATGCATAGGGCCAGCTATAACGATAATAAACTACAACGAAAGAGCTGCCGTTAATGGTCAGTAAAAATTTGTAACCTCATTCACTCCAATACATACCAACATGAACTGTCGGTTACAGATATTTTCCAAATCATGTGAAGATAAACTCTCACACATATGTATAGGCTTATTTAAATGCTTACTTATAACAGAAATTTCCATCGGAAAAGTAGCAAAGTTGGAGATATGAAAAACGTTCTATGTCACACGGGATGTTCCACTAAACTTAACGTGCAAACTAATCAATCAGTGGAACTAGAAATGGTGTTTGTGTAACACAATGCCCTCAACCATATGCTTGCCCGAAAATGCCCAATTTTCCAAGGGCCATAACCAAATGCATGTGTGTGTGTGTGTGCATATGTGTATGTGTGTGTGTGTGTGTGTTCATGCATGAACGTGTGAGCGCATGCATGTGTGCATGTATGCATGCATGCATGCACGTGTGAGTGCATGCATGTATGTGTGCATACATACCTGCAAAAATGTATGTGTGCATGCATGTGTGTGCAGCAAAAATGTATGTGTGCATTCATGTGTGTGCATGCATGCATGAGCGTATGTGTGCATATGTCTGCTATGCATGCATGCATGAGTGTGTGCATTTATGCAATAGTGTGTGCATGCATGCATGAGTAGTGCATGCACATACATGGGCATGTATGTATGTGAGTTTCATGCATGTGTGCATGAGGGTATGTTTGCATGCATGTGTGCTTGCATGCATGCATGTGTGAGTGATTGCATTTATGTTTAAGTGTGTGTGCATGCATGCATGAGTGCATGCACATGCATGTATGTGCATGCATGCATGTGTGCATGCATGCATGTGTGCATGCAAGAATGTTTGTGCCTGAATCTGTACATGCATGTTTGTGTGTGTGTGTGTGCGTGCGTGCGTTCATGCATGCATGAGTGTATGTGTGCATATATGCATGTGTGCATATATACATCTGTACAATTTTGCATGAGTGTATGTGTGCATGTTTTGCATGCATGTATACATGCGTAAGTCCGCATGCATGCATGAGTATGTGCATGCATGCGTGTTTGCATAAGAGTTTGTATGTATGTATGTATGTATGTATGTATGTATGTATGTATGTATGTATGTATGTATGTATGTATGTATGTATGTATGTATGTATGTATGTACGTGCAGGACAAATGCAATATCCCTACCCCCAAACAACTTCGTTGTGCGAGGGGCATACTGACTGTTTATGTGTGTTTATGAAGAAAAAAAGACAAGAAGAAGAAAAAAATTCCCGTCCTCCGCCAGTCCTCGACCTTCAAATTCATTGTCCACAAACTGATTCGTAGTCCAGCATTCTATCCACTATACTGGCGCATGGCTTATAAGTTCTGCTTGTCACAATGTACTAAGTTCACAATGTACAAATACCCAAAGTGACAAAGGGCCATAACTCATGAAGTATTTTTCGGAATTTAGTCAAAAGGTAATCAAGTCATCTACTCATCACCACCAATCTATTCACCAACTTTCAAGGCTCTAGCTCTTATAGTTTTTGAGATATTTTGCTGACAAGATCTTGTCAAAAAATTCAAAGGGCAATAACTCTTGAAAGGGGCATCACCCAGATGAGAAAAAATACGCGTCCCCTATTTTACCATGAGGAATCCTTATATGAAATTTCAAAACCCTAGCATTCACGGTTCTAAGTAATGCTATGCATCACAAAACATATAGAGGTACAATGTACAAAACCCAAAGTGACAAAGGGCCATAACTCATGAAGTATTTTTCGGAATTTAGTCAAAATTAAATCAGGTCATCTACTCATCACTACAAATCTATTCACCAACTTTCAAGGCTCTAGCTCTCATAGTTTGAGATATTGGCTGACAAGATTTTATAAAAAAATCAAACGGCAATAACTCTCGAAAGGGGCACAATCCGGATGAGAAAAAAATTCGCATCCACTAATTTTCCATGAGGAATCCATATATGAAATTTCTAAACCCTAGCATACACGGTTCTAAAGTTATGCTATGCATCACAAAGCATATAGAGGGGCAATGTCAAAATACCCAAAGTGACAAAGGGCCATAACTCATTAAGTATTTTCGGAATTTAGTCAAAAGTTAATCAGGTCATCTACTCATCCCCCCCCCCCCAATCTATTTACCAACTTTCAAGGCTCTTGCTCTTATAGATTTTTAGATATTTTGCTGACAAGATTTTATCAAAAAAAAAATTCAAAGGGCAATAACGCTATCCGGATGCGAAAAAAATATGCGTTCCCTGATTTACCCCTCGGAATCCATGTATGAAATTTCAAAACCCTAGCTTGCAAGGTTCAGAAGTAATGTTATGCATCATAAAGTGTAGCGGACGCATGGACGGACGGGCGGACGGACGAACAAACCTCCCAGATGCAGTATGCCCCTCCGACTTCTTCGAAGTTGGGGGCATAATGATGGTAATTCGTATATGTAAATCAATCACTTGTATTGAGGTTTTGAAATGAAGTTTACATGTACCTGTAGCTGGAAGCAAACCTGTAGTTGAATTATATCCGCTCGACTGTATACTGAAGGAACTGCGAGACCCTTCATCTTCAGAATCTTCTCGGGCCCTGAAAAAATATTTTACGATGCAATGAAGTTTGTTGGATAATTTTTTAAATTCCATTACCAAAATTTATTTATCTGTTTATTTATTTGCTTATTTAGAAATAATTAGTTTGAGATTTTGTTGCATAAAGCTTAAGAGATTTGACATTTCAACATCAAGGATCATAAAAGATCATGAGAAGATATAAGGTTGAAATTTGGTGATGATTAAATAATATTTGTAAATTCTTTATAAAAGCCTAAGATGTTGGGTTCAACTTTTGGAGTCGAACTGTTAAATTTCTTTGCATCACGAAAACACGTCTATATAATTTTGACCCCCTTGAACCCCTCTTTTATATAGTAAAACTGGGGTTTCCGGGGGTATATCTTATTTTTCTTATTTCTGCTCTAAAATATAGATTGTTGGTTACTCGTTGAGGCGGTTCTAACGAGTGCCCACAATCTATATTTTGAGCAGAAATAAGAAAAATATAACATTTTTTTTCATCATAAAATTTTCATTTTTGCGGCGATAAAGGTGACAATGTATTTGTATAGGCGTGTTCTCGTAATGGCTCGAGCATCTCAGTTATTTCATGCTGCATCTGTATTTAATTGGTTAAAATGTTCTCGGAGATGCTGTACTGATAAGTTAGAATTACTTCATGGAGACGAAACAAATCTCAAAACCAAGGCAATCAAAATCTATTTAAATAGTAAAATACGTTTTACTGACCCTTTTAAATGGGTTCTTCTGTTGTTGTTTTATTATTGTTATAGTTCGTAATTACATGCATGTATTGCTAATATATTTTTGTTTTGGATAGCCGTTTCGCCGTTTAGTTGGAAAATAACTGTCCTTTTGGCTTTCCGCTAGTGACGTCTTCATTAGGGTGAAGTTGTTATATGTATGTTTTACCTTTGGTGTCTTGGCTGGTAAGTGTTGGGTAATTGTATCGATTCATGAGCATTGCCATCACTTCTATACCCTCAACATAGATTTATATGCAAAACAAGGAAAATTACCATTCAGTTATCACCAAATATCCCCTTTCTGTTGCTAAGAAGATTAATCAACATTTGATCTTGTATAAAAAATTCAAGAGACCTGATATTTCATCATTACGACAGTGATATCAAGTAAAAGCAGCAACCAAAATCAAAGCAAAACAAACGGCGAGTGGGCAGAGTAACGATTTTGTAACGAGAACACCAAGAAAAAGAAAAACATTCAGGATATACTAACACATGCTTATTGCATCAGAAAACCAACAGTTAGACTCCGATTGCCCGAAAAAGACAGCACATCAGGCGCCAACCAACATTACATTGAATTAGATCTCTTTAATTCTCAGTAAGCCTTTACACTGGAAAGTAGAAGTAAAACAAAGATCAGGAATTGATACAATTAACTTACTCCATCCATAAAAGACACCAAAGGGAAAGAAATACAAACATTAAGCGACCAGACCATAATGGAAACCTAAACAAAGGAAGACCATATGGACAGTTACTTTCGCACAGAATGGCCATATGGCCATCCAAAATTAAAAGACACAAGTCATACACACAGTAAGTAACAAACAACAACATAAATAAATCGCCACAGAAGAGCCGCCTTGGAACGATCAGTGGAAGATTTCCACTGGGGGGCTTAAATCGATTTTACGTGGCCACAATCCTCGCCCTTACTTCCGTCGCGATTTAGACAAATAATTTGTTCAGTCCGCATGAAGGCCTCCTAACTCATCAGTGCAACATCTCCGTGAACACAGAAATCAAAGAACCACAGAGGTGAGACAACGGTGAGGACTCGACAGCAAGAAACCACTGAAATGCTGGAGCAAGAGAAAACCAACAGTTAGACTCCGATGAGCCCGACCAGAGACAGAGCATCAGGCACCAACCAACATTATCTCTTTAATTTTCAATAAGCCTTTACGTTGGAGCCGTCATAGAATCTGAGGCCTGACCCACCGGCGTGCAATTAAAGAGGGAAGCAAAGTTGCCAACCGTGATTGGGTTAACTACCATGCATGCAGTCTGTCGTATAATATCCATGTTGTACCCAATCTTTTTATATCGAAGAATGATTTTACGAAATTGGGTGCTGAAGCCATTGCGGTTATATATTTTTCTGAATTTATATACTAAGTCACCATAAAATTCGGGTTCCGATAGACCTTGTTGCAGAAGAGATTTAAGTCCAATATTGAATTTTGAAATTAAATCAGAATGGCGTCTATACAATTTTGAAAAGGCTTTGCGTAGTTTATGGTACCGATAACCCTGATTAAGAAGTTTAGCCGTTAATAATTTATTACGAGTGTTGAAGTCAGTTACATGACTACACACTCTAGCAAATCGAATTAATTGCGAAATATAAACGCCATAGGATGGCGCACGAGGAACATCACCATCCAAATAAGGAAAATTTACAATCTCAAAATCAAAGTCATCGCGTTTATCATAAATTTTGCACGAAACAAATCCATCTACAATAGATAGATGTAAATCCAAAAACGGGGCCTCGGTATCAGAAGAATTTGCTTTATTTAACTGAAGTTCTAGGGGGTAAATCTGACTGATCAAACCATCAAAATAGGTATTATCAATATTTAATAAATCATCTAAATATCTAAAAGTAGAGCTAAAAGCTTCAATAATTTCAGATTGGTTATCAATGGAAAGCGACAAAATGAAGTCTCTTTCATAACAATACAAGAACAGATCAGCCACAAGAGGTGCGCAATTAGTACCCATCGGAATACCCACAATTTGTCTAAATAACTTAGTACCGAATCTAATATAAATATTGTCAAGTAGAAAGGTGAGGGCATCACACACTTTCTGACATGACCAAAGTGTATAATTCTTATGCTCTTTAGAAGTGAAAAATGCATTTCTGACATTACAGGCAAGATAGAGAGAATCTTCTATGTGAAAAGCCCATTCAATTAAATCATTAAGCTTTTCTTTTATAAGATTATGAGGAAGTGTAGTGTAAAGAGTGGAAAAATCGTAGGTAGACAGACTAGAAGCACGAAACTGTCTAGATTTCAATTTATTTAAAACCTCATTCGAATTTTTTATAGACCAAAACAGATTTCTTCCTGATCTTTCAAAGACTTTATCACAATATTTAATTACATGCGTTTTAATAGCAGTAAGACAGGAAGTTAATAATTTAGAAAGTTCAGTGGTAGTGCAAGAACTAGAATTTGCAATAAACCGTGCTTTGTAAGGTTTTTTTATGAAGTTTTGGTAACCAGTATAGCGTAGGAAGCTTGTCTTGGCCTTCGTTAACACACACAGCAAACTTGGTGGCTGAAAGACAAACATGTTTATCTACTATAGCTCTCTCTTCAGCCAAAGGCTGAAGTTCATAGGCCTTAGTACCACCAAGCTCCTGCTTAAGCTTGTTAACATAGTGGAACCGTCACACAACGACGACGTTGTTAGCGGCCTTGTCTGCAGGGGCCAAAACAAACTTCTTATGAAATTCTTGAATACCTAGTTTAAGATGACGTAAAGACGTCTTGGGCTTGGGAGGTAATAAGTTAGTATTTTGAGAATAGAAAGAAATGCGTTTATTCACTAGTCTTAAAATGGAACCGTCATAGAATCTGAGGCCAGACCCACCGACGTGCAATTGAAAAGGGAAGCAAGGTTGTCAACCGTGATTCGGTTAAGTACAATGCATTCAGCCTGTCGTATAACATTTATGATGTGCCCAATCTTTTCATATCGGCGAAAAATTTTACGAAAATGGGTGCTGAAGTCATTGCAAGTGTATATTTTTCTGAATTTATATACTAAGTTACCATATAATTCTTAAGTCCAACATTGAATTTTGAAATTAAATCGGAATGACGTTTATAAAATTTTGAGGAGGTTTTGCGTAGTTTATGTTACCCATAACTCTGATTAAGAAGTTAAGCAATAAGCCATTTATTACGAGTGCTGAAGTCAGATTCTAGACACTCTGGCAAATCGAATTAATTACGAAATATAAACACAATAGGATGTAGCACGAGTAACACCACCATCCAAGAGAGGAAAACTTACAATCTCACAATCAAAATTATCGCGTTTATCATAAATTTTGCACGAAACAAACCCGACCACAATAGATAGATGTAAATCCAAAAACGAGGCCTCGGTATCAGAAGAATTTGCTTTATTTAACTGAAGTTCTGGGTTGGGGATGGGGGGGGGGGGGGTGGTGGGGGGTAAATTTGACTGATCAAATCATCGAAAAAGTTATTGCCAATATTTAATAAATCATCCAAAATATCTAGAAGTCGAGCTAAAGGCTTCTGAATGCATGCATGGTAGTTAACCCAATCACGGTTGACAACTTTGCATCCCTCTTTAATTGCACGTCGATGGGTCAGGCCCAGATTCTATGACGGTTCCAGCGTAAAGGGTTATTTAGAATTAGAGAGATCAAAATTCAAGGTAATGTTGTTTGGTGCCTGATGTTCTGTCTCTTTCGGGCCCATCCGAGTCTAACTGCTGGTTTTTCTTTTGCTCCAGAATTTCGGTGGTTTCTTGCTGTCGAGTCCTTACCGTTGTTCATCTCTGTGGTTGTTTGATTTTTTGTGTTCACGTAAATGTCGCACTGATGAGTTAGGAGGCCTTCATGCGGACTGAATAGATTATTTGTCTAAATCGAGACGGAAGTAAGGGCGAGTATTGTGGCCACGTAAAATCGATTTAAGCCCCCAGTTGAATTCGTTTCCGCTGACCGTTCCAAGGCGGTTCTTCTGTCGCGGTTTATTTTGTTATGGGTTGTCTTTGGGTGTTTGTGTCGCTTTTATTATTTTATTTTGGATAGCCTATGGACCATTTTGTGGGAAAGTAACTGTCCTTTTGACTTTCCGCTATTGATGATTCCATAAGGGTCTGTTGTTTCATGTTTGTGTTTCTTTCCCTTTGGTGTCTCTGATGGGAGCTGTGGGTTGATTGTATCGATTCCTGATCATTGCCTGCACTTCTATTTTTCAATTATTTGAGATTGGCTTTCAAAGGAAAGGGACATCATGAAGTCTCTTTCATTCCAAAACAAGAACGGATCGGCCACAAGGGGTGCGCAATTCGTACCCATCGGAATGCCAACCATTTGTCTAAATAACTTAGCACCAAATATTATATAAATATTTTCAAGTAGAAACTTTCTGTTATGACCGTAAACTATAACTTTTATGCTCTTCAGAAGTGAAAAGTAGAAGTAAAACAAAGATCAGGAATTGATACAATTAACTTACTCCACCCATAAAAGACACCAAAGGGAACGAAATACAAACATTAAGCGACCAGACCATAATGGAAACCTAAACAAAGGAAGGCCATAAGGACAGTTCCTTTCCCACAAAATGGCCATATGGCCATCCAAAACCAAAAGACACAAGTGATACACACAGTAAGTAACAAACAACAACATAAATAAATCGCCACAGAAGAGCCGCCTTGGAACGGTCAGTGGAAGATTTCCACTGGGGGGGCTAAAATCGATTTTACGTGGCCACAATCCTCGCCCCTACTTCCGTCGCGATTTAGACAAATAATTTGTTCAGTCCGCATAAAGGCCTCCTAACTCATCAGTGCAACATCTCCGTGAACACAAAAATCAAAGAACCACAGAGGTGAGACAACGGTTAGGACTCGACAGCAAGACACCACTGAAATGCTGGAGCAAAAGAAAACCAACAGTTAGACTCCGATGAGCCCGACCAGAGACAGAGCATCAGGCACCAACCAACATTATCTCTCTAATTTTCAATAAGCCTTTACGTTGGAGCCGTCATAGAATCTGAGGCCTGGCCCACCGGCGTGCAATTAAAGAGGGTAGCAAAGTTGCCAACCTTGATTGGGTTAACTATCATGCATGCAGTCTGTCGTATAATATCCATGTTGTACCCAATCTTTTTATATCGAAGAATGATTTTACGAAATTGGGTGCTGAAGTCATTGCGGTTATTTATTTTTCTGAATTTATATACTAAGTCACCATAAAATTCGGGTTCCGATAGACCTTGTTGCAGAAGAGATTTAAGTCAAATATTGAATTTTGAAATTAAATCAGAATGGCGTCTATAAAATTTTGAAAAGGCTTTGCGTAGTTTATGGTACCGATAACCCTGATTAAGGAGTTTAGCCGTTAATAATTTATTACGAGTGTTGAAGTCAGTTACATGACTACACACTCTAGCAAATCGAATTAATTGCGAAATATAAACGCCATAGGATGGCGCACGAGGAACATCACCATCCAAATAAGGAAAATTTACAATCTCAAAATCAAAGTCATCGCGTTTATCATAAATTTTGCACGAAACAAATCCATCTACAATAGATAGATGTAAATCCACAAACGGGGCCTCGGTATCAGAAGAATTTGCTTTATTTAACTGAAGTTCTAGGGGGGAAATCTGACTGATCAAACCACCAAAATAGATATTATCAATATTTAATAAATCATCTAAATATCTAGAAGTAGAGCTAAAAGCTTCAATAATTTCAGATTGGTTATCAATGGAAAGCGACAAAATGAAGCATTTCTTACATTACATTAAAGATGGAGAGAATCTTCCCTATGAAATGTTCATTAAATTAAATCATTAAGTTTCTCTTCTATTAGGTTATGAGGAAGTGTAGTGTAAAGGGTGGAAAAAATCGTAAGCAGACAGAATTTGAAGCACGAAAACTTCTGGTTTTTAATTTATTTAACACTTTATTAGAATGTTTTATAGATCAAAACATATTTCTTCCTGATCTTTCAAATACTTTGTCGCAATATTTAATCACATGTTTTTGATGGCAGTAAACCATGAAGTTAATAATTCGGAAAGTTCAGTGGTCATACAAGAACTTGAATTTGCAATAAACCGTACTTTGTGTGGTCTTTTATGACGTTTAGGTAACCAATATAACGTAGGAAGATTGTCTTGGCCTTCAGTAACACATACAACAAACTTGGTGGCTGAATGACAAATGTGGTCATCAACTACAGCCCTCTCCTCTTAAAGAGCTTTGAGACATAAACGAACAAATAAACAAACAAACAAATGGACGCGTCAACTTTGAACGCGCGGTTAAGTACATATGCATCTGTAACTTAAAGCGGGCTCGACAATAAGAATGAGAGAATTGAAAAAAGAAACGATCAGGAACTAGAACAATCAGATCCCGAATCCCAAACTATCACTAGGGAAGGAAGTCGCACATGGAGTGACGACAGGGAATATAACAGACCACTGGTAAACCGAGTCAGCAACTCTTTCCCAAACAGGTGGTGACTTAACTAAAACAGGAACAACATACATAATGCAGAAAGAGTCTGTTATGCATAAGAATTTATTTTTCTGATTCCCACTTTCACCCCACTGTTGACCTAATAGTGCTATAAATATCTTGTTAATCTTCTTATAGAAGATTCTAGAAAACTGAGTCACAGATTAATTTCTATTTGTAAACAACATGTTTACAAGGAAAAGTACTTTGGAACCTTCCAGAAAGTTCAGGTTTGCATTATTTTTAGAAAATTATATCATCTTATTCCACAGCCCTCTGGAATGTTCTAGAGAAATCTTAGGGTCTATAAAAGAGCATGATTTTTCTCATTGGGTCAGACTTTGGAGTTTGATGTTTGGACATTTAAGAAAAGTTATTTCTAAATTCTGTGTTGGATTGTGAAAGGATATTACTTTTCATTTTGGACTGTGAATTCTGTGGGATCAAGGAAAATAGATTCATTCAGGATATTTCATAACAGAGCTAAGTACATTTAATTTTCTTACTTCTACAGGTTAAAGTTAACTTGTAAATAAATTTTGTTAAATTTTTCCAAAAGGCTTGTTTGCTTTTTCTTTCTGCTACGCCTGGCTCGTAACAGAAATTGGGGGCTCGTCCGGGATAAACCATTTCGAACATTTTAAAACCGACATTTCATTTGTAGGCAAGTAATTGTCATTTCTTATCGGATATAGACTTGGCAGTTGCTTCAAAAGAAAGGTATTTCCCCATAGGCATATAGGGGATTGTCATTTCATGTGAATTGTCATTTCAGGTGAAATAGTACTTGTCATTTCATGTGAAATTTTTGTTGGGCTTGTCATTTCAAAAAAAAAACAAACTTTGTCAAATTAACCTCAATCTGTATTACCATAATAACTTATAATTACTAAAAGCAAACATGTCGTTTGATTTGAGAAGCTTTTTGGCTCAGCCTACTCAGGAGTTGTTTAATCAGGCAAAAAGGACAGATCTGCTAGAAATTGCTTCCCATTATGGGGTCACTGCTGTCAAAACAAGCATGAAGAAGCATGAAATTAAGAATATTTTGGTACAGTTTTTTGTTGATGAAGAACTTTTCGATCCATCTGCTTTGTCTCTCATTATGGTTTCACATACTGAATTGCAAATGAGACAAATTGAAATAGGAAGGCAAATTGAATTAGAGAAGCTAAGATTAGAAATGGAAGAAAGAGAGAAGGAAAAGCAAAGAGAAATGGAAGAAAGAGAGAAGGAAAAAGAAAGAGAAATGCAGAGACAAATGCAGATGGAAAAATTAGAAATGGAGAGGGAAAAAAGAGAAATGGAGGAACGCCTTCAGAAAGAAAAATTAGAAAAAGAAGAGCGACTTGAAATAGAAAGAGAAAAATGGCATTTTCAACTTAAGATGAAAGAACTGGAACTCCAGGGTCAGGATAGGGTGAAACCTACCCCTGTTTTTGACTCTGGTAGTTACTTTGATGCCACAAAGCACATCAGATTAGTTCCGCCATTTCAGGAAAAAGAGGTAGATAAGTATTTTTTTGCATTTTGAAAAAGTTGCAGAAAATTTAAAATGGCCAAAAGAGCATTGGACCTTACTTTTGCAAAGCGTTGTTGTCGGAAAGGCTCGAGACATTTACACTCAGCTGACTGTCGAGCAAAGCTCAGACTCAGACTGGTCAAGGAGCTTATTCTTAAGGCATATGAGTTGGTCCCTGAGGCTTACAGGCAGAAATTTAGGAACCGTAAAAAAGAAATTTCCCAGACCCATGTAGAATTTGCTCGAACCAAAGAACAATTATTTGATAGGTGGTGTTCTTCTAAAAAAGTAGGCTCTGATCATGACAAACTTAGACAGCTTGTCCTTGTTGAAGAGTTCAAACGGTGCATAAATTCTGACATTAAATCTTTTCTCGATGAGAGACAGGTTGAAACTTTGGAGGAAGCTTCTCGTTTGGCAGATGATTATGCTTTGACTCATAAAGTCTCATTTGTGAACAGGCCTTATCCTCGAAAACCTTATAATCCACAGACAGGTCCAAGATTCTATCCCAGTAATCCTTCTGGTAGTTATAGCCATACATCTAGTACTATGCCCAAACTTTCTGGTGAAAATAAAAGCCAGAATCCTTCCAAACCTTCTGGTGAAAACAGAAGTCAGAATTTTTCCAAACCTTCTGGTGAAAACAAGGACCAGAATCCCTTATCTCAATCTCAAGTAGTTTGTTATTATTGTAAAAATACAGGTCATTTGATCTCTGAGTGTTTAAAATTAAAGCGAAGGAAAGAAAGAGAAAGACAAGAGGAACTTAAGCCTACAGGCTTGACTTCTATAAGGCCAAAACCACAGTCTTGTGTAAGGGAGGAAACTCTTTCTGATATCAAATTATCTGAGACTGATTCAGTTATGGAGATTTATGAACCATTCTTATCAGATGGTTTTGTGTCACTTAATGGTGACAGTTATGCCCATCCTACCCCTATTAAAATCTTACGAGATACCGGAGCTTCTCAATCTCTTATTCTAGCAGATACTCTGCCTTTTTCTGAGAAGACTTCTTTGGGCCAAAGTGTCCTTATTCAGGGTGTGGAATGTGGATTTGTTAATGTTCCGCTTCATAACGTTTATTTGTCATCAGACTTGGTATCTGGTTCAGTGGCTGTTGGTATTAGACCTTCTTTACCTTTTAAAGGTGTTCATTTGTTGCTAGGCAATGACTTAGCTGGAGATAAGGTTGTGGTAAACCCACTTTTGACTACTAATCCTTGCATAGACCAACTGCCTGATCCCATTGAGCAGGAAATTCCTGATCTTTATCCGTCTTGTGCAGTCACAAGGGCTATGGCACGTAAGGCCAAGCAAGCTGATGGGAAGCAGGATTTTGATTTTACTGATACCTTTTTGGGTCAGTCTTTTAATGACGAGATAACAAGGTCTCTGTCTTCAAGCCTGCCTGATAAGCAGACAGCTTTTCATGAGAATAACTCATCTTTAGATCTAGGCCATGACAAAATGTCCGGGTCTCAACTAGCTATAGAACAGCACAAGGATCCTGAAATTTCGCCTTTGTTTGAAAGGGCTTTAGATGAGCAGGAATTATCTCAGGTCCCAGTCTGTTATTATGTCAAAAATGGCATTCTTATGAGAAAATGGCGTCCACCAGACGTCTCAGCAGAAGACGAGTGGACTGTCAGCCACCAGATAGTGGTTCCACGGCTTTACCGTATCGAAATATTAAACTTGGCACATGAAACTCCCATGTCAGGACATTTAGGTGTAAATAAAACCTATCACAAGATTCTTAATCATTTTTACTGGCCTGGGTTAAAATCAGATGTTTCCCAGCATTGTAGGTCCTGCCATACATGCCAAATGGTAGGAAAACCCAATCAGACTATACCTAAGGCTCATTTGCAGCCTATACCTGCTTTTGATGAACCTTTCAGTCAAATAATTATAGACTGTGTGGGTCCCTTGCCCAGAACAAAGTCTGGTTGTGAATATCTATTGACTATTATGTGTGCTTCCACACGTTTTCCTGAAGCCATTCCCTTAAGAAATATCAAAACTAAGACAATTGTCAAGGCCTTAGTGAAGTTCTTCACATTTGTTGGGCTCCCTAAATCTATTCAGTCAGACCAAGGCTCAAATTTTATGTCTGGAATATTTCAACAAGTAATGCATGAACTTGGCATTGTACAGTTTAAGTCATCGGCCTATCATCCTGAAAGTCAAGGCGCCCTTGAAAGATTCCATCAAACATTGAAAAACATGATAAGATCATATTGCTTTGACACAGAGAAGGATTGGGATGAAGGCATCCATCTGCTTTTATTTGCTGTCAGAGAATCTGTGCAAGAATCTCTTGGCTTCAGTCCATTTGAATTAGTATTTGGCCATACTGTTCGTGGTCCTTTGAAACTTCTCAAAGAGAAATTTCTCTCCAATAATGACACCTCCCTGAATTTACTTCAGTATGTGTCTGATTTCAAAACTAGACTTTCAAAAGCTTGTGAGGCTGCTCGGACCAATCTTCAGTCAGCCCAAAGGAAAATGAAACAGCTATATGACATGGGGACAAAAGAAAGGAATTTTAAACCAGGTGATAAGGTACTAGCTCTTTTGCCTATTCCAGGAAAATCGTTGCAGGCCAGGTATTATGGTCCATACACTGTGGACAAAAAGATCAGTGACGTAAATTACATAATAAACACTCCTGGGAGGCGCAAGCTAAAGCAGCTATGTCATATTAACATGCTTAAGGAATACATAGATAGGGACAATACATCTTTAACATCAGTCAATCTAGTTAGCTCTGTTCCACTTAATTCATGTGACAATGACTGTGGGGATATTAATTCAGTGAAGTCGGATCCCACATCATCAAAACTTCAGAATTCTGACATTCTACGGAATCTTGACCAGAAACTGTCACATCTAGAGCCAAATCAGCGGAATGAACTGAAACAGCTAATTTCTGAATATGAACACTTATTTCCTGACATTCCAACACGGACAGACAAAATATTTCACGATGTGGACATAAATGGTTCTAAACCTGTAAAACAACACCCATACAGGATGAATCCTGTGAAACAAAAATATCTTAAAGAAGAAGTTCAGTATCTATTAGACAATGACTTTATTGAACCAAGCCAAAGTGAGTGGAGTTCTCCTTGTATTCTTGTACCAAAACCTGATGGGACATATCGTATGTGTACAGATTTTAGGAAAGTTAATTCCTTAAGTAAAACAGATAGCTTTCCTATTCCAAGAATGGATGACTGCATTGATAACATCGGGAATGCCAAATACATAACGAAATTCGACCTTCTGAAAGGATTTTGGCAAATTCCACTTACAGATAGAGCAAAGGAGGTTTTGGCATTCACAACACCGGGCGGATTATTTAACTATAAAGTCATGCCATTTGGAACGAAAAACTCTCCGGCAACATTTCAGCGCTTAATAAACATGGTAATTGCGGGGCTGGAAGGCTGCAGTGCTTATATCGATGATGCTATCATATACAACTACCAGTGGAATCAACATCTTGGGACTATTCGAGCATTCTTTGATAGACTGAGTAATGCCAAATTGACAATCAATCTTGCTAAAAGTGAATTCTGCCATGCAAGTTTGACATTTCTAGGTCATGCTGTAGGTCAAGGTCATGTGAAACCCATTGATGCTAAAGTTGAGGCTATCTCAAATTTTCCCGTACCCACGTGCAAAAGACAGCTGATGCGATTTCTTGGTATGGCTGGTTATTACAGAAAGTTCTGTAATAATTTCTCTGTCATTGCTGAGCCTTTAACAAATTTGCTCAGCAAAAGAACAAAATTCCATTGGAATGCAATATGCCAAAATGCTTTTGATAAACTTAAAGCCATACTCAAGAGTGAACCAGTTCTCTTAGCACCAAACTTTGAAAAGGAGTTTAAGCTTGCTGTAGATGCTAGTGATGTAGGTGCAGGTAGTGTTTTGTTGCAGGAAGATGAAAATGGTGTGGATCATCCAGTTTGCTACTTTTCCAAAAAGTTTAATAAGCATCAGAGAAATTACTCTACCATAGAGAAAGAGTGCTTGTCTCTGATTCTTGCTCTGCAACATTTCGAAGTTTATCTTACCCCTACTACTGCACCGATTGTTGTTTTCAGTGATCACAATCCACTGACTTTCATACACAAAATGAAAAACAAAAATCAGCGGTTGCTCAGGTGGAGTCTCATGCTACAAGAGTATAATTTAGACATAAGACATATTAGAGGGAGAGATAACATTATCCCTGATGCCCTTTCAAGAGCTTGAGCAGTGTCAGGAATTGTGTTTTTCTTTCATACTGAAGTGGATTGTGGATACATGTAATTGTATATGCTATGCTCAATATTTTATTATTCTTAAAGCAAAAGAAAGCTTTATTACATAAATCTTTCTTTTCCTCGAAGAGGGGGAGTGTTATGCATAAGAATTTATTTTTCTGATTCCCACTTTCACCCCACTGTTGACCTAATAGTGCTATAAATATCTTGTTAATCTTCTTATAGAAGATTCTAGAAAACTGAGTCACAGATTAATTTCTATTTGTAAACAACATGTTTACAAGGAAAAGTACTTTGGAACCTTCCAGAAAGTTCAGGTTTGCATTATGTTACGAGCCAGGCGTAGCAGAAAGAAAAAGCAAACAAGCCTTTTGGAAAAATTTAACAAAATTTATTTACAAGTTAACTTTAACCTGTAGAAGTAAGAAAATTAAATGTACTTAGCTCTGTTATGAAATATCCTGAATGAATCTATTTTCCTTGATCCCACAGAATTCACAGTCCAAAATGAAAAGTAATATCCTTTCACAATCCAACACAGAATTTAGAAATAACTTTCCTTATAAGCCCAAACATCAAACTCCAAAGTCTGACTCAATGAGAAAAATCAAGCTCTTTTATAGACCCTAAGATTTCTCTAGAACATTCCAGAGGGCTGTGGAATAAGATGAGGTAATTCTCTAAAAATAATGCAACCCAGAACTTTCTGGAAGGTTCTGAAGTACTTTTCCTTGTAAACATGTTGTTTACAAAAATGAAATTAATCTGTGACTCAGTTTTCTAGAATCTTCTATAAGAAGATTAACAAGATATTTATAGCACTATTAGGTCAACACTGGGGTGAAAGTGGGAATCAGAAAAATAAATTCTTATGCATAACACTCCCCCTCTTCGAGGAAAAGAAAGATTTATGTAATAAAGCTTTCTTTTGCTTTAAGAATAATAAAATATTGAGCATAGCATATACAATTACATGTATCTACAATCCACTTTGGTAGGAAAGAAAAACACAACTCCTGACACCACTCAAACTCTTGAAAGGGCATCAGGGATAATGTTATCTCTCCCTCTGATATGTCTTATGTCTAAATTATACTCTTGTAGCATAAGACTCCACCTGAGCAACCGCTGATTTTTGTTTTTCATTTTATGTATGAAAGTCAGTGGATTGTGATCACTGAAAACAACAATCGGTGCAGTAGTAGGGGTAAGATAAACTTCGAAATGTTGCAGAGCAAGAATCAGAGACAAGCACTCTTTCTCTATGGTAGAGTAATTTCTCTGATGCTTATTAAACTTTTTGGAAAAGTAGCAAACTGGATGATCCACACCATTTCCATCTTCCTGCAACAAAACACTACCTGCACCTACGTCACTAGCATCTACAGCTAGCTTAAACTCCTTTTCAAAGTTTGGTGCTAAGAGAACTGGTTCACTCTTGAGTATGGCTTTAAGTTTATCAAAAGCATTTTGGCATATTGCATTCCAATGGAATTTTGTTCTTTTGCTGAGCAAATTTGTCAAAGGCTCAGCAATGACAGAGAAATTATTACAGAACTTCCTGTAATAACCAGCCATACCAAGAAATCGCATCAGCTGTCTTTTGCACGTGGGTACGGGAAAATTTGAGATAGCCTCAACTTTAGCATCAATGGGCTTCACATGACCTTGACCTACAACATGACCTAGAAATGTCAAACTTGCATGGCAGAATTCACTTTTAGCAAGATTGATTGTCAATTTGGCATTACTCAGTCTATCAAAGAATGCTCGAATAGTCCCAAGATGTTGATTCCACTGGTCGTTGTATATGATAGCATCATCGATATAAGCACTGCAGCCTTCCAGCCCCGCAATTACCATGTTTATTAAGCGCTGAAATGTTGCTGGAGAGTTTTTCGTTCCAAATGGCATGACTTTATAGTTAAATAATCCGTTTGGTGTTGTGAATGCCAAAACCTCCTTTGCTCTATCTGTAAGTGGAATTTGCCAAAATCTTTTCAATAGGTCGAATTTCGTTATGTATTTGGCATTCCCGATGTTATCAATGCAGTCATCCATTCTTGGAATAGGAAAGCTATCTGTTTTACTTAAGGAATTAACTTTCCTAAAATCTGTACACATACGATATGTCCCATCAGGTTTTGGTACAAGATTACAAGGAGAACTCCACTCACTTTGGCTTGGTTCAATAAAGTCATTGTCTAATAGATACTGAACTTCTTCTTTAAGATATTTTTGTTTCACAGGATTCATCCTGTATGGGTGTTGTTTTACAGGTTTAGAACCATTTATGTCCACATCGTGAAATATTTTGTCTGTCCGTGTTGGAATGTCAGGAAATAAGTGTTCACATCCAAAAATTAGCTGTTTCAGTTCATTCCGCTGATTTGGCTCTAGATGTGACAGTTTCTGGTCAAGATTCCGTAAAATGTCAGAATTCTGAAGTTTTGATGATGTGGGATCCGACTTCACTGAATTAATATCCTCACAGTCATTGTCACATGAATTAAGTGGAACAGAGCTAACTAGATTGACTGATGTTAAAGATGTATTGTCCCTATCTATGTATTCCTTAAGCATGTTAATATGACATAGCTGCTTTAGCTTGCGCCTCCCAGGAGTGTTTATTATGTAATTTACGTCACTGATCTTTTTGTCCACAGTGTATGGACCATAATACCTGGCCTGCAACGATTTTCCTGGAATAGGCAAAAGAGCTAGTACCTTATCACCTGGTTTAAAATTCCTTTCTTTTGTCCCTATGTCATATAGCTGTTTCATTTTCCTTTGGGCTGACTGAAGATTGGTCCGAGCAGCCTCACAAGCTTTTGAAAGTCTAGTTTTGAAATCAGACACATACTGAAGTAAATTCAGGGAGGTGTCATCATTGGAGAGAAATTTCTCTTTGAGAAGTTTCAAAGGACCACGAACAGTATGGCCAAATACTAATTCAAATGGACTGAAGCCAAGAGATTATTGCACAGATTCTCTAACAGCAAATAAAAGGAGATGGATGCCTTCATCCCAATCCTTCTCTGTGTCAAAACAATATGATCTTATCATGTTTTTCAATGTTTGATGGAATCTTTCAAGGGCACCTTGACTTTCAGGATGATAGGCCGATGACGTATACTGTACAATGCCAAGTTCATGCATTACTTGTTGAAATATTCCAGACATAAAATTTGAGCCTTGGTCTGACTGAATAGATTTAGGAAGCCCAACAAATGTGAAAAACTTCACTAAGGCCTTGACGATTGTCTTAGTTTTGATTTTTCTTAAAGGAATGGCTTCAGGAAAACGTGTGGAAGCACACATAATAGTCAAAAGATATTCACAGCCAGACTTAATTCTGGGCAAGGGACCCACACAGTCTATAATTATTCGACTGAAAGGTTCATCAAAAGCAGGTATAGGCTGCAAATGAGCTTTAGGTATAGTCTGATTGGGTTTTCCTACCATTTGGCATGTATGACAGGACCTACAATGCTGAGAAACATCTGATTTTAACCCAGGCCAGTAAAATGATTAAGAATCTTGTGATAGGTTTTATTTACACCTAAATGTCCTGACATGGGAGTTTCATGTGCCAAGTTTAATATTTGGGAACGGTAAACCCGTGGAACCACTATCTGGTGGTTGACAGTCCACTCGTCTTCTGCTGAGACGTCTGGTGGACGCCATTTTCTCATAAGAATGTCATTTTTGACATAATAACAGACTGGGACCTGAGAAACTTCCTGCTCATCTAAGGCCCTTTCAAATAAAGGCGAAATTTCAGGATCCTTATGCTGTTCTATAGCTAGTTGAGGCCCAGACATTTTGTCATGCCCTAGATTGAAAGATGAGTTATTCTCATGAAAATCTGTCTGCTTATCAGGCAGGCTTGAAGACAGAGACCTTGTTATCTCGTCATTAAAAGACTGACCCAAAAAGGTATCAGTTAAATCAAAATCCGGTTTCCCATCAGTTTGCTTGGCCTTACGTGCCATAGCCCTTGTGACTGCACAAGACGGATAAAGATCAGGAATTTCCTGCTCAATGGGATCAGGCGGTTGGTCTATGCAAGGATTAGTAGTCAAAAGTGGGTTTACCACAACCTTATCTCCAGCTAAGTCATTGCCTAGCAACAAATGAACACCTTTAAAAGGTAAAGAAGGTCTAATGCCAACAGCCACTGAACCGGATACCAAGTCTGATGACAAATAAACGTTATGAAGCGGAACATTAACAAATCCACATTCCACACCCTGAATAAGGACACTTTGGCCCATAGAAGTCTTCTCAGAAAAAGGCAGAGTATCTGCTAGAATAAGAGATTGAGAAGCTCCGGTATCTCGTAAGATTTTAATAGGGGTAGGATGGGCATAACTGTCACCATTTAGTGACACAAAATCATCTGATAAGAATGGTTCATAACACTCCATAACTGTATCAGTCTCAGATAATTTGGTATCAGAAAGAGTTTCCTCCCTTACACAAGACTGTGGTTTTGGCCTTATAGAAGTCAAGCCTGTAGGCTTAAGTTCCTCTTGTCTTTCTCTTTCTTTTCTTCGCTTTAATTTTAAACATTCAGAGATCAAATGACCTGTATTTTTACAATAACAACAAACTACTTGAGATTGAGATAAGGGATTCTGGTCTTTGTTTTCACCAGAAGGTTTGGAAAAATTCTGGCTTCTGTTTTCACCAGAAGGTTTGGAAGGATTCTGGCTTTTATTTTCACCAGAAAGTTTGGGCATAGTACTAGATGTATGGCTATAACTACCAGAAGGATTACTGGGATAGAATCTTGGACCTGTCTGTGGATTATAAGGTTTTCGAGGATAAGGCCTGTTCACAAATGAGACTTTATGAGTCAAAGCATAATCATCTGCCAAACGAGAAGCTTCCTCCAAAGTTTCAACCTGTCTCTCATCGAGAAAAGATTTAATGTCTGAATTTATGCACCGTTTGAACTCTTCAACAAGGACAAGCTGTCTAAGTTTGTCATGATCAGAGCCTACTTTTTTAGAAGAACACCACCTATCAAATAACTGTTCTTTGGTTCGAGCAAATTCTATATGGGTCTGGGAAATTTCTTTTTTACAATTCCTAAATTTTTGCCTGTAAGCTTCGGGGACCAACTCATATGCCTTAAGAATAAGCTCCTTAACCAAATCATAGTCTGAGCTTTGCTCGACAGTCAGCTGAGTGTAAATGTCTCGAGCCTTTCCGACAACAACGCTTTGCAAAAGAAAGGTCCAATGCTCTTTTGGCCATTTTAAATTTTCTGCAACTTTTTCAAAATGCAAAAAATACTTATCTACCTCTTTTTCCTGAAATGGCGGAACTAATCTTATGTGCTTTGTGGCATCAAAGTAACTGCCAGAGTCAAAAACAGGGGTATGTTTCAACCTATCCTGACCCTGGAGTTCCATTTCCTTCAGCCTTAATTGAAATTGCCTTTCCCTCTCTTTTTTTCTTCAATACTATATCTCATTTTTTCCTTTTCTCACTTTTCTCACTCAATCCGTTCCTCCATTTCTCTTTGTTTTTCTTCCTGCTCTAAGTTTTCTTTTCGAATTCGTTCTTCCATTTCTAATCTTTCCATCTGCATTTGTCTCTGCATTTCCCTTTCTTTTTCTTCCTTTTCCATTTTTTCTTTCTGTATGCGTTCTTCCATCTCTAATCTTAATTTTTCTAATTCAATTTGCCTTCCAATTTCAATTTGTCTCATTTGCAATTCAGTATGTGAAACCATAACGAGAGACAAAGCAGATGGATCGAAAAGTTCTTCATCAACAAAAAACTGTACCAAAATATTCTTAATTTCATGTTTTTTCATGCTTGTTTTGACAGCAGTGACCCCATAATGGGAAGCAATTTCTAGCAAATCTGTCCTTTTGGCCAGATTAAACAACTCCTGAGTAGGCTGAGCCAAAAAGCTTCAAAAATCAAACGACATGTTTGCTTTTTGTTTGTATTATAACGTAAGTATGGTAATTCAGATTAAGATTAATTTGACAAAGTTTTTTTTTTTTTTTTTTTTTTTTGAAATGACAAGCTCAACCAAAATTTCACATGAAATGACAAGTACTATTTCACCTGAAATGACAATTCACATGAAATGACAATCCCCTATATGCCTATAGGGAAATACCAATTCTGTGAAGCAACTGCCGAGTCTATTTGATAAGAAATGACAATTACCTGCCGTCACATGAAATGTCGGTTTTAAAAATGCTCAAATGATTTTATCCCGGACGAGCCCCCAATTTCTGTTACGAGCCAGGCGTAGCAGAAAGAAAAAGCAAACAAGCCTTTTGGAAAAATTTAACAAAATTTATTTACAAGTTAACTTTAACCTGTAGAAGTAAGAAAATTAAATGTACTTAGCTCTGTTATGAAATATCCTGAATGAATCTATTTTCCTTGATCCCACAGAATTCACAGTCCAAAATGAAAAGTAATATCCTTTCACAATCCAACACAGAATTTAGAAATAACTTTCCTTATAAGCCCAAACATCAAACTCCAAAGTCTGACTCAATGAGAAAAATCAAGCTCTTTTATAGACCCTAAGATTTCTCTAGAACATTCCAGAGGGCTGTGGAATAATTACAAAGTCAATTTTGAAGATTTTGATGCCAAACTTTGCACATGTACTTAGTTATGAAAAAAGTAAAATATATTGAACGGGATTTTGGCTGTGACCCCTAGGTCACGCCCTGGGGGTCGGACTTGGGGGGGTCGGGGGTCAAAATTAAAGTTTTTCAGAACATAGTCATGTTGCATATCTATGCGAAGGGGATAATGGGTAGAATAAACTACAAGTATAATTTTGACCCTGGGGTCAGATTGGGGCCCTGGGAGAGGGGTCAAAGGGTCAAAATTTAAGTTTTTTGGAACATAGTCATGTGGCATATGAAATTGAAGGGCATGATTAGTAGAATATAATACAGGTAATATTTTGACCATGGAGTCAAATTAGGGCCCAGGGTGAGGGGTTTTCGGTACTTGGCCCCTCTGTAGAAAACGTGGGGATTTGCGATGGCGCGCCATCGACAGTATTCTAGTTGTTATTTTGTTTGATACTGTACTGGAACTGAGGGCGGGGGTAATTCCATAAACTCCGGAGTTGAAGCCTCAACCCAGCCCCCAGTAGTTTTCTACTGACCGTCCTTAAATGGTCGTCCTTTGGCATTGTCTTATTTGTTATTTGGCTTTGTGCCGTTGGTTTGTGTTTCGTCTGTTTTTGTGTGTGCCTCCGTATCGCTTTCAATAGGCGACTTGAGACGGCTGCCTTTTTGGATTGTGGCCTTTCCTGAGAGACCTTTTCATACTAGCTGAACGGGCGATTACGTATCACTGACTTACAGCGGGCTCGACAGTAAGGTCAAAAAAGTTCATCACAAGCCAGATTTCCTAGATATATGGGTTGTATTGATATGCCTGGTATCTTATGGGACCGTTCGGTCATTTCATCTACTCCTACTTATTTTAAAAATACTGAAACACCCAACAAATAACAACAAATAAAACGAACATTTTTATTTCGATAAATTTGTTTCAGATCTTGATACTGATACTATCACTCCTGATATCTGAGATTCTAAAGACTCAGTGTATTGCTTATTACTACAAAAAGGTCACCCAAGAAAGGCCAACATCAAAGAACGCAACCATCTCAAGTCTCTAAAGAAAGTAAGCGGCATTGAGGCTCACACAAAAACATCAGACGAGACATGAACCAACGGCAGAAAGCCGATAAACAAACACCACACTGCAAAGAACGATCTTGGGACGGTTAGTAGTAAAACTACTTGGTGTGGGGGTTCCTTCCCTTCAAATATTAGTTTCAATAAGTTTAAGGAAGAAATTGCTGCTGGCCTGAATGCACGGCCACAGTTGTGCACAAAGGAACGCGAGGTCAGTCCGTCCAATGGGGGGGGGGATTCAGTATCCAATTTAGAAAAAGTTAGCCCCCCTCTCTGCCACTGCCTAGGGAGAGGTCTGTAGTTAATGATTATATCTGTCAACTGTCATTCAGCAACCAAATTTGCTGAATGTGTAACAGAAGGCCAAGACGGGATTCCTACGTTATATTGGTTCCTAAACTTCATGAAATACCATGCAAAGCACCGTTTGTTGCAAATTCAAGCAAATTCAAGCTCTTGTACCACTTCTGAACTTCCTAAATTATTAGCTTAATGTTTTTCAACCATGGTCTATCAAAAATTCGAATGAAGTTGAAATCGAGATATTTTCTTGGAACTTAACTGTGATTTAGTATTGCAACAGTGTTTGAAATGTCAGAGAGAAATATATATTGGTTCCTCAACTTCATGAAAGACCTTGTAAATCACTGTTTATTGCAAATGCAAGCAAATTAAAGCTATTGTACCACTTCTGAACTTCCTAAATTATTAAGTTAATGTCTTAAAACCATCAAAAACGTGTGATTAAGTATTGCGACAGTGTTTGAAATATCAGGGAGAAATTTATTTTGGCCTATCCAAAATTCGAATGAAGTTGAAATCGTGATATTTTCGTGGTATAAGTCTGTCTACTTTCGATTTTCCACGCTTTACATTACACTGCCTCATAATCTAATAAAAACAAAACAAAATAACTTAATAAAATTGACATTCCATAGAGAAGATTAATTACACACTATAGTCATGTCAGTAAGTGTGTGAAGCCCTTTCTACTTGACAAATTTATATAAGAATTTGTATTAAGTTATTTAGACAAATTGTGTGAATTCTGATGGGTACGAATTCCGCACCGCTTGTAGCTGATTTGTTCTTCTTTTGTTATGAAACAGACTCTATGACTTCAGCAATGACTTCAGCACCCAATTTCGTAAAATCATTCTTCGATATAAAAGATTGGGTTCAACATAAATGTTATACGACAGACTGCATGCCTGGTCGTTAACCTAATCACACCTGATTACACTCTTCTCGAGTCCATGTCTGTTGATCTGAACATTGATATTTGCCAATTTGTCTATGGACTAAAGATTTTGGACTAACGCTTTGGTACTACGACCTAAATTACTTGACAACTTTGCTTCCCTCTTTAATTGCACGCCGGTGGGACAGGCCTCAGATTCTATGACGGTTCCAGCGTAAAGGCTTACTGAGAATTAGAGGGATCTAATTCAATGTAATGTTGGTTGGTGCCTGATGTTCTGTCTCTTTCGGGCCCATCCGAGTCTAACTGTTGGTTTTCGTTTGCTCCAGCATTTCAGTGGTTTCTTGCTGTCACCGTTGTTTCATCTCTGTCGTTGTTTGATTTTTAGTTCACGGAGATGTTGCACTGATGAGTTACAGGGCCTTCATGCGGGCTAAACAAACCATTTGTCTAAATCGCGACGGAAGTAAGGGCGAGGATTGTGGTCCGCAAAATCGTTTTAAGCCCCCCCACCCCCCAGTAGAATTCGTTTCACTGACCGTTCCAAGGCAGTTATTCTCTCGTGGTTTATTTTTTGTTATGGTTTGTATTTGTGTGTTTGTGTTGCTTATATTATTTCGTTTTGGATAGCCAGTTTGTGGAAAAAGTAACTGTCCTTTTGGCTTTCCGCTACTGATGTTTCCATTAGGGTCTGTTGTTTCATGTTTGTGTTTCTTTCCTTTTGGTGTCTCTGATGGGAGCTGTGGGTTAATTGTATCGATTTCTGATCATTGCCTCCACTTCTTTTTTTTATGGTGTCCCTTTTAGTTGAAAAGCAATTTTAAAGTACTGAAGCTTTTAGCTCCACGTCACTATATATGATTTATTAAATATTGACAATACCTAATTCAATGGTTTGATCAGTCAAATGTACCCCCCCCCCCCCAGAACTTCAGTAAAACAAAACAAAATCTTCTGATACCAAAGCCCCATTTTGGATGTACGTTTAGTTATCGTAGATAGGTTTGTGTCCTGCAAAATCTATGACCAAAGTAATGATTTTGATTGCGAGATTGTTATTTTTTCTTTCTTGTAGGGTGCTCATGCGACATACTACGGTGTTTATATTTCGCATTTAATTCGGTTTGCCAGCGTGTCTTCTCATGTATTTGACACTCATAATAAATTGTTAACCGCTAAAATTCTGAATCAGGTTTATCGGTATCATCAACTACAAAAATGCTTTTCTAAGTTTTATAGACGTCGTTCCGATTAGTTTCGAAATTCAGTGTTGGACTTAAATCTCTTCTGCAATCAGCTCTATCGGAACCCGAGTTATATGGTAACCTAGTATATAAATTCAGAAAAAAATATATATTTGCCATGATTTCAGTACCCAATTTCATAAAATTCAGTCTTCCGTACAAAACGACTGGGTACAATATAAATTTTATAAGACAGGCTACATGCAAGTTAGTTATCCCAATCATGGTAGGTACGCTTTTCTTCCCTCTTGCCGCGGATCAGACCTCAGATTTTATGACGGCTCCAGCGTATAGCCATACATAAATTTTAGGTAATGTCGGTTGGTACCTGATATCTGTCTGATCGGGAACGCCGGAGTCTGACTATTAGCTTTTTTCTGCTCCAGCATTTCAGTTATTTCATGCTGTCGAGTCTTCAAAGCTGTTTCGCCTCTGTAGCCTTTTTTATGTTCTCGGAGTTGTAACACTGGTGATTTAGAATTCCTTCCCTGCTAGCATTCTACATAAATCTACAGCGGGCCGTTAGCGGCCCGTCAGCTACCCTGACGGGCCGCTAACGGCCCGCTGTAGATTTATGTAGAATGCTTTCTGGGTTCATGTGGGCTGAATGAATTATTTGTCAGAACCACGACAAAACCAAGGGCGATAATTGTGGCCATGTTAAATCGATTTACGGCCCCGAGTGAAATACTTTTAGAAGGTTCTTCTGTCGTCGTTTTTTAATTGTTATAGTTCGTCTTTGCATGTTTGTATTGCATATATAGTTTCATACTGGATAGCCATTTGGACATTTTGTGGGAAAGTAACTGTCCTTTTGGCTTACCCCCTGTGCTATTTTATTAGGATTAAGTAATTTCATGTTCGTGTTTCTTTCCCTTTTGTTTCTCCGATTAGAGGTGTAGGGTAAATGAATCGATTACTGTATACTGCCTTCACTTCTATCTTCCAGACATGTGTAAAATGTGCGTAAAAATCATTACTTAATGATAGAATGTAAAACATAATAAAACAACTACCACTTGGATTCAAAAGTGTGTTTTCAACAGAATTTGTTATGACTCGAAGGATCAAAATAATTCTATTTTACTGCATAACTCCATCGAAGAGATTATCGCATTCTCTCCAAAAAGGTAGTGGATCCTTTTTATACACAAGAGGGCTTGGAATGCGATAATTATAGTGATAAGACAAACATAACAAATGTGCACATTTATTTCCGTTTGTTAATTAAAGATAAAGTTTATCGACGAATGACGATTACCGTTACAAACGACGCTTATACCTCAACTCCAGGACAATAGGTCCTCACCCTATTGGTTTCATTGGGCGACAGGGCTTGAGATGTCACTTCATCTCGATCGCAGGTAAAAGTCCCACAGAATTGGAAGCAGCGTCTCCAAAATGACCTTTACAGTGTTGACGGGGACGTTAAACCTCAAATCAAACAAACAAATAAAATAGGCTCTCGGTGTTAGAAAGCGCTTCAGGATCGCCCCCGTTGTGAGATTGCCCCACGATCTGGAAATCGGCCCTCGTTTATTAACCGATATAAGAACAAACATATTGCACCAAAATAGGAGCCACCGCCCACCGGGGCTTGATGAAATAGATGGGCTGCATGATGCTTCCACGCTGAGCTGAAACCGACCTGCACACGAGTACTGGTAAAAAGCTTACAGGAGGTAAGCCAGCCCAGGCAAAGCGGTGCGAGTCGGTCACCGTCGATGCTTATAAACCGTATTGGTTTCATTGGGCGGCAGGGCTTCAGCTGTCTTTTCATCTTAATATCGGGTAAAAGCCCAACAAATTTGGAATAAATGTCTCCAAAATGACCTTTACAGTGTTGACGGGGACGTTCAAACTCAAATCAAACAAACAAACAAACAAGGAGGATAACAAAGATACAGTCGAACTTTAATGGCCCGAACACCTTCGGGACCATGAAAATCTGTTCGAGACAGGGGTAGTTCGAGCCACTGAGGTTACTGTCAGGAGGCATAACGACATACTTTAGGGCATCTTTTTCGGTGTTCTATAATGAAAAATGTATGCTGTGTGTACTCATTAGAATCGCCTCATCGAGGCGATTCTAATGAGTACACACAGCATACATTTGCAAGATAAACCACGAAAATATCCTAATTTTTACCCTCCCTATTTCTTATGTACAGAAATTCCCCAGGGACTCAATAAAGGGTTCGACTCAGCCATGGTAAACGAGCCATCGGTGTTCGAACCATCGAAGTTCTACTGTATATACAAAGACGGAAATCGCTCCAAAAGGAATAAAAACAGCTTGAGCTGCCTTGAATAAATTTAGTAAACGATGGTTTAAGCGAATGTGTCATGAACATAAAACCCTTAAAAATAGAAACCAAGCAGTATGACTATCTAACAAATGCACTTCTTTCTATTCTCAAACACAAGTTGATCGCCTTATAAACCAAAGACATCTTAAAACTCAATATTCAAGAATTTCATAAGAACGAGTAAGAAAAGGTCACTCAGGAAAAGCCAGAATCAAAGAACCCAGCCAACTCAAGTCACCAAAAACAGACGGAACATGAACCAACGGTACAAAAGCAATTAACAGATAAGGCACTGCAATAGAACATTCAGTAGTTAAGCAAAAGTAAAACAAAGATCAGGAATCGATACAATTAACTTACTCCACCCACCAAAGACACAAACGGGAAAGAAACACAAACATGAAGCGACCAGACCATAATGGAAACCTAAACAAAGGATGGCCATAAGGACAGTTACTTTCCCACAAAATGGCCAAATGGCCATCAAAAATAAAAAGACACAAGTGATACACAAGGTAAGTAGTAACAAACAACAACATAAATAAACCGCCACAGAAGAACCGCCTTGGAACGGTCAATGGAAAGAATTCCACTGGGGGGGGGGGGGGGGCTTAAATCGATTTTACATGGCCATAATCCTCGCCCTTACCTCTGTCGCGGTATACACTAATTTTGTTTAGTCCGCATGAAGGCTTCCTAACTCATCAGTGTAACATCTCCGAGAACATACAAATCAAGAAACTACAGAGATGAAACAAGGTTGAGGACTCGACAGCATACAACAACAGAATTGCTGGAGCCAAGAAAACCAACAGTTAGACTCCGCGGGGCACGACCAAAGACGGAGCATCAGGCGCCAACCAACATAAAGAATACTAAAATAAAATAAAATTCCATTTATGTTTTTTACGCTGGAACCGTCATATAATCTTAAGCCCGACCCACCGGTATGCAATCAAAGAGAGAAGCAAAGTTGCTAACCGTGATTGTCAACTACTGGGGGCTTCAACTCCAGAATTAATAAAATTTCGACCGTTGCCCTCAGTTCCTGTATGTTCCCAAGGGCAGGCAAGGCTCCAAACAATGGCTTCGAACAAATACATGTTTGAATCACAGCGGAAGTAAGGGCGAGGGTTGGGATCAAGTACAGTATACTTTAATATGTTTTTGAAAGGGTTATACACCAAAGAACTAGAACTAAACAGTAAAGTATATACTTAAACCCACCGGTGGTGTTTACTGACAGTTCCAAGACGTTGCAATTGCTGTGGTTCCTTCCTGTTTGATGTATGTTGTGTAGGTGATTCTGATATTTTTCACCCATTTTGTTACGTTTGAATTGTTTGTGTCACCGCCTGTTTGCGAGGGACACTGCTAGCTCGGTTGTTTACTGCCGTCATTCTATGCTTAGTCTTCTTTCCATTGTGATATTGTGGGCAGGATTTGGGATCTGATTGTATCAGTCCTTGAGCGCTTCTGTTTTACTTTTTCCCCTCTATGTTAACTTTTTTCAGCAATAACTTAACGGTACAAAGGTCTGCAAAGGTCTATGAACTACAACCTTTTGCAGAAGAGATGTATGTGGTTAATGATAATATCGATTATTTAGTCAGTTAGATTCAAAACTCATTCGAATTTTGCTGTTAAAGAAGCCCAAGATAGGCTTCCTAGGCTATTTTGATTACCTCAACGTCATAAGTCCATGCATAGCACGGTAAATTGCATATTCATGTTCTTTTACCACCGCTTAATTTTCTCAATTATTAACTTAAAGTCTTACCGCCACCAACAGAAAAAATAAAAGTGTAAATATTGCGACAAAGTCCATGAAATATGGTCTACAAAAGGGTCATCCTTTGGAAGCAAGGAACATACCACAGAACTAGAAGATATGGAGTGTACTGGGGAGGAATATGGGTTTTGAATCTAACTAACCGGAGTCTAACTGTTGGTTTTATGTTGCCAAAGTATTTCAATTACTTTATTCAGTCCAGTCCTCATCATTGTGTCATCTCTGCAGTCATTTGAATTTTATGTATACGGAGATATAGCACAGATGAGTTAGAAATCATTAATGCGGACTGAACAAATTATTTGTATTAACCACGACATAACAAAGAGCGAGGAATGTGGCCATGTATCATTAGGAAAACACGCCTATACCAAAACATCGTAACCTTTATCGCCGAAAAAAATGAAGATTTTGAGATGAAAAATTGTGATATTTTTCTTATTTCAGCTCAAAATATAGATTGTGGGTACTTGTTAGAACCGCCTCGATGAGGCGGTTCTAACGAGTACCCACAATCTATATCTTAGAGTAGAAATAAGGAAAATAAGGTTTACCCCTGTAAACCCCAGTTTTACTATATAAAAGTTGGGTTCGAGGGGGTCAAAATTATATAGGCGTGTTTTCGTGATGAATCGATTTAAGCTCCCCAGTACTTTTGTACTGACCGTAAAAGGCGCTGCTTCTGTTATGGTTTATTGTCATTGTCTTTTGTTGTATGTACAGGAAATATTTTATTTTGTATGACGCTTGGTAGTTGTTTGGAAGTAAACTTTACTTGTCTGCTTATTTCAATTATTATGCAGTTACTTTGTGTGTATAATTTTAATAAACCACAACAGAGTAAGAGTATGAGAGCGAGGATTGTGGCCATGTAAAATCCCTTTAGACCCCCCAGTGAAATACTTTTTTATTGACCGTTCAAATACGGTCCTTCTGTTGTGGTTTATTATTGGTATAGTTCGTCGTTGCATGCATGTATTGCTTATAACTTTTTTTTTTATTTTTGATAGCCATTTGGCCTTTTGTGGCAAAATAATTGTCCTTTTGGCTTTCCGCTTGTAATGCTTTCATTATTGAGAAATTGTTTTATGTTGATGTTTCTTTCCCTAAGTTGGCTGGGATGGGAAATGTGAGGGAAAATGCATTTAAATCAAGAAAAAAATATTTTAGAATTCTGAAAATTTAGTCAGGACATCTATTCATGATTGTCACGGAACTACCGTGACTCTGTTACTTATTCCTTTCAGGCATTCTTTAATATTCTTATATTGTTTCTGTAAATTTTTTGATAATATGTTACCCGCAATTCATCTTAGTTACGTTAGGTTCATTAAGATAACTTGCAGTTTATTTTAACAATAACTGACGTAACGTCTAATGACGTTGACGTCGTTGCTAAGGACAGAAGGTAACAATAGTAGGAAGAGATTCTAAGAAGAACTAGAACTGTCAGTGAAACTGACTAGGGCCCCGGCAGCGCTATCAGAGGAGTAGGAAAATTTGTGGACGGACAGACGGACAGACAGACAGACAGACAGACGGACGGACAGAGTGATTACTATAGGGCACCCACACTTTCAGTGCGGGGCCTTTATAAAGAAAAGCATAAGCACTTTTTCTAAGATTAGATGCTACCAAAGTAAAAGACTAGGAAAGAAGTGATCAATGTAACCGAAAGGAAAGTGTTTTGTGTTAATCATCAATGAATGAATTAGTCTGAACAAAATTAACTGATCTGTTCTGATATTTAACTGAAAAACTTAAATAGACTGCTCATTCAGAATTTAGCAATGTGGCTTTATTACATTGTTATATTAAAGATATATATATTTTACATGTTTATCAACTAACTGTTGCCGCCACAATTATCACCTAACAGCCTGTCAAGTTTCAATGGACTAAAATAGGCTAAACAGTTGTATCTTACAAAAAATGCTAAAATGCAGACATTTTTATAGAAGTCTTAATTATAAAATGATCAATGGTAAATCTGGTCATCTACTCATAATGCTGAATATATCCACCAAGTTTCAAGACTCTGGCTTAAATGCTATATACATATTTTGATTATAGATTATTCCAAATTTACAGACTCAGAACTCATATAGAATTCTTCAGAATTTCTTAAAAAAGCTTATCATGTCATATACACATCACTGCCCATACATTCACGAACTTTAAACTCTGCAGCTTTATTATATTTTGTAGATATTATGCTGACAATGTAAAATTACCCAAATTTACAAACTGCTTTCACTCAAGAAGTTTTATTTTGAAGTTAATCAAAAGGCTATCATTCATGGATTATTTTCAGGTTTGATTAAAAATATAATCAGGTCTTCTTCTCAACAATCAATCCATCCCTTACATTTTAAGGTTCTAGCTCAAAAAGAGGTGAAAATGCCCAAAAGTACAAAGGAATATTACTCATGAAATGGTTTTAAAATTTTGTTCAAATTTACTCATCATTACGAATCTATTCGCCTAGTTTCAAGGTTCTATTGCACTAAATTATAATAAAAAAAGTAGAAGTAAAACAAAGATCAGGAATTGATACAATTAACTTACTCCATCCATAAAAGACACCAAAGGGAAAGAAATACAAACATTAAGCGACCAGACCATAATGGAAACCTAAACAAAGGATGGCCATATGGACAGACACTTTCCCACAAAATGGCCATATGGCCATCCAAAATTAAAAGACACAAGTGATACACACAGTAAGTAACAAACAACAACATAAATAAATCGCCACAGAAGAGCCGCCTTGGAACGGTCAGTGGAAGATTTCCACTGGGGGGCTTAAATCGATTTTACGTGGCCACAATCCTCGCCCTTACTTCCGTCGCGATTTAGACAAATAATTTGTTCAGTCCGCATGAAGGCCTCCTAACTCATCAGTGCAACATCTCCGTGAACTCAGAAATCAAAGAACCACAGAGGTGAGACAACGGTGAGGACTCGACAGCAAGAAACCACTGAAATGCTGGAGCAAAAGAAAACCAACAGTTAGACTCCGATGAGCCCGACCAGAGACAGAGCATCAGGCACCAACCAACATTATCTCTTTAATTTTCAATAAGCCTTTACGTTGGAGCCGTCATAGAATCTGAGGCCTGACCCACCGGCGTGCAATTTAAAGAGGGAAGCAAAGTTGCCAACCGTGATTGGGTTAACTACCATGCATGCAGTCTGTCGTATAATATCCATGTTGTACCCAATCTTTTTATATCGAAGAATGATTTTACGAAATTGGGTGCTGAAGTCATTGCGGTTATATATTTTTCTGAATTTATATACTAAGTCACCATAAAATTCGGGTTCCGATAGACCTTGTTGCAGAAGAGATTTAAGTCCAATATTGAATTTTGAAATTAAATCAGAATGACGTCTATAAAATTTTGAAAAGGCTTTGCGTAGTTTATGGTACCGATAACCCTGATTAAGAAGTTTAGCCGTTAATAATTTATTACGAGTGTTGAAGTCAGTTACATGACTACACACTCTAGCAAATCGAATTAATTGCGAAATATAAACGCCATAGGATGGCGCACGAGGAACATCACCATCCAAAAAAGGAAAATTTACAATCTCAAAATCAAAGTCATCGCGTTTATCATAAATTTTGCACGAAACAAATCCATCTACAATAGATAGATGTAAATCCAAAAACGGGGCCTCGGTATCAGAAGAATTTGCTTTATTTAACTGAAGTTCTAGGGGGTAAATCTGACTGATCAAACCATCAAAATATGTATTATCAATATTTAATAAATCATCTAAATATCTAGAAGTAGAGCTAAAAGCTTCAATAATTTCAGATTGGTTATCAATGGAAAGCGACAAAATGAAGTCTCTTTCATAACAATACAAGAACAGATCAGCCACAAGAGGTGCGCAATTAGTACCCATCGGAATACCCACAATTTGTCTAAATAACTTAGTACCGAATCTAATATAAATATTGTCAAGTAGAAAGGTGAGGACATCACACACTTTCTGACATGACCAAAGTGTATAATTATTATGCTCTTTAGAAGTGAAAAATGCATTTCTGACATTACATGCAAGATAGAGAGAATCTTCTCTGTGAAAAGCCCATTCAATTAAATCATTAAGCTTTTCTTTTATAAGATTATGAGGAAGTGTAGTGTAAAGAGTGGAAAAATCGTAGGTAGACAGACTAGAAGCACGAAACTGTCTAGATTTCAATTTATTTAAAACCTCATTCGAATTTTTTATAGACCAAAACAGATTTCTTCCTGATCTTTCAAAGACTTTATCACAGTATTTAATTACATGCGTTTTAATAGCAGTAAGACAGGAAGTTAATAATTTAGAAAGTTCAGTGGTAGTGCAAGAACTAGAATTTGCAATAAACCGTGCTTTGTAAGGTTTTTTATGAAGTTTTGGTAACCAGTATAGCGTAGGAAGCTTGTCTTGGCCTTCGTTAACACACACAGCAAACTTGGTGGCTGAAAGACAAACATGTTTATCTACTATAGCTCTCTCTTCAGCCAAAGGCTGAAGTTCATAGGCCTTAGTACCACCAAGTTCCTGCTTAAGCGTGTTAACATAGTGGAGCCGTCACACAACGACGACGTTGTTAGCGGCCTTGTCTGCAGGGGCCAAAACAAACTTCTTATGAAATTCTTGAATACCTAGTTTAAGATGACGTAAAGACGTCTTGGGCTTAGGAGGTAATAAGTCAGTATTTTGAGAATAGAAAGAAATGCGTTTATTCACTAGTCTTAAAATGCTAAGTTTCCAGTCCTTTAGGGCTTTATACTCAACATACTCTCGCTTACACCATCGATTACCGAATTCATTCAAGGAAGCAGCGATTTCATCTCTACATTTACTGAAATCAATTTTAGAAGGAAACCGATATTTCGGTCCTTTAGAAATCATATTCCTTATCCTAGAATCAGGAATAATTTTCAAATTGCCAGTAATTACATGACCAGCAGCAGGATAGCAATACTTTGAGTTTTTACAATCACATGAATCAGGAGTATTAGTATCAATATCAAGATCTGAAACAAGTTTATTGAAATTAAAGTCTTGAATGAAAGGTTGAAATAATGTATATTACACCACATATCTGAACACAGGACTCATTCTGAAGATAAGGAACAGAAAAGCCATTTTAGGCTGTAAATTGACAGTTTTCGAGAGTACACGGTGTGACTTGAAAACATATAAGGCAAAGTGCAGTAAAACCTAATTGATTTTATCATATCTTAGGCATGTGGTAATGATATACTGTTCAAATTTTGATCAAAATTCACCAATTGTTCGGACCAAGTATACAAACGAGCAAGTTTTTGCCCAAGATTGACAATTTGCATGTCCCCTCCTCTTAGTGGGGAACATATTAATACTTACAAAATACTGGCTACAGGGCTTCTACAAGCATATTTGCGAATCAGTGTTACAATGATGACCACGATTGTCAAACCACATACTCCACTTCCAATAGCAGTTACAAGTACAACATTTGCTGGATACTCGAAAAAGGAACCTCCAACTATCTGTTGCTGAGTAGATACTTGTGTACTAACAGTCATAAAGTTGGGCGATGTTGTCGACTGTGTGGCTAAAACAGCTTGTATTGTCGTAATATTTACTATAGCTTTGTCTGATGGCGATGTAATCAAGGAGGTATCAGATGTTGACTGTAAAAGTGACTTTGCTGCAGAAGTCGTATGTTTCGATCCGTTCCTATCTGTAGACGAATATGGAGCATAAGGTGTTGACTTTTCTTCCAAAGGCTCTATAAATGAAGACGATGTCAATGTAGATGTCACAAATCCATCTGTTGTTGACTCGGTAAATTGTATAATCGTTCTTGACGCAATAGAGTCGTCTGCTAATGACGAAGAAGAATTAGTCATTTGTTCTGGTATTACTGTGGCAAACGATGTTGCAGTCGTTCCAGAAGTCATAGATTGTAAAACGTTGTCTGATGTACTTGTCGTACCTTCTGTTTTGATCGCGGTCTGAGGACCAGTTTGTGATGCAGATGTTGCGACCCCTGACATTGATATGGATAATGGTGATGGTTGCGTTTCGGATATATTCGATCCGTAAGAAGCAGTCGATGGATTCGCAGCAGTTTGTTTCGATGTAGTTTCCACATTCACAAATTCTACAGACAAACGCCTCTGCACTGAATATGCTTGTGGTACAGTGTCAAGATAACCATTAGCACATGTCAGCATCAGTTGATAGTGGACGTTGTTTTGTATATCTGCTCTATATGTCTCAATATTTTCATCTGAAATGCCATGAAACCAAAACAAAATAACAAGAGCGCCAGGGACCCTCTATCGTTCACCTGTGTACCAGAAAATCATTAAGGAAAGCCTAGAAACTGTGAAGAAAGGCAAAATAGAAGTACAGACAATGATTTAATGAAGTACGCCCCACTGGGTGGGGGCATTAATTGTACTGAATACCAAAGGCAAGACACGTTTGTATACCAGGGCCCAGTTGTTCAAAGCATCGTTAGCTTAACGAGCTCGTTAGTGGTCATATTGTTAACTGTTCTAGCAAGTTTAATATGTAAAAGTTTGGTATATTTGCTGAAAAAATGTGAGCAGCTTTTGCAGATGCAAAAGCTGCTCACATTTTTTCAGCAAAAATATTAGCATATTTGCCATAATAAATGATCAAAATTTTAACGATACGTTAACTAACGACGTCGTTAGTTTTGAACAACTGGCCCCAGATTAATATAACTATATTCATGTCGATATAGTTGTAGTCGGATATCAGTTCAACCAGTTCAACTAGTTTAACCCTTATCCCACTGCATCAATAAATCAAGCCACAGCCATTCACATTTCAACCAATCAAATTACTTGATGTATTTTATTTACCCCAATTCGCAAACTGAATGACGGTGTAGATCCTGATCGGATGGCTTCTTCAGAAGCCACTGATCATGATCTACACTGTTTGCAATGAAATGAGTTGTCGTGAACAGCATGATAAGGGTGAAGACATTCTGACAAAAACTGTTCTAATCAAATACGCCCCAGTGGGTGGGGCCATTAATTGCCCCAGGACTGCATTTGAACAATCTTGGAAGAGGTCTATTAGGTGCAGCCTCATACTAAATACCAAAGACATGGGCACCATGGGTTCAGAGAAGAAGATTGCATAAATGTGATCACTGTATGAATATGTTCTGAATACATGTAGTTAGTTCCTTTGGAAGCAAAGAATACACAAACTAAACGAAAATAGCAAACTCGGTTTTATTGAGTCTGTTGATGACCAGTACTGACATGTGCAACACTGCCCAAGGCCTCTAGCACCGGTTTAAGCAGAACTTTATTTTCAAAATGATTCAAAATGCACTCAATGATACCAAAAGGACCAGAAATATAATCTGCACTAGATTATGTACGGGGAGACGTTATACGGCCGCCACAAGGCACAACACCAGCTGCAGTGAAGATAAAAAAATCTGAATAGTTAGATCTTGTGGAAGCAAAGAATACACCAACTAAACAAAAAAGCAGACTCGGTTTTATTGAGTCTGTTCATGACCAGTACTGAAATGTGCAACACTGGCCACACCCTTTAGCGCCGGCTTAAGCAGAAATCTATTTTCAATATGATTCAAAATGAGCTCAATGGTCCCAAAGGACCAGAAAATATAATATGCACTATGACGATGTACGGGGAGACGTTTTACGGCCGCCACAAGGAACAACACCAGCTGTAGTGAAGATAAATAAGTTCTGAATAGTTACATCCTTTTGAAGCAAAGAATACACCAACTAAACGAAATCAGCAGACTCAGTTTTATTGAGTCTGGTTATGACCAGTACTGAAATAGGCAACACCGGCCACGCCCTCTAGCGCCGGCTTAAGCTAAACTTTATTTTCAAAATGATTCATGAACTCATTTATCATAAAGGACAAGAAAATATAATCTGCACTATAGTGATATACGGGGAGACATTTTACGGCCGCCACACGGCACAACACTAGCTGCAGTGAAGAAACAAGTTACGAAAAGTTAGATTCTTTGGAAGCAAAGAATACACCAACTAAACGAAAATAGCAGACTCGGTTTTATTGAGTCTGTTTTCATGACCAGTAGTGAAATGTGCAACACAGGCCATGCCCTTTAGCGTCTATTTAAAACACGTGAGCCTCGCAGCGGGGACTTTTTGCCCCAAGGCTTTTATTTGGAAATCTTGGTAGAGGTCTATTAGATGAAGCTTCACACCGAATATTAAAGACCTGGGCCTTCTGGTTTTTAAACAAGAATATTTCAAGAATTTCCCTATAAAATTCTATGTAAACACGTTGACCACTGTGTGGGGCCATTTATGACCACAGGGCTATAATTTGAACAGTCTTGGTAGCTGTCCATTAGATGAAGCTTCATCCCATATATCAAAGACATGGTTCCAGAAAAGAAGGTTGTTAAAGGTTTTCCCTGTATAAATACATAATTCTTTGAGAAATGAAGCTGTAAAAATGTGTCCAGAACCGGACTCGAATAGGCGACCTCTTGCTTACAAGGCAAAGTAGAAGTAAAACAAAGATCAGGAATTGATACAATAAACATACTCCACCCATAAAAGACACCAAAGGGAAAGAAATACAAACATTAAGCGACCAGACCATAATGGAAACCTAAACAAAGGAAGGCCATAAGGACAGTTACTTTCCCACAAAATGGCCATATGGCCATCCAAAACCAAAAGACACAAGCGATACACACAGTAAGTAACAAACAACAACATAAATAAATCGCCACAGAAGAGCCGCCTTGGAACGGTCAGTGGAAGATTTCCACTGGGGGGCTTAAATCGATTTTACGTGGCCACAATCCTCGCCCTTACTTCCGCCGCGATTTAGACAAATAATTTGTTCAGTCCGCATGAAGGCCTCCTAACTCATCAGTGCAACATCTCCGTGAACACAAAAATCAAAGAACCACAGAGGTGAGACAACGGTGAGGACTCGACAGCAAGAAACCACTGAAATACTGGAGCAAAAGAAAACCAACAGTTAGACTCCGATGAGCCCGACCAGAGACAAAGCATCAGGCACCAACCAACATTTTCTCTTTAATTTTCAATAAGCCTTTACGTTGGAGCCGTCATAGAATCTGAGGCCTGACCCACCGGCGTGCAATTAAAGAGGGAAGCAAAGTTTCCAACCGTGATTGGGTTAACTACCATGCATGCAGTCTGTCGTATAATATCCATGTTATACCCAATCTTTTTATATCGAAGAATGATTTTACGAAATTGGGTGCTGAAGTCATTGCGGTTAAAATTCGGGTTCCGATAGACCTTGTTGCAGAAGAGATTTAAGTCCAATATTGAATTCTGAAATTAAATCAGAATAGCGTCTATAAAATTTTGAAAAGGCTTTGCGTAGTTTATGGTACCGATAACCCTGATTAAGGAGTTAAGCCGTTAATAATTTATTACGAGTGTTGAAGTCAGTTACATGACTACACACTCTAGCAAATCGAATTAATTGCGAAATATAAACGCCATAGGATGGCGCACGAGGAACATCACCATCCAAAAAAGGAAAATTTACAATCTCAAAATCAAAGTCATCGCGTTTATCATAAATTTTGCACGAAACAAATCCATCTACAATAGATAGATGTAAATCCAAAAACGGGGCCTCGGTATCAGAAGAGTTTGCTTTATTTAACTGAAGTTCTAGGGGGTAAATCTGACTGATCAAACCATCAAAATAGGTATTATCAATATTTAATAAATCATCTAAATATCTAGAAGTAGAGCTAAAAGCTTCAATAATTTCAGATTGGTTATCAATGGAAAGCGACAAAATGAAGTCTCTTTCTTAACAATACAAGAACAGATCAGCCACAAGAGGTGCGCAATTAGTACCCATCGGAATACCCACAATTTGTCTAAATAACTTAGTACCGAATCTAATATAAATATTGTCAAGTAGAAAGGTGAGGGCATCACACACTTTCTGACATGACCAAAGTGTATAATTCTTATGCTCTTTAGAAGTGAAAAATGCATTTCTGACATTACATGCAAGATAGAGAGAATCTTCTCTGTGAAAATTAAATTCAATTAAATCATTAAGCTTTTCTTTTATAAGATTATGAGGAAGTGTAGTGTAAAGAGTGGAAAAATCGTAGGTAGACAGACCAGAAGCAAGAAAATGTCTAGATTTCAATTTATTTAAAACCTCATTCGAATTTTTTATAGACTAAAACAGATTTCCTCCTGATCTTTCAAAGACTTTATCACAATATTTAATTACATGCGTTTTAATAGCAGTAAGACAGGAAGTTAATAATTTAGAAAGTTCAGTGGTAGTGCAAGAGCTAGAATTTGCAATAAACCGTGCTTTGTAAGGTTTTTTATGAAGTTTTGGTAACCAGTATAGCGTAGGAAGCTTGTCTTGGCCTTCGTTAACACACACAGCAAACTTGGTGGCTGAAAGACAAACATGTTTATCTATTATAGCTCTCTCTTCAGCTAAAGGCTGAAGTTCATAGGCCTTAGTACCACCAAGCTCCTGCTTAAGCGTGTTAACAAAGTGGAGCCGTCACACAACGACGACGTTGTTAGCGGCCTTGTCTGCAGGGGCCAAAACAAACTTCTTATGAAATTCTTGAATACCTAGTTTAAGATGACGTAAAGACGTCTTGGGCTTAGGAGGTAATAGGTTAGTATTTTGAGAATAGAAAGAAATGCGTTTATTCACTAGTTTTAAAATGCTAAGTTTCCAGTCCTTAAGGGCTTTATGCTCAACATACTCTCGCTTACACCATCGATTACTGAATTCATTCAAGGAAGCAGCGATTTCATCTCTACATTTACTGAAATCAATTTTAGAAGGAAACCGATATTTCGGTCCTTTAGAAATTATATTCCTTATCCTAGAATCAGGAATAATTTTCAAATTGCCAGTAATTACATGACCAGCAGCAGGATAGCAATACTTTGAGTTTTTACAATCACATGAATCAGGAGTATTAGTATCAATATCAAGATCTGAAACAAGTTTATTGAAATTAAAAATGGTAGATCTAACAGGTTTGTTATATTTATAGCAAATTATAGGTGTTTCAGTATTTTGAAAATAAGCAGGAATGGAAGAAAGCACCGATCTCTCACGGAAGATACTGGGCAAATCTATAAAATCCATACCCTTATTAATGAAGGATATTTTGAAGAAATGGCGTTTATGATTAATTTCAGAATCAATGTAAGGACGGAGAGTATGCTGAGTATAGCCTCTAGTTAAGAGAGCCGCATCATATAACTGATGAGAACTATCGTAGAATTTATTCGCCTCGGTGTCCAGAAGACGTAAAACAGAAACTGGTAATGAACTTAAAAATGAAAGCAAAGAGTGGCGTCCATGATTTAATAATATAATTGACAGTCACTTCAGTCTAGTATTGTATCGTTTAAACGCACGTGATTTACGTTTAAAGTTACCATTTTTCCTGGTGCCGTGAGATCTAGTTCTGCGTTTTCGACATTCTAGGAGTGAGAAAATATCAAAGTCCGGCATTCTGAAAATATTACCCTCATGATAAATGTTGTCATTAAATCCCAGTGGAAAAGGGGTCTGTAAAAATTTAATCCATTTCAGTTCAGCTTCATGTCTTTTGATTATTTTGAATCTAGATGTAGAATTTGCATCGTTATAAAGTTTCTCCACTGGTTGTATAACAATGTTATTTACAGAATGACCTGTACGTCGAAAGTGACGGTACAAGAAAGTGTCAGTTTTCTTAGGCTTACTCATTCTACGACAATGCTCGTTCAATCTAGTTTTAAGCATGCGGTTAGTTTGACCGACGTACTGCATATTACAGTTTGCAGCACGTCAAGTAATTAGATAAATTAAATCTGTAGACTGTCATGTCAAATCAGACATGTTAACTACAGAGAAGCAAGTCCTCAACCGACTGAGCTACAGGGCGCTGGCAACATTTCTTCAACGTCGAAATTATATAAACTTAATAAACAGCACCATTGATGAAGTACGGGGAATCCTTTTACAAGCTCTACAACTGCATTTAACATCGGCTGTTGCTAATAAATACATAAATCTTTAAGAAATGAAGCTGAAAAATGCGACCAGAACCGGACTCGAACCGTCGACCCCTTGCTTACAAGACAAATGCTCTACCGACTGAGCTATCGGGCAATGAAACAAAGAGGGTTTATGTTACGAGATGGAATAGGAAACCCCTCTGGTGCTTATGCACATCTAAATTATTTTAGTAGATATATGGTAGGGCGGTGCGAGTGAAATATTTTAGGTGAAATATGGTACGCAAACTGTGCTGCTCCATGAACAAATCATGCACATATCATACGAAGTATGCATGAGTGGTTTATGGAGATCTGTTTTTACAATACAGGGGGCCGCTATAAGGCTGAGTCCTATAAAATTTGCCTAAAAATCGCCAACCGCCAAATTGTGCCATATATGATTTTCATTCCCGTCACGTGTTGTGTGGGCGTTCGTTTTGACAGGAGTCATGGCATTGATTTATAGGGTCGTTTCATCAATTTTCCCTATGGGAAATATACTATTTGAACGCAAATCCATTATCTACTCGATTTTGCTATCTGGCTTCATTTGTGGCCGGTATCTCCACCTCGCCACGATTTAAGCAAGGTAATATGAGTAGGCATGATTTTCTGGTAGTATTCATAGATATATAAACCCTGAGAAAAGCGAACACTTTAGCAGCAGGTCAAGTTGTAACGTGTACCTACAACATTGTGTCGGGAAATAGAAAGTATATTGAAAGGTATGTTAAATCTATGTTTAGTATTATTTTTGTATGAACACGCTTGTAGGTTTTGGAGGGGTTTACTTCTAGTATACCCAACTTTCTGAAGCCTATTCTGAATTCACTGTTGAGGCCTGTAGTGATTAGGCTACTAGCTTTGCCAGCTAGACGTCGCAGGATCGATCCCAGGCTTCTCCAGTAGTAGAATGAGTCTTTCTAAGTGAGGTCCTGTCTCATTCTGACCCTAGATGTTGGTGAGACGTAAAGTTTGGACACCCGCTCATTCTAGATTCATTTAGGCTTTTAGACCCCTTTTGTAGAATGTAATTAATAAACGCCGGGTCACTTGTTTGACCCATGACTTTTGACTAGCTTTGGTTAGAAAACCGTGGTTCCATCCAAATATGATATTAGATGTAGAGGGGACGTAAGCTTAAGACGGGTTTAACCATATCTTCATCATCAGGGCAAACTCTTACAAGAGCCTGCCGGGTTATCCGTGATGATGAACCGTAATGAATTTTATTTTACAAGCATGTTCACGTTGATTAGAAATAATTTTTTTCAAGAAGAATTACAAGTTCATTTTGTAATGATGTCGTTTTTGTCTGATAACTCAGTTTGTGCATGTATGTACATATAAAGAACGTGATGATGATAAGTGGGAGTATTTGGTCGCCACACGTCATAACGGCCTGAGTGGCGGGGATGACGTCAGCTGCGTCATCGGCGTCGCGAGGACGGTTGTGACGGGGTGCCTACCAAATACAGAGAGAAATTACGGCAAACAGTGTTGGCCCTTATGAGACACTAACAAATGTTGTGGATTATAGATGAAAATCTTCTGTTTGTAGTTTCTATCTGTTATTAATGTAATGAATTTGTGAATAGCTATATTTGTGAGCCGTGTCGCGGAGAAGGATATGAAATAAGAGATTGTTATGTTTCCTGTAATTGGCGGCTGACCAGGTAGCGCAAAGGCGTGGTCTGTTCAATTGCCTCTTACTTGTGATAATGTAGTGAGCACAAATTTGATGAGTATTATGCTCAGTAGTAGTGAGCATTAATTGATTTCTATAGTGCTCAGTAAGGAAACATGAACTTTGAGTATTATTGTGTCAAGCGCTGGGTGCTGATAATTTGATGCACAGTCAAGTTGAGTTCTGCTGTACGGTTATTTGTCGCATGCACTAACCAGCATGTGTGTCTGGTCGCCGCATGCGCAATAACGGTATATGCATGAACATATTCTTACTTCTCCGGGAGGGGGATCATGATATAGCATGTATGTTTTGTGACTTGTGTCTTAGTCCAGTTATCGTAATTTGCAGGCACAAAAATGTGTGACCTGCTGCTCCCTGCTTCATAGCAGCAGGTACTGGTACGACGCTGGGGGTTAGGGTCCAGCAAGGGCGGACAGACCGCCGTAATCAGCGCATACCAGAATCAGAATCAGAATCATTGTTCATTGTCAACAAATGTGAGACCATGGAAGAGGTCAACTAAATAACCTGCAGGTGATTCGGACGATCGCTAAACCTGTGATCGGCAAACCTGTGATCGCTAAACCTGTGATCGGCAACTATGTCGATAGACTAGTTTGCAGTTTGCACTAGTTCGCGAGAGGAAGTTTCACGCGAGAGGGGGATTCACCCTAAGTTATAAACTGGCCAGTCGCGTCTTGTGTTGTTTCTTTTTTTGTTTTTGTTGTTGTTTTTGTTGTTTGCTTCTGTAGGTATTCACGTCACCCGTTCCGAGCACAGAACATTGTTTTGCCTTCGGAGCGGACGTCGTGAGTTGGCTACAGAAGCAACAAATTGTGATGTTTTGTGTTAGTAAGTGTTGTATATAGATACTGTAAATAATTCAAGTCATTCATCTAATATCTTTCTTGTGCCTTACCCCACAGCTGCCCGTACACCTGTCAGAGATCACGCTCGGTTATCTTGTCAGCATGGGGGTTTGCGGGACGCCGTAAACCCACATGTAACATTTGGTGTCAGTGAAGTGAGGATTTGATCTCTGGCTGGTGTTCCCGGGTGTGGAACAGCACATTGATACTCTGAAACATCAATTTAAAAAAAAAAATGTATTGACAGCCACATTTAGAAATTAACTTGAATCTTCCTTCCTGCGTTGATGAAGTGCGAAACCCATGTATTCAACTGAATGGATACTGACAAGTTCATAATTTCTGAGCAGGAAGGCAAGGCAAACCCCACTTTTTCTTGGTAACGAAAAATTTAAGTAGACCCCACTTAATTGTGTTACCTGACATTCTACTAAGTTAAACTGGAGTTACTAATTGATCTTACCCACACATGGTTCTGACGTAGTGACGTTAACAGTTTTCTGACGTTGACATAACGGTAGCGTTAATATTTACGCAGTGGCTTGAGGTTAGGTATGACATAATAGAAACATTAATGGTGACTTGTTATGATCGGAGTTTTGTAATGTGATGAAACTTCGGATTGTAGCATTTTACTGTAAACGTCGTCAGTTTATGACGTCATATTAGACTACCAGTACGCAACGTCATACTTTGCTGAAAGCATTTGACATTTGAAATCGCGTGTGCTTTAATAACTAACGTTTTAGTTAGATTAACGCGCATAACACATATCTTAACGTTTTAGTTAAGCCCATTCAATCATCACTGATCATAACTGATCAGTTTATAGTGGTTTTGATAGTAACGTGAGATTTACGTTATCAATAATGGAGCGTTTAATGCAAATGGGAAAGGACTTAGGTTATGAGGGGAAGGAGTTACAAGGTTTTGTTAAAGAGCAGCAAGATATTGAGCGGGCAGAAAGGCAAGAGCAAAGGGATTTAGAAAGGTTAAGGTCTGAAGAAAAGGAAAAGGAAAGGGCTGAAAAAGAAAAGGAAAGGGTACATGAACTAGCTAAGTTAGAGGAAAAGGAAAAGGAAAGGGCACATGAACTAGCTATGTTGAATGTTAATAAGGAACTTGAGATGGCACGCATTAAGACTGAAAGGGAGGCAAAAGAGATTAGTGAGGCCCATTTAGAACAAATAAAACATGGGTTTGAGCTACAGCACCAAGAATTAAGGAACCAATTAGAAATGCAGAGAACGAAGCTCGAGCTAGAATTTGAAAAGCAAAAAGCTGAGAAGGTGGCTCATGCCCGGGATCCTAAGTTACCTTATTTTGAAGAGGGTAAAGATAAAATGGATAGTTATTTATCTAGGTTTGAGAAATATGCTACGGCTAATAAATGGGATAAGAGTGTTTGGGCCGCGTATTTAAGTGCATTGCTCAAAGGGCGCGCACTTGATGTATATGACCGGTTGTCAAATGAGGATGCGGCGGATTATGAAAAGTTAAAGGACGCTTTATTGAAGAATTTTGACATGACAGAGCGCGGATTTAGGAAGCAGTTTCGTTATAGTAGGCCCGAGAAATCAGAAACGTTCATACAGTTCAGTAATAGACTGAGAAGTTATTTAGAAAAATGGCTTAATATGGCAAAGATAGAAAAATCTTTTCCGGCTGTCTGTGATTTCATGGCAAGGGATCAGTTCCTGGAGTCATGTAATAGAGAACTGTATGTACATCTGAAGCCAAAACAGTTTGGTAATTTAGATGAAATGGCTAGGGAGGCAGATTTGTTTGCAGAAGCGCGCGGGGGCGTATATAGTTGCATTAATAAGGAGCAACGCGATAATAGAGGCGCAGCGCAGGGTAAACAGGACAAAGTTGACTCGAACAAACCGAGTGGTAGACCGGATATCAAGTGTAGCATATGCGGTAATGGGCATTTAACAATTAAATGTTTTAAGAACCCCGACAGGAAACAATTGTATAGCGCAGAGGTAGGAGCAACTGGAGTTGGGGATAGCGGTGTTAAGGAAAATTTTAACACGCGCGTAGAGACTCAAGGTTCTCAGGTTAAGAATGAGAATACGCAGAATGTAGGTCGTGGTTATGGACGTGGTCGTGGTAATTTTAGAGGGTCTTTTCGCGGACGCGGTAAGAATAATAGCACACCACGTGGCGCAGCACACCAAGTTAGTTTTTGTCAAACGGAAGTAACTAGGAAAGGTGATGAGATTGGAAGTATTTTTGAAAATAAGGTTGGTGATCCATTGATTTCGGATAGGGAGGAGTGTAGTAAGGAAACTAGGGAAGGTGTCTGTTACTTCTTAAAGGCAAGGTTACCGACGGCACAAGGATTGGTTAATAATAAAAACGTGGTTGTATTAAGAGATACTGGGTGTACAGGCTGTGTCGTTCGGAGAAGTTTGGTTTCGGATAGTCAGTTAATAGGGAAGGAATCAAATGTTACGTTGATTGATGAATCCACACAGAGGTATCCCTTGACAATGATTGACATTGATTGTCCTTTTTTCACTGGGAAAACGGAAGCTTTGTGTATGGATGATACGTTGTACGATTTGGTTATAGGTAACATTGATGGATCAAAACTTCCTGATATGTCTCATTTCTCAGCTGCGGCTGTAACTAGGTCTCAAACTAGGCAGGATGAGAAGCCTTACAGAAAACTTAAGGTTCCCGATCAGATCATTAACGATGACAAGGAGGCTTTCAAGCAAGCTCAGGTTGATGATCCAACTTTGGAAAACATCAGGAAAAGGGTTGTATCTGGGAACAAGACTGTGAGTCGTGGTTTAAACCGAGGTGAAACTAGGTTTATTGAGAAAAAGGGTTTGGCATATAGGGAGTTCACAAAGGGTAACAAGGTCTCTTTCCAACTTGTGGTCCCTCAAAGTTTCCGAGGAAAGGTGTTGAAACTGGCTCATGAAACGCTTATGTCTGGACATATGGGTATTAGGAAGACATTGGATAGAGTTGTAACTGAGTTTTACTGGCCCGGTATTTGCGGTGATGTCGCTAGATTTTGTAAATCTTGTGATATTTGTCAGAGAACCATCCAGAAAGGTCGGGTCACTAAAGTACCTCTAGGAAAAATGCCATTGATTGATACGCCATTTAAGAGGGTGGCAGTGGACATAGTTGGTCCAATTGAGCCTCGATCTGATAGGAAATCTCGGTATATTTTAACCATGATAGATTATGCGACAAGGTATCCAGAGGCGATAGCTTTACCGAGTATTGAGACGGAACGTGTCGCGGAAGCGCTTATTGAAATGTTTAGTAGGGTTGGCATTCCTGATGAAATGTTGACTGATTGTGGATCACAGTTTACTGCTGAGGTAATGAAGGAAGTCAGCAGACTTCTTTCTCTTCAACAGTTAACGTGTAGTCCGAGACACCCAATTTGCAACGGCTTGATAGAGCGTTTCCACGCTACGTTAAAGCAGATGTTACGTCGCATGTGTGCTGAACGTCCAAAAGATTGGGATAAATATCTTCCAGCTTTATTATTTGCGGTTAGGGAAGTCCAACAAGAGTCTTTAGGATACTCCCCTTTTGAGTTGTTATATGGACGTAACGTCAGAGGTCCAATGGCAATATTAAGAGAATTATGGGCTGAAGAGGTACGCGATGAGCAAGTTCTTTCGACGTATCAATACGTTATTGAGCTTAGGGAACGGTTAGAGCAGACATGCAAATTAGCGCGTGATAATTTAAAGAAGGTTCAGATTAAGCAGAAAGCTTATTATGATAAAGGCGCGAGGTCGCGTAAATTTGACGTCGGCGATAAAGTGCTGTTGTTACTACCGACAGACAGTAATAAATTATTGCTTCAATGGAAAGGTCCTTATGAAGTGGTTGAGGTAGTGAATAGAATGGATTATAAGATTGACGTCAATGGAAATGTTAACACATATCACGCTAACATACTGAAGCAATATGTGGAACGTCAAAATGTGATGTCGCATTGCTTGCTTTCTGTAGAGTCCATTCCGTCAACTGAAAATGATGACGTTGACGAATTTTCATTGGAAGATTGCGCTTTTCCAAATGCAAAGCAACCAGAGACGTTTAAGGACGTCAATATTTCAGAAATGTTAACGCAGGATCAGCGTAAAGAAATAGAGACGTTGATAAAAGAATACCCGGACGTACTGTCCAGTGTACCAGGACGAACTTACCAAATAGAACACGACATAAAGTTGCTGACGTCGGAACAAGTGAGGTCAAAAGGTTATGCCATACCATATAAAGTACGGGATGTAATGGAAAAGGAAATTCAAGATATGTTAGATTTAGGAGTTATTGAGCCATCAATATCTCCAAACTCATCCCCTGTAGTACTTGTCCCTAAAAAAGATGGTTCGGTGCGGTTCTGCATTGACTTCCGTAAACTTAATAAAGTGACGGAGTTCGATGCAGAACAATGCCAAATATGGAGGAGGTTATAAATAGAATGTCGGGGCACAAATACTTTAGCAAATTAGATTTGTCAAAAGGTTATTGGCAGTAAAAAATGACGTCTAAGGCAAAACCTCTAACTGCGTTCGAAACCCCCAAAGGCTTGTTTCAATTCAAAACTATGCCCTTCGGTTTGGTAAACTCAGGAGCAACATTTTGCAGGCTGATGAGAAAGATTCTGTCCGAACTTTCTAACGTTGATAGCTTCGTCGATGATATGTGGATCTTTACCGAAACTTGGAAAGACCACTTGACGTCATTACGTGAAGTTTTGGATAGACTTAGGACAGCCAAGTTGACGGCAAAACCTTCTAAGTGTATGATTGGGTATAGCAGTATCGAATGTCTTGGTCACAGTGTAGCTGCTCAGTCAGTTAGACCGCAAGAAGACAAGATACAAGCTATAAAGGATGCTCCTCGACCTTCCAATAAGAGACAACTAAAGTCATTTCTTGGGTTGGCTGGTTTCTACCGCCGTTTCATTCCAAATTTCTCATCTATTGCTGCACCTTTGACAGATTTAACTAAGAAAAGTAGACCAAACAAGATCACAGACTGGCAGGACCATCATGAAAAGGCTTTCCAGACCCTGAAGAATAGACTCACGTCTAGTCCTATTCTTCGTCTTCCTATCTTTCATGATGGGAATCCGTTCATACTCCGGACGGACGCTTCTGATGTTGGTATAGGAGCCGTTTTGCTCCAAGAATTTGAAGGGGAATGACGACTTCCCATTGCTTATGCCAGCAAGAAACTTTTGCCTCGTGAGAAAAACTATTCTGTGATAGAGAAGGAATGTTTGGCTATTATCTGGGGTGTTGAGAAATTTCGCAAGTATCTTTACGGAGTAGAATTCTTGCTTGAGACAGCCACAAGCCCTTGTCTTATATGCAAACAGCAAAAGTTCTCAATCCTCGAATTATGCGTTGGGCAATAAAACTACAGCCGTATAGATTTCGGATTGTTGCAATTCGGGGCCAGGAAAATTTGGGGGCAGACTACCTTAGTAGGTAATTCTTCGCACGGTTGTTGTGTAAATAGCTGTCTTGTTTAGATAGGTTCATCCTATTCCATCTCTGTACACAAAGAAAAAACATTTCTGATTGTTTTTTCTCCAAAAGGGGAAACCTCGCAAACCCCCATGCTGACAAGATAACCGAGCGTGATCTCTGACAGGTGTACGGGCAGCTGTGGGGTAAGGCACAAGAAAGATATTAGATGAATGACTTGAATTATTTACAGTATCTATATACAACACTTACTAACACAAAACATCACAATTTGTTGCTTCTGTAGCCAACTCACGACGTCCGCTCCGAAGGCAAAACAATGTTCTGTGCTCGGAACGGGTGACGTGAATACCTACAGAAGCAAACAACAACAACAACAACAAAAACAAAAAAAAAGAAACAACACAAGACGCGACTGGCCAGTTTATAACTTAGGGTGAATCCCCCTCTCGCGTGAAACTTCCTCTCGCGAACTAGTGCAAACTGCAAACTAGTCTATCGACATAGTTGCCGATCACAGGTTTAGCGATCACAGGTTTGCCGATCACAGGTTTAGCGATCGTCCGAATCACCTGCAGGTTATTTAGTTGACCTCTTCCATGGTCTCACATTTGTTGACAATGAACAATGATTCTGATTCTGATTCTGGTATGCGCTGATTACGGCGGTCTGTCCGCCCTTGCTGGACCCTAACCCCCAGCGTCGTACCAGTACCTGCTGCTATGAAGCAGGGAGCAGCAGGTCACACATTTTTGTGCCTGCAAATTACGATAACTGGACTAAGACACAAGTCACAAAACATACATGCTATATCATGATCCCCCTCCCGGAGAAGTAAGAATATGTTCATGCATATACCGTTATTGCGCATGCGCCGACCAGACACACATGCTGATTAGTGCATGCGACAAATAACCGTACAGCAGAACTCAACTTGACTGTGCATCAAATTATCAGCACCCAGCGCTTGACACAATAATACTCAAAGTTCATGTTTCCTTACTGAGCACTACAGAAATCAATTAATGCTCACTACTACTGAGCATAATACTCATCAAATTTGTGCTCACTACATTATCACAAGTAAGAGGCAATTGAACAGACCACGCCTTTGCGCTACCTGGTCAGCCGCCAATTACAGGAAACATAACAATCTCTATTTCATATCCTTCTCCGCGACACGGCTCACAAATATAGCTATTCACAAATTCATTACATTAATAACAGATAGAAACTACAAACAGAAGATTTTCATCTATACTCCACAACATTTGTTAGTGTCTCATAAGGGCCAACACTGTTTGCCGTAATTTCTCTCTGTATTTGGTAGGCACCCCGTCACAACCGTCCTCGCGACGCCGATGACGCAGCTGACGTCATCCCCGCCACTCAGGCCGTTATGACGTGTGGCGACCAAATACTCCCACTTATCATCATCACGTTCTTAATATGTACATACATGCACAAACTGAGTTATCAGACAAAAACGGCATCATTACAAAATGAACTTGTAATTCTTCTTGAACAAAATTATTTCTAATCAACGTGAACATGCTTGTAAAATAAAATTCATTACGGTTCATCATCACGGATAACCCGACAGGCTCTTGTAAGAGTTTGCCCTGATGATGAAGATATGGTTAAACCCGTCTTAAGTTTACGTCCCCTCTACACCTAATATCATATTGGGACGGAACCACGGTTTTTTCTAACCACAGCTAGTCAAAAGTCATGGGTCAAACAAGTGACCCGGCGTTTATTAATTACATTCTACAAAAGGGGTCTAAAAGCCTAAATGAATCTAGAATGAGCGGGTGTCCAAACTTTACGTCTCACCAACATCTAGGGTCAGAATGAGACAGGACCTCACTTAGAAAGACTCATTCTACTACTGGAGAAGCCTGGGATCGATCCTGCGACGTCTAGCTGGCAAAACTAGTAGCCTAATCACTACAGGCCTCAACAGTGAATTCAGAATAGGCTTCAGAAAGTTGGGTATACTAGAAGTAAACCCCTCCAAAACCTACAAGCGTGTTCATACAAAAATAATACTAAACATAGATTTAACATACCTTTCAATATACTTTCTATTTCCCGACACAATGTTGTAGGTACACGTTACAACTTGACCTGCTGCTAAAGTGTTCGCTTTTCTCAGGGTTTATATATCTATGAATACTACCAGAAAATCATGCCTACTCATATTACCTTGCTTAAATCGTGGCGAGGTGGAGATACCGGCCACAAATGAAGCCAGATAGCAAAATCGAGTAGATAATGGATTTGCGTTCAAATAGTATATTTTCCATAGGGAAAATTGATGAAACGACCCTATAAATCAATGCCATGACTCCTGTCAAAACGAACACCCACACAACACGTGACGGGAATGAAAATCACATATGGCACAATTTGGCGGTTGGCGATTTTTAGGCAAATTTTATAGAACTCAGCCTTATAGCGCCCCCCTGTATTGTAAAAACAGATCTCCATAAACCACTCATGCATACATCGTATGATATGTGCATGATTTGTTCATGGAGCAGCACAGTTTGCGTACCATATTTCACCTAAAATATTTCACTCGCACCGCCCTACCATATATCTACTAAAATAATTTAGATGTGCATAAGCACCAGAGGGGTTTCCTATTCCATCTCGTAACAGTTTATAATCATGGACGGTCCGACTCGCACAAAAGGTGTTTTCGGCAATAAAGGGGACGTAAGCCCACGATTTAAAACTGGACCAAGCCAGTTTTCGATTGTATGAAGCTTTTATCATCATTCCACTGTCAAGTGACCGGCCCCGATAGCTCAGTTGGTAGAGTGTCCGCTCCGGGGAACGGGAGGTCACGGGTTCGATCCCGGGCCGCGACATACCAAAGTCGTTAAAAATGGTACTAGCTGCTCCTCGCTTGGCACTCAGATTTACGGGGTAGAGCTAGGACTGGTTGACCCAGTGTCAGGATAATGTGACTGGGTGTGGTATCATGTAATGTGTCTGGGACATGATACTTCAGTGAGGCAGCACTATAAAAGTGAGCATTGAGCTCCCTGTCGCAACCAGACACCGTCTCGATATGACTGAAAAATTGTTGAAAGCGACGTTAAACCCGAATTCACACACACTCCACTGTCAAGAGTTTTTTTTTTTGTTTCAAAAAGATTGAATTAAACCTAATAAACTAAACAAAAGTTACATGCTGATGATGATGCAAGATTAAAAGAAGACATTTTAGCAACCAATGGTACATAATTGTATGATTCATACGCCGACCTTGCCAGTTCTCGAACGCATCCGAAGTTTTATTCCTTTCCACGTATATAGAGGATCTTACACTAGTGGTCATTTAATATGAAATTTATGAAACGACCCTTTGGCGAGTTTCATAAATTTCATATGAAAGACCACGAGTCGCCTTTAAATTTGACAATTTTACCACAAAAATGCATGGTCGACATGAACGTCGACGGGACGTTACTTAATCCCGCCAAAGTGTTATTACACGTGTGGTCATACGAGTTTTATTACACGACGTTATCCATTGCTTATCAACGACGTCATATGATAAATGTTTATGGAACTCCAATTAAAACTAAAGAAGCTGTGATCATGACAAATATTTGTTCCATTGTAAGGCTATAGGACCTTGTGGTTGCCATAGTAATTACAGTTTCCATTCAATTTCCATTGAAAATAGAAGTGAAGGCAATGTTTAGGAATCGATACAATTAACCCACAGATCCCATCTGAGACACCACAAGGAACGAAACACAAACATGAAATAGCTCGACAATTATGGAAACATCGATAGCGGAAAGCCAAAAGGACAGCTACTTTCCCACAAAATGGTCAATAGGCTATCCAAAAGAAAAAGATATTAGCGATACACACACTCAAAGAAAAACCATAAAACAAATAAACCGCGACAGAAGAACCGCATTGGAACGGTCAGTGAAGAGAATTTCACTTGGGGGCTTAAACCGACTTTACGTACCCTTACTTCCGTCGTGATTTAGACAAATAATTTGTTCAGTCCGCACGAAGGCCTCCTAACTCATCAGTGCAACATCTCCGAGAACATACAAATCGAACAACTACGGAGATGAAACAACGGTGAAGACTCGACAGCAAGAAACCACTGAAATGCTGGAGCAAAAGAAAACTAAAAGTTAGATCTTTTAAAGCTTATTTCACTTATGGGAAATGAATGCGATAAGCCTACAGGCTGTAGACATCGTGAACAACTCGTTAAAGGTGTGGGTGGACGACGGATGGACTATCATCGTCCAAGCTTCCCGGGAGTCTTCGGCCCAGGTGAACTAAACCCCGAATCGCACGCGTCAAGTAATGTGTTAGGTTGGCATTTAATTTGTAAAACCTTGTGCGTCTACACATTAGACATTTTCAATTTGTTTTCGCCATATCTACCTTTGACCCAGAAGTCCTTTGTAGAGTTTGAGTTTACAGCGCAGTTGAAGGAGACACATTCGCCATTGTTTAGATACTCTATCGTTGTCACTTGTGTTACATATACATGTATAGGCATCACTTGTACATAAATAAGTGCGCCATCGAATGGTGCGTAGATTTCTGGGGCCTGGAAATGTAACAACAAAAATATAAATGTTCTAAAACACAACTGAACAGGTATACCGGTTAACTCTTATCTTGCTGTTCACGACAACCCCTATCTTTGGAAACAGTGTAGATCCAGATCAGATGGCTTCTGAAGAAGCCATCTGATCAGGATCTACACTGTTTGACATTCAGTTTATGGATTTGTTAGAATAAATTACATCAAGCAATCTGATTGGTTCAAAGTCAGAAATGGGTGTGGCTAAACTGAATATTCAGCATGACAAGGGTTAAGTGTTTGGCCGTCAAAGATAACGACCCAATATCAGGGTAGCAAACCTTTTTTTGTCTGCCAGACACATGCATACACTGTAGACTACAATATATGTGGCGTTAACCAATGTGAGGTTCATTTTACTTCACTCTCAGACGTAACTAGAGTCTTTTCGAGCCTATGTGCCCAGTGGTGACTTGGAGCAATGTGCACATGCGCAATCAGAAACGTCAGTGTGCGCTACACGGGTGGTCATGACAAAGCTTTTACTCCAGAATGTCTGCACATGTTACAAACATAAAAACACGTAAAAAATTATAATCCGCTAAACTATTAAATCAGGGCTATCAGTAATATAGATACTGAGTTCATTTCTTTATTTTATGGACTTTATTTTGACATCTCCATTTTTGGGATGGAGACTGTCTGTCCATTTAGCTAAATGTTACTTGACAAACTCATAATTCTAGGTAATTGATAGTCGCCAGATAATTGATAAGCCCGTCTTGGTACCCTACCTCTCCAAATGCATTCTTGAATATCCTGTCATTAGGGTGTTGGGCAATTCAAAATGTGTCTTAAATGTTTTAGATATATTTGAATTTGAATTGGACTGATAGTAAAATAGAAGTGAAGGCAATGATCAGGAATCGATACAATTAGCCCACACCTCCCACCAGAGATACCAAAGGGAAAGACACACAAACATAAAAAAACAGACCTCAATGGAAACATCAACAGCGGAAAGCCAAAAGGACAGTTACTTTCCCATTAAATTCGTATGTCCACGTGACAAGCATCTTGCGCCTGTCAAGTTCATTGCAAACATGCCTATGCAAAATACATTTCAATTCTACCACCAAAGAAAACAAGAAACTTACAAGATAAAAATTGTGATATATTTTTTATTTCTGTCAGGAATATAGATTGAGGGTACACGTTACAACCGCCTCATTGAGGCGGATCTAACAGTATCCACAATATACAATTTGGAGCATAAAAAAGGAAAAATAAGGTTTTCCCAAACCACGGTTTTACTTTATAAAAGTGGTCAAAATTATATAGGCGTGGTTTCGTGATGATAAAAGAAAGTTAAATTCATTTGAAGGGAAAATTACCATAAACCTGCCGTGTGCCAAAACTGCGCCTTTCATTTCCTAGAAGTAGCATTTTCCTGATCATTCGTTTCTTATCCCTAGTTTAAACATAGCTTGTTGGCACTCATTAGAGTACCCACAAACTATTTTTACTCACAAAAACATGAATAATATATACTTAGTCAAAAAAGTAACTATACAACTTTCGGGTGGAACTCACCAGATATCTGGCAGCTGTTGAGCTTAATTTGGCTGTAGACATTTAAATCGGACGTTTAGCTAGAAAATGCTCAAACTTGCATTTGTCCATACCTTTCTGCTCCAGAGTTGTCTTCCAATATGTGCCTTGTAAGATTTTGGTAGAAAATGGACATTGCGCTTGCGCAGAAAGTTCTTTTTTGTCTAAGATGGAAGACAATATTCCCTGAACATCGGATAACACTTTACTTTTACAATATCTCATAATCTCGCATTATAAGCGAGGTTTTAATTTGTGAAATTCTCAAATTATCTCCCTTGCAATTAAAAATATAGCAATTTTCGAACTGCTGTATTTTTTTATTCCTGTCAATAAATTTTTGCCGTTGTTTCAAAAAACGCTTTGTGTCCACCATTGCTTTTCATCATGATGGTAAAAAATACAGAAAATTCATGTAGCATGTAGCACTATCGATTGCGATTTTCTATGGAGTTCCCATTGAAAGCAGCATTTACACACAACTTCTAAGAATTGGAGGTCAATATGTGATAGCCTGTTTCTCGTAGCTGATGCAACTAAAGTTCGTAATCTTTTGTGAATAGACGCAAATGGTATCTAAAGAAATTTCACATGTATCAAATTTTAGAAATGTAGGGTACAGGGAAATTTTGTGATGTTAAATCATAGCATGTTTTAATGATTTTCTCTGCGAAAATGACACAGTGACCCTTGGGTGTTTAAAGCAATAGTCTAAGATGATGTGTTTACGAAAACAAAAACGAATGGTGCTTTTGCACGAAAAAATGAGTCTTCTAATCAAAACATAACAAACTTTGTGTAGTATTTATCTGTAGTAGCTATAGTAACAGAAGCAAATTTAGGTATAGGAACTTTTTTGACTGAGTATATATACCCCTATAAACACTACTGTTTTCTATATAAAGTGGGGCTTATATAGGAAGTTCTCTACGCAGACATAACATGGTACTGAATTCTTCACGGAAACACGCATAAATAATGTTGACTCCCTTTAACCCTAGTTCCCTACAGCAAAAACTAGGATTTGCAGGGCTGAACATTTTTTTTTATTTCTACTCAAAAATATAGATCGTAGGTTGTAACAAGTATTCACAATCTATGTTTTGTGCAGAGATGATAAAAATATAAGAATGTTTCATCTTAAAATTTCGTGTGTTTTTTCTGCTGTGTTTGTGTAATGTGGGTTTTCCTTCTCATCCATTGTTTTCACTTACCGTTGGAATAACTGTAATATTTAGAAAGCCAGGTTTGTATGGCACTGTGCGGCGTTTTCGCCCAAGGAATGTTACGTAGAATGTTAGACTTTCAGTTAGGCCCCACCTCAAGCATGTTGTTACCGACAACTCAAGTCCTATGGAAATACAAAATAGAAGTAGAGGCAATGATCAGGAATCGATACAATCCACCCACAGCTCCCAGCAGAGACACCAAAGGGAATGATATACAAACATGAAACAACATACCCTAATGGAAACATCAATAGTGGAAAGCCAAAAAGGACAGTTACTTTCCCACAAAATGGCCAATAGGCCATAACAAAAATAAAACGCGACAGAAGAACCGTCAGCGGAAACGAAATCCACTGGGTGGTGGGGGGGGGGGGGCTTAAATCGATTTTACGTGCCACAATCCTCACCCTTACTTCCGTCGCGATTTAGACAATTTGTGCAGTCCGCATGAAGGCCTCCTAACTCATCAGTGCAACATCTCCGTGAACACAAATAATCAAACAACCACAGAGATGAAACAACGGTGGGAACTCGACATCAAGCTTCCACTGAAATGCCGGAGCAAAAGAAAACCAACAGTTAGACTCCGATGGGCCCGACCAGAGACAGAGTATCAGGCACCAGTCAACATTACCTTGAATTATATCTCTAATTCTCAATAAGCTTTTACGCTGGAACCGTCATAGAATCTGAGGCCCGACCCACTTGCGTGCAATTAAAGAGCGAAGCAAAGTTGTCAACCGTGATTGGGTTAACTGCCATGCATGCAGTCTGTCGTATAACATTTATGTTGTACCCAATCTTTTTATATCGAAGAATGATTTTACGAAATTGGGTGCTTTAGTCATTGCGGTTATATATTTTTCTGAATTTATATACTAAGTCACCATAAAATTCGGGTTCCGATTGACCTTGTTGCAGAAGAGATTTAAGTCCAATTTTGAATTTTGAAATTAAATCAGAATGGGAAAAAGGGAAAGTTCAGTTTCACATCAAGTTATCCGGTTCATGTAACGACATTCCTTGTAAACACATATTTATACAGAAAGAAATGAGCGTACACTATTAAATACCGAACATGAGTACTAGAAAACCGCTTACTTTACGAACACACTCCTATTCAAATGCATTGTAAACTCTATCGCCAAAAGAAATGAACATTTTTAGAGGAAAAAGTGTAATATTTTTCTTATTTCTGCTCTAAAATGTAGATTGTGGTACTGGTTAGAACCGCCTCGATGAGGCGGTTCTAATGAGTATCCGCAATCTATATTAAGAACAATAATAATAATTAATAAGAACAATAAGGTTTACCCCTGTAAACCCCAGTTTTACTCTATAAAAGAGGGTTCAAGGGGGTCTACAATATATTGGCGTGTTTTCGTGATGTAGAGGTTCTAAGTAGAAGTAAAACAAAGATCAGGAATTGATACAATTAACTTACTCCATCCATAAAAGACACCAAAGGGAAAGAAATACAAACATTAAGCGACCAGACCATAATGGAAACCTAAACAAAGGAAGGCCATATGGACAGTTACTTTCCCACAAAATGGCCATATGGCCATCCAAAATTAAAAGACACAAGTGATACACACAGTAAGTAACAAACAACAACATAAATAAATCGCCACAGAAGAGCCGCCTTGGAAAGGTCAGTGGAAGATTTCCACTGGGGGGCTTAAATCGATTTTACGTGGCCACAATCCTCGCCCTTACTTCCGTCGCGATTTAGACAAAAAATTTGTTCAGTCCGCATGAAGGCCTCCTAACTCATCAGTGCAACATCTCCGTGAACACGGAAATCAAAGAACCACAGAGGTGAGACAACGGTGAGGACTCGACAGCAAGAAACCACTGAAATGCTGGAGCAAAAGAAAACCAACAGTTAGACTCCGATGAGCCCGACCAGAGACATAGCATCAGGCACCAACCAACATTATCTCTTTAATTTTCAATAAGCCTTAACGTTGGAGCCTGCCCAGGAAAAGTGGTGCGAGCCGGACCGTCCGTTCATATAAACACTATTGGTTTCATTGGGAGGCAGGGCTTGAGACAAAGTCCCATACCACAAAATGGGAAGCAACGTCTCCAAAAGACCTATACAATGTTGACGGGGGCGTTAAACATCAACTCGACAACTCGATTGTTTATATAACCCACAGATCCCATCAGAGACACAAAAGGGAAAGAAACACAAACATGAAACAACTAGACCCGGAGGGAAACATCAATAGCGGAAAGCCAAAAGGACAGTTACTTTCCCACAAAATGACCAATTGGCTATCCATAAGCGAAACACACACTGAAAGACAAGCCAATACAAAAATAAACCACGACAGAAAAACCGCCTTGGAACGGTCAGTACAATTCCATATCGGATACTGGTTTCTATTTTATGGCTCTGAAATGGATTTTTTAAATCATTGTTATTTTCCTAATTTCTGCAATAAACACGTTTTTTTTTTTTTTTTTTTTTTTTTAAACCGCCTCCAAAATGGCGATCCTGACGGGTATCCATTAACTTGGACAAGGATCAGGGAAACAATGCCCCTGTTAAACCGTTCTTTTCTATCCGTGAAGTTAGTCTTACAGGGATGTTTAGTACACGGACTTGTAAAGGTGATTTCTAGCGTCACGAAAGAGAGCCATATCGTATACTGACTAAACATTCTTATCAACGTTCTTGACATTGGATGCATCTAAAACAATTTATGCGGACTGAACAAATCACTTGTCTAAATCGCAACGGAAGTAAGGGCGGGGCTTGTGACCACGTAAAATCGATTTAAGCCCCCCCCCCCCAACTCGTGTGGAGTTCTTTTCACTGATCGTTCAACCAAGGCGGTTCTTCTGTTACTGTTTATTTTTGTTATGGCTTATCTTTGAGTGTGTTTAACGCTTATATTATTTTCTTTTGGCTGCCTTCATGCGGACTGAACAAATTATTTGTCTTAATCGCGACGGAAGTCAGGGCGAGGATTGTGACCACGTAAAATCACTTTTAGCCCCCCCTCCCACCCCAGTGTAATTCATTTCACTGACGCTTCGTTCCAAGACGGTTTTTCTGCCGCTGTTCATTTTTGTTATGGCTTGTCTTTGAGTGTGTGTATCGCTTATATTATTTTGTTTTGGATGCCTTTATTCGGACTGAACAAATTATTTGTCTAAATCGCGACGAGAGTAACGGCGAGGATTGTGGCCACGTAAAATCGATTTAAGCTCCCCCCCCCCAACCCCACTGTCGAATTCGTTTCACTTACCGCACCCAGGCTGTTCTTCTGTCGCTGTTTATTTTTGCTATGGCTTGTCTTTGAGTGTGTGTATCGCTTATATTATTTTGTTTTGGATAGCCAATTGGCCATTTTGTGGGAAAGTAACTGTCCTTTTGGCTTTGCGCTATTGATGTTTCCATTAGGGTCTGGTTGTTTCATATTTGTATTTCTTTCCCTTTGGTGTCTCTGATGGGAGCTATGGGTTAATTGTATCGATTCCTGATCATTGACCTCACTTCTATTCTAAGCGTTTCCATTGCTGCAAGAAAATAAAATGTGATATGTATAATTTTCACTTTCAAACAGCCTAATAATTAAGGCAAAAAGAATAGTTATCACACACACACACACACACACACACACACACACACACACACACACACACACACACACACACACACACACACACACACACACACACACACACACACAAATAAACCGCGACAGAAGAACTGCCCTGGAACGGTCAGCGTAACGAATTCAACTGGGGGCTTAAATCGATTTTACGTGGCCACAATCCTCGCCCTTACTTCCGTCGCGATTTAGACAAATACAGTCGACGCTCGTTATCTCGTCCCTCACGGGACCGGATAAAAAAGTTCGAGTTATCCGTAGTACGAGATAACCAAAATGTGTCGTCACTTGCATGTCGGAGCCCATTATTTGCCATATGCTTGGTATTCTTGGTCATTCTAGATTAATAGCACATACATGCAGAGCCTATTGATTTCTTTAAAACTTGTGTATGAAAGTAATCGAGCTTGTCGAAGTATAGCAATAGTAAAAATATCTCTCTTGTTTTGTTGTCTTTTAAATTCCTGCAAATTCGGGTATCCAAATAAGCTAAAAATAGATATTTACTTATATGGACTGGTTACCCGCTTGTGAATGCAATGGTGAGCAGTACATGCTATGTCCCACGCATTGATTTAACAGTTAAGATCCTGTCTAGAGAGCTGGTCATGAGCCATCTTTTTAGGATCTACACTGTTGGGACAAGGGACAGTACTTAATTTTGACACTAATGACGATTACGTAAAACAACCAAATAAAGAGCCTTGTCATACCCAATTGTACATTAATACAAATCAGAGTAGAAGTAAAACAAAGATCAGGAATTGATACAATTAACTTACTCCACCCATCAAAGACACCAAAGGGAAAGAAACACAAACATTAAGCGACCAGACCATAATGGAAACCTAAACAAAGGAAGGCCATAAGGACAGTTACTTTCCCACAAAATGGCCATATGGCCATCCAAAATAATAAGACACAAGTGATACACACAGTAAGTAACAAACAACATCATAAATAAACCGCCACAGCCGCCTTTTATCACGGAAATCTTGGAAATAATTGAAACGAGGTGTTAAGCTCACACGCACGTGGTTTTCGTAATAGCTTTCAAGGTATTGTTTGTGCTTATTTTAATTGCGAAAACAGCTGGACATTGGAAATTTAAAAGCATTGTGAGTATTGATGAACTGATTTGTAAAGGTCTATCATTATTTTCTTTAACTGAAAGACTGGCGGCATCGTTTTTTTTTTTCTTCTTTACGTTATGAATTTCGGTTCGAGAATCGCTGTAGTAATGACAATGAAAGATATATTCAGGGAATGAAAATGATGGGCGAGATACCCGAAGTGTCGACTTAAAAGTAGTTCGACACAATCCGACGGACCCGACCAGAGACAAAGCATCAGGCACCAACCAAAATTACATAAAATTAGATACTTCCCAAATCTCAGTAAGCCTTCACGCCGGAACCGCCACAGAATCTGAGGCCCGACCCACCGGCTCGTAATCAAAGAGGAAAGCAAAGTTGTCAACCGTGAATAGGCCAACGCAGTCTGTCGTATAACATTTATGTTGTACCCTATCTTTTTATATCGAAGAACGACCTACGAAACAGGGTGCCGACGCCACTGCACTTATACACTCCCCCGAACCTATATACTAAGTCACCATAAAATTCGGGTTCCGAAAATCCTTGTTATAGAAGAGATTTAAGTGCACAATTAAGTTTTGAAATTAAATCGGAATGACGTCTATAAAATTTTGAAAAAGCTTTGCGTAGTTTATGACATGGACAAAGTAGAAATAAAACAAAGATCAGGAATCGATACAATTAACTTACTCCACCCACCAAAGACACCAAAGGGAAAGAAACACAAACATGAAGCAACCAGACCATAATGGAAACCTAAACAAAGGATGGCCATAAGGACAGTTACTTTCCCACAAAATGGCCAAATGGCCATCCAAAATAAAAAGACATAAGTGATACACACAGTAAGTAGTAACAAACAACAACATAAATAAACCGCCACAGAAGAACCGCCTTGGAACGGTCAGTGGAAAGAATTCCACTGGGGGGCTTAAATCAATTTTACGTGGCCACAATCCTCGCCCTTACTTCCGTCGCGATTTAGACAAATAATTTGTTCAGTCCGCATGAAGGCCTCCTAACTCATCAGTGCAACATCTCCGTGAGCACAAATAATTAAATAACCACAGAGGTGAGACAACGGTGAGGACTCGACAGCAAGAAACCACTGAAATGCTGGAGCAAAAGAAAACCAACAGTTAGACTCCGATGGGCCCAACCAGAGACAGTGCATAAGGCACCAACCAAGATTATCTCTGTAATTACCAAGAATTAGATTTCTCTTAATCTCAATAAGCCTTTACGTTGGAACCGTCATAGAATCTGAGGCCTGACCCACCGGCGTGCAATTAAAGAGGGCAGCAAAGTTGCCAACCGTGATTGGGTTAACTACCATGCATGCAGTCTGTCGTATAACATCCATGTTGTACCCAATCTTTTTATATCGAAGAATGATTTTACGAAATTTGGTGCTGAAGTCATTACGGTTATATATTTTTCTGATTAAGAGGTTTAACAGTTACCAATTTATTACGAGTGTTGAAGTCAGTTACATGACCAGAAAGCTTGCAAATTGAACCAATTGCGAAACACAAACGCCATAGGATGCCGCACAAGGAACATCACCATCCAAGAAAGCAAAATTTACAATCTCAACATCAAATCATCGCGTTTATCATAAATTTTGTAAGAAACAAACCCATCTACAATAGATAGATGTAAATCCAAAAACGGGGCCTCGGTATCAGAAGAACTTGCTCCACCCAAATGAAGTTCTCGAGGGGGGGGGGGAGGGGGGGGGGCGTGCAATTGTGACTGATTAAACCATCGAAACAGGCACTGTCAATATGTTATTAATCATCCAAATATCTAGAAGTCGAGCAAAAGGCTTCAATGATTTCAGATTGGTTTTCAGCGGAAAGGGACATCATGAAGTTCTGCAGCAGCTGTACTTGAAATGCCCAGTATTTCAATGGCTCCGAATGATCGAGACCCAACTTCTCAGAACGCCATCACAAGAGGATTCCTGAGTAACCTTCGAAGCTGTCGAACTTGTTCATCAAGCTAAACAGAAGTAAAGTCAATGATCAGGAATCGATATCATTAACCCTGAGCTCAGAAGGGCCAACATAGAAAAGAAAACAGGTTTACCCCTGTAAAACACAGTTTTACGATATAGATAATTAGGCATACATTATTCTACAAGTTTGACTTTTGAAAAAAGATTATTCCTTCTTTGCAGACTTTATTGCAATATAATGTTTAGCAAATCTCAAAAGCTAGATCTGTCATAAATACAATATTTGCGATAATGAGTATTTTATGACACATCCAGACATACATTTCAATGACGGTGACACTGGAGCTTGTTTTGCCAGGAAGGAAAGACAAATAACACCATGGGTGATTTGAAGATGTCATTTATTTATAAATGACGAGAACTCATGTAACGAGAAAAATGAGGAAAAATGCAAAACTATGTATTTACACGAAGTATCTTTAGTTTAAATATACAAAGCACATGCTAGAAATATGCAAATGAAATATAAGTGACAGTATTTTGTTTACTAGCAAAAAAGGTGGCATACAAAATATCTATCTATCTATATCTATATTGCATCACCCCCTCGCCATATAGGCCCGTGATTTACCTCGGTAAATCACTGGCCTCACGCCACCCAAAATCTATTTAATGTAATTCTACCACGACGTATGTGACCAGAAGAAAATTATTTTCACGTACAAGGAAATTACCTACTCCCAAAGATAAGAAAAGAAAACATAGTCTTTTCTTTAAGAGCTGCATTTTCGTTATTGAGGTAGCGAAGACTGCGCGAGTGGTCATTTCATATCTAAAATATGAAACGAGCCTTTGGCGAGTTTCAAAAATTTCATATGAAATCACAACGAAAGTAAGATTAAGCTAATCATTTTACGATTTCCAATTAAGACGTTCTAGAGAAAACATGGCTGTCACAGAAGGCGTCATGACGTTGTGCAACAAAAAATCATTGCTCCATCATTTTGTATTTGATTGGTTGAAATAAAAGTTCTATACTTCAATAAATTCCATGAGCAAGAATCTCAGATCACTTTCCACACAGCGACAGGTAGTAATATAACGTGACGTTAAAGAGCACATTTTGAACTGCGCATTTTGTATGAAGCGGCGTCAACAGCATTCGATTAAAAGTTTGACGCTTTCGAAAACAAGAGGGCCATGTTGGCCCTGGATTGCTCACCTGATCCATGAGTAACAAGTGGGCCCCCGGGGAGGGCCATTAATGACCCCCAGGGCTATAATGTGCATAATGTTGAGGGAGGTCTAAAAAGGTGAAGCTTCATACCAAATATCAACAAAGGCTATAATTTGAACAATCTTGGCAAAGTTCCACTAGATGAAGCTACACACCAAATATCAAAGACCTGGGCCTTGCGGTTTCAGAGAAGATGTTTTTAAAGATATTCCCTACATAAGCCTATGTAAAACCAAATGGCCACGGGAGGTGGGCATTTTTGGCATCAGGGCTATATTTAAATAGTCTTGATAGAGGTCCACTAGATGAAATTTCACACCAAATATCAAAGACCTAGGCCTTGTGGTTTCACAGAAGAAGATTTTTAAAGGTTTTCCCTATATAAGTCTATATAAAACCAAAGGGCCTAGGAGCGGGGGCATTTTTGGCCCCAGGGCTATGATTTGAACAATCTTGGTAGACGTCCACAAGATGAAGCTTCATACTTCATACTAAATATGAAAGACCTGGGCCTGGCGGTTTCAGAGAAGAAGATTTTTAAAGAATTTCCCTATATAAGCCTGTGTTAAACCAAAGGGACCAGGCCGGGGGCATTTTTGGCACCAGCACTATAATTTGAACAATCTTGGTAGAGGTCTACTAGATGAAGCATCATACCAAATAGCAAAGACCTGGACCTTGCGACTTCAGAGAAGAAGATTTGTAAAGATTTTCTCTACATAAGCCGATGTAAAACCAAAGAGCCCGGGGGCGGGGGCATTTTGGCCCCAGCACTATAATTTGAACAGTCTTGGTAGGGGTCCACTGGATGAAGCTTCATACCAAATATCAAAGACCTGGGCCTTGTGGTTTCAGAGAAGAAGATTTTCCCGAAATAAGCCCATGTAAAACCAAAGGGCCCCGGGGCGGGGGCATTTTTGGCCCCAGCACTATAATTTGAACAATCTTGGTAGAGGTCAACAAGATGTAGCGTCATACCAAATATCAAGGACCTGGGCCTTGCGGTTACAGAGAAGAATATTTTTAAAGATTTTCGCTATATAAGCCCATGTAAAACCAAAGGGCCCCGGGCTGGGGCATTTTTGGCCCAAGCACTATAATTTGAACAATCTTGGTAGGGATCCACTAGATGAAGCTTCAGACCAAATGGCAAGGACCTGGACCTTGCGGTTTTAGAGAAGAAGATTTTTAAAGATTTTCCCTATATAAGCCCATGTAAAGCCAAAGGGCCCGGGGGCGGGGGCATTTTTGGCCCTAGCACTATAACTTGAACAATCTTGGTAGGGGTCCACTAGATGAAGCTTCATACCAAATATCAAAGACCTGGGCCTTGCGGTTTCAGAGAACAAGATTTTTAAAGATTTTCCCTATATAAGCCCATGTAAAACCAAAGGGCCCGGGTGCGGTGGCATTTTTGGCCCCAGCACTATAATTTGAACAATCTTGGTAGGGGTCCACTAGATGAAGCTTCATACCAAATATCAAATACCTGGGCCATGCGGTTTCAGAGAAGAAGATTTTTAAATATTTTCCCTATATGATCCTATGTAAAACCAAAGAGACCCGATGTGGGGGCATTGTTTGGCCCCAGCACTATAATTTGAACAATCGTGGTAGGGGTCCACTAGATGAAGCTTCATACCAAATATCAAAGACCTGGGCCTTGTGGTTTCCGGGAAGAAGATTTTTTAAGTTTTCGGTGACAAAAAATCTACTTTTGGCTCCTGTGACCTAGATGTGCAACGGACCGGAACCATTTGAACAACTTTGAAAGGGGACCACCTAAGGATCATTCCTATGAAGTTTGATCAAAATCTGATCAGTGGTTTCAGAGAAGATGTCGTTTGAAGAAATTGTTTACGCACGGACGGACGCACGGACGGCGGACGACGGACAAAACGTGATCCCAAAAGCTCACCTCGTCACTATGTGACGGTGAGCTAAAAATCCTAAAATTTACCATTTTGGTGGCATTTTTAAACAGTTCGATGACAAAGTTGGAATATTAAGGAATGGATTATCATTTTTGTGGAGATCTATAAAATCTGATATTAATTCCTAATATAACGATGTTTTATTAATAAACATGTGCTCATACGAAATTTATAACATTATCCACTGAAAAACAGCGACGTTATGTGATAAGTATTTCACATTAGGCAATGTTTTATTGTTGAAAATATTTTATTAAAGTAACAGAGATATAAAGAATACCCGGTGAATATCTTTTGATATCAAGTTTATCAGGCAAGGCCTCGAGAACTACATGCGTTCTCGAAGCCGGGCCTGATAAACTTGAAATCAAATGACACGAAACTGGTATTCTATTTATCAGTTTATCCTCTTGTACACTCTTAAATTAGCAATAAACTATCTGTTATCGATGGTCCTCAGTGCATCCAAACACTCCGGCGGTTTATATATTTTGTATCAGCTGACCATATTCTTTCCTATAATACTTTTTTCAAGTATTTTTTAGATTTTCCTCAGTAGTTATAACATTTTTGCCATTTTTTCTAGTGGTCCGGTTCATTCATAAAAGTGCAATGTCACGTTGACCTGATAAAGCTCACTTGTTCTGAGATAGCATAGCTTTATCAGGTCAACGTGCTGCAATGCAATTTATATAGAGGGTAACTGATAAATAGTAGTCGCAGGTAAGACTGACTAGGCGGAACTATTCAGGTGTTGTCAAATTCGCTGAGTTTGTCAAGAGATTCGGTGGAGTGCCTTGAGGCGGACCAAATGGTCATATACGCCACAGCTTTGTACAGTTGGTACCACACAATCAGATGACTTCGTTTACCTTTTTTTTAATAGCTCTTATCTGCGACAACTAAAATGTGCGTAATAAGCGGTGCGCAAAAAGAATATATTCATACCATCACGTGAACAAGTCCCTGAAATGGAGACCCCCTATATCCCACTTTATAAAGAGAAAACTGGGGTTTACGGGGGGATTCATTATTTTTCTTATTCTTGCTCTAAGACATAGGTTGTGGGTACAAGTTAGGACCGCCTCAATGGCCATTTTAGAGATGTAAAAAAATGTACTATGTCGCACGGGTGTGTTATCGTCATGCTCTGAAGACCCTTACTCTATATCTGTCCACTCTTGTGCCCCCGCCCATAGGGGCTTGAAGAAATATATGGGCTGCATGATGCTTCCACGCAGAGCTGAATCCGGCCCGCACACTAGCACTGGTAAATCGCTTAGAGGATCTAAGCCTGTCCAGGATCCGCGGTGCGAGGCGGACCGTCCATGCTAATAAACCCTATTGGTTTCATTGGGCGACAGGGCTTGAGGTGTCATTTCATCTCAATGTCGGGTAAAAGTCCCACAAAATTGGAAGCAACGTCTCCAAAATGACCTTTACAGTGTTGACGGGGATGTAAAACATCAAATCAAATCATCAATATCTGTCCACTCTAAGGCCGTCGATGCTATGTAACCATTAATGCAATGGAATTCAACGACTGAAACTACCTGACTTAAGTTTAAGTTTTCTTAAAAATATTTTAGGGTTTCAGTTATTTTCTGTTTCTTTATTTCGTTTCTACACCAAGGGTCATATAGGAAGGCACTACGTTTTAAATTCTAAACAGTCCCTAATGCAGGCTGAATATAGGGATTTTACTCATCACGAAAACACGCCTATATAACTTTGATCCCCTTGAACCCAACTTTTATATAGTCAAACTTGGGTTTACATGGGTAAACCTTATTTTTCTTATTTCTGCTCTTCAAGAACTACTCGAAGCCGGGGGCGCAGAAGTGGCCATAGTTGCTGTTTAAGGCCTTGCACTTAAATATAGGTTGTGGGTACTCGTTAGAACCGCCTCATCGAGGCGGTTCTAACGAGTACACACTATCTATATTTTGAACAGAAACAAGAAAACTATCACAATTTTTCATCTTAAAATGTTCGATTCTTTCGGAGGTAAAATTTACAATGTATTTGTACAGGTGTGTTTTCGTAATGTGAAAAATGGTCTGAACAGTTCATAATGTTGGCTGAATACAGGAACATGGCTGAATATAGGAGTATTACTGTATATTTTAAAGTAACACAATGGCTGAATATATGAATATTACTGTATATTTTTATGTAACACATGACACATACCTTGTGGCTGGAGCTGAAAGAAAGCGGAGGTAGAGACCATGTACACTGTAGCTTTGTCATTAATAGGCTGTATAGTATAAACAACATCTCCCACATCCTTGTTTGTATCAATAGTTATACTAGCATCAAGGTTCATAAATGCATCTGAAGAGAAACTAAAAATCATCACAAAAACACGCCTACAGTCGAACTTCAATGGCTCGAACACCTTTGGGACCTCCAAAATCTGTGCGAGACAGGGGTAGTTCGAGTCAGTGAGGTTACAGTCAGAAGGCATAAGGAGATACTTTTTGACATCTTTTCGGTGTTCTATAATGAATATGTATGCTGTGTGAACTCATTAGAATCGCCTCATTGAGGCGATTCTAATGAGTACACACAGCATACATTTGCTAGATAAAAGACTAAAATCTCCTGAATTATCCCCCACTATTTCTTAAGTAGAGGATTTCGCTAGGGGCTCAAGAATGTGTTCGACTCATCCATAGTAAACGAGTCATCGGTGTTCGAGCCATCGAAGTTCTACTGTATATAGTTTTGACTCCCTCAAACCCGACTTCTATATAATTAAACAGGAGTTTTCAGGGGGTATACATTATTTTCTTATTTCTGCTAGAAAACATAGATTGTGGGTATTCGTTAGAACAGCCTAGGTCCTAACAAGTTCCCACAATCGATGTTTTGAGAAGAAATATGAAAAATATCAGATTTTTTTATCTGAAATTTTCATTTTTTTGGTGGTGAAATTTTCAATATATTTGAAAAGGCGTGTTTTCGTAATGTAGTTTGAATAATCCAGCCAGCAAAAAAGCCTATCAACGTCAGGCTGACAACGATCTGGTGTGAACATGTTGTTTATTTGGTTTGTCCGATGTGGTCCCGAACCCCTTGTCCCCATCTCTATTCATTGCTGGCTGAGACGAACACATTGCAATATCAGCCAGCGCACGACAAAACCTACAATAACATGTGCGGACCCTTTTTTGACCTTTGACCTCTAAGAATGATCTTGACCTTGGAGGTACGGACCTGGGTTTTGCACGTGACACATCGTCTCATAATGGTTTTCATTTCTGCAAAGTAATTTCAAAATCCATCCAGAAATAAGAAAGTAATTGACTGCGTTTAAGTTTCAGACCCTTCTTTTGACTTTTGACCTCTAAGTATGACCTTGATCTTGGAGGGACAGACCTACGTTTTGCACGTGACACATCGTCTCATGATGTTTGACATTTCTACAAAGTAATTTCAAAATGCATCCAGCAATAAGAAAGTCATTGACTGCGTTTAAGTTTCGGACGGACGAACGAACGCACGGTCGGACAGGGGCAACGCTATATGCCTTTCCACCATTCTTCGAATGGCGGTGTCATAATAAAGTTTGAAAAGACATCCGTGAATTATCCTGATTCGACCATTAGTCATTATGCCGCTGAATATTTGGTTAAGCCACCCCCGTTTCTGACTTTAACCAATCAGATTGCATGGTGTTATTTATTCCTGCAAATTTACAAAATGAATGTCAAACAGTGTAGAGCCTGATCAGATGACTTCTTCAGATTCTTCAGAGGCCATCTAATCAGGATCTGCACTGTTTGCACTGATTCTAGATTCCAAACAGATGGCTTATAATGGTTAACCTTCATTGCTTAAAAAATCTCTTGACCAAATGTTTATAGTCCCGCATTCGTACCACTGAGATCTGCCTGTGCCCCATTACTGGTATACATCTGCAATAAAGACTAAGAATTTTAAAGGTCCAATCAGTACGACACCCTCTTTTTGAGCCAAATTTTGTTTGGTAAAATATTGAGACCTTATATGTGCTGTGAGTCAGAGCGCTCCTTCTATCCTTCCCTGGCGTTTTAGTGTGTGTGCGGGGGGGGGGGGGGGGGGTGCAGTTGGGCTTGTCATTTCCTCTCAATGTCAGGTTAAAGTCCAACAAAATCGGAAGCAAGGACTTCAAAATGACCTACATAGTACTGGAGGAGACGTTAAATCACAACACAAGTAATTAGTGTGTAATTAGATTTCAAAGAAGAACTTTTCTGTGAAAACTGAAGCCTTGTTTGCATCACGAAAACACACTTATACAATTTTGACACTCTGAAACCCCACTTTTATATAGTAAAACTGGTGTTTACAGGGTTAAACCTATTTTTTTCTTATTTCTGCTCTAAAATATAGATTGTGGGCACTCGTTAGAACCGCCTCGATGAGGCGGTTCTGACGAGTACCCATAATCTATATTTTTAGCCGAAATAAGAAAAATATCACAATTTTTCATTTGAAAATTTTATTTTTTTTTGGCGAAAAAGGTTACAATGTATTTGTATAGGCGTGTTTTCGTAACGGAACGTGTAATATATTTTGGTCAATGAGCTCTTTTAATATTTAGGAAACAAGATGTCTTGCCGGTATAAGCAGTCATACACATCATGTTAGCAAGTCAATGTTTTGTTTGTGTGTTTGATTGTAGATTTAACGTCCCCGTCAACACTGTATAGGTCATTTTGGAAAGTTTGCTTCCAATTCTGTGGGACTTTTATCCGACAATGAGATGAAATTACATCTCAAGCCCATGTGGCTAAATGAAGCCAATAGGGTTTATACACACGGACGGTCCGACTCGCACCGCTTTTCCTAGGCAGGCATAGATCCTCTAAGCGGTTTACCAATACCCGTGTGCGGGTCGGTTCCAGCTCTGCGTGGAAGCATCATGCAGCCCATATATTTCTTCAAACCCGACGGGCCAGGGCCATAACAAGTCAGTGTAAAGAACACTCCTCTAAACCCCACTGAATATAGGAAGAACTAGGTTTACTTGGGTAAACATTATTTTATTTATTTCTACTGGGTGCAGACTGACAATTAGAATATTGCCAATGACAGTAAATTGTATAAAACACATTACTGGGACATAACTCTAGACATTCTCAGTTAATATGTGCTAAGCCTATACCTAGTTTTTTTAAAGTTATACTTTTTAAATGTAGGCATCACAAAAACACGCTAATATTATTTTTGGTTTAAACAGTATTTATTACTAATGGTATATGATACAAGATAAATGGTACAGGATCTGACGGTAAGCACGATGCTTATGTGGGAGAATATTATTTTTACCCCCACCCCTTAAACCCCACTTTTATATAGTAAAACAGGGATTTACAGGGGTAAACCTTATCTTTCTTATTTCTTTTTTTAAAAATATAGCGTGTGGGTATTCGTTAGAACCACCTCAATCAATGAGGTGGTTCTTACGTGTATCCACAATCTATATCTATATTTCGAACAGAAATAAGAAAACAATCATAATGTTTTATCTGCAAATGTTCGTTTTTCTGCGGTAATACATACAATGTATTTGAAAAGGCGTGTTTTTGTAATGTCTAGGTCCAGCCATTCAAAACCGGGTAAGCTTAATGCACTTGTTAACGATCAAAGAATAGGTTGTTATAGCAAGTACAAGATCTAATGCGGTACACTGCGAAAACACGCCAATACAAATATATTGTACATTTTACCGCTGAAAAAATGAAAATTTTAAGATGAAAAATTGTGATGTTTTTCTTATTTCTGTTCAAAATATAGATTGAGGGTACACGTTAGAACCGCCTCATCGAGGCGGTTCTAACGAGTACCCACAATCTATATTTTAGAGCAGAAATAAGAACAATAAAGTTTATCCCAGCAAACCCCAGTTTTACTGTAGAAAAGTGGGGTGCAAAGGGGTCAAAATTATATAGGCATATTTGGACAGACAGACCCAAGCAAACAGTGCAGACCCAGATCAGACTGATCACGGCAGACATAGATCAGACTGATCAGGGTCTAAACTGCTTGCCATTATGTTTGCACATTTAGACCCCTTGCTGGACCAGGAAACAAACATGCTAAAATTTTAGGAGAATTGCAGCAAGTCCTCATGGTGTCGAATTTTTGTGAGTTTTACGTTACGTTATTTTGCAGCATCGTTCTGAATGACGTCCGCCGATACCGACAGAGAAACAGCGCATACTCAACATTAGCTAAAAGCTGGGAGAAAGGAATACACTGCAGAACGTACAGTTTTTCTGGACCAGATTATCTAGTTGTGGCCAATTAGATCAGTGACCCACCAATATTGAATATAGCAATGGAATAAATGACCCCAAAGGACAAGAAAATATAACCAACAATGCGATAAAGCTTTGATTTTGAGTCTTGCAGTCATTAAAATTAGATAAATGAAATGATTGTTCCTTTAGCATGACACTCCCATGCCTTTAAAATCGTCTCTTTTATTAGAAGTTCTCTTATGCTCGAAATATAAATTGGATAAACACATGTAATTGTCTTTAAACACTGATGGGATTAACCACAAGCTATAAACAAATAGTCCTCTCCCAACAATAACATAATTAATTTTAAATAATATAGATTATGGATATTACATAGGCCCCCACTAACTTTAGTGGTTCCAAAGAATACCCACATTTCACTTTCTGGGAAATAATAAAGCAAAAATATATTCCACTTTTTATATTATGTTGCGGCCACAAAGTGTTCATGTCACGGATTTACCAACGCAATATGGCAAAACCTGCTTTACTTGATGTATACCTTGATGAAATAGAAATTAGCATATGGCGTTTTTCATATCATACCTCATATTAGCCCGAGACTCTCTAATAAGCCCGAGGGCGGAAGGTCCGAGACTGATTTGGAACGAGGGCTGATGTGGAGATTGATAGGAATAACGCCATATAATAATAATAATAATAGTTCGTCTGTCATTACTGACAATGACCAACCTTAATCATATTTGAGAAATGTTACTTATACAGTCGAACTTCGATGGCTCGAACCCCTTTGGGACCATGGAAATTGATTCGAGACAGCGGTAGTTCGAGCCACTGAAGGTTACTGCCAGGAGGCATAACGAGATACTTTTGAACATCTTTTAGATGTTCTGTAATGAAAATGAATGCTGTGTGTACTCATTAGAATCGCCTCAAGGCGATTCTAATGAGTACACACAGCATACATTTGCAGGATAAAAGACTAAAATCTTCTTAATTATCCCCCACTATTGCTTGTGAAGAGGATTTCCCTAGGGGCTCAAGAGGGAGTTCGACTCAGCCATGGTAAACGAGCCATCGGTGTTCGAGCCATTGAAGTTCTACTGTATTATAATATATTTGTTATATACATGTATTTTCCAGTCCTTTTTCTTTTAGATATTCATTTATGTTTTTATATTGTTTTTTTTTTTATATTAAAATCTCTGCTAAAGAAAACAAAATAGTTAAAAAGCAAAGCAAAAGTTGGCATTTTTTATACTTTCCTTTATGACAAGACATTTCTATGAAAATACCGACAACGAAATAGGTTGTTTATAAATTCCAAAATTGAAAGAAAATGTGCACTCAAGCAGGTCATTTGCTGCCGAACGTGACATCCGATTATTCACGTGGGGATTGATAGGACAACAGCCGATTTCTCCGAATATGGTTACGTTAGAGATATGATATATGGCATGTATAGTGCGATGTGGGTTTGCGGTAAAGGATAAGGGATATGACTACACCTGCTTGAGCTCACCTTACGTCATAGTGCACGGATTCCACACTCCAATCGCATATTCAAAGACAAAGTAGTTATAGTAAATATGTGATAAAATGAAAAAGTAACAGCTAGCTAGCACAAAATAGAGGACCATCATTCTGCCAACGTCGATATGTGCCGCGTCGTAACGATATCGGCCAGACACTGTCCCGGCAGTTTCGCTGACTTAGAGGCGTTGGTGGTTGAAGGGGGTAGAGGAGGTACGTTTTAATAAGTATTTAAAATACCTGTAAGTGCCTCATTTGTTGTCGAATCAACATCACTAAACGTTGGTATTGTGCTTGACGACGTACGATCTGTATTGACTACTGGTACAATGGACAAAGTTGTTGAAGAGTCTGCTGGAGTTGTAAAGGGATCTGTGACAGTTGGCGTGAACCCGAGAGGTGGAAACGTTGTTTTTGTGTGTTCTATAAAAACAACTTGTATGTGTTCTTTTGAGATGTAGTCTTCGTCGATTCCAGGTGTAGCAGAATCAAAACAGCTCAGGTTCAGGTGATATGATGTGCTAAAGTCAATGTCTAGTCTAGATGTTTGTATAACATATTTCTGACCAAGCACTGAAACGTAAATCAAATCACTGGGATTACTGGTGGGTATATTGTTTCTGACTGTAGGTTGGAAAATAGCCCTGGACTTAGACTTAAACTTTTCGTTTAAATCCAAGTTTTTAATAAAAAAAAGTTTATACCCTGATGGGGCGTTGCGTTTTGCAGCGTCTGAACTTAAGATTCTTGAATTGTAAGACAACAGTGTAGACCCTGATCAGAAGCTGTGTTTTAAGGCGTCTGATCTGGGTATACACTCTTTACCAAACCAAACCCATGATTCTAGCCCAGATTCTTTATAGATAACCGTATCACGCAACACACTGGCCTCACTGCGATAAAACGTAGGAATTTTCTATAAATAAATTACCAAGATTTCCTACAAATCATTGAAAGTCGCGTGGACTTTAACTTTGTCCTTAGTAACTTTGGGTCGATTGGTAAACATTCGACCCAAATCTCATGAGCCCTGTGTATTATTTGGTCCCTTTTTCCCTTCATCTGGGCAACTATGATCTTTGGTACTGGTCATTATAACCTGGGGTCATCATTTATATATAAAAAAATGTAGTATTCATCTGATGCTGTATACAAAGTTTCAAGAAATCAGCCCAGAGGTTCTGGAGAAGATTTAAACTTATTATATATGGCCATGGCAGCCATTTTGGTCATGTGATCTGGACCATTTGAACACATCAGAAAAATGCATTGTTTTGCCTTTTACTTTTGAAAAGCTTAAGGAACCAAATTTAACCTTGGCGTAAAACATGTCAAGGTCAAACTAGGGTCATCATATTTGCAAATTTCGTAGTACTCAGTTACCCAATGTTACTTACCAAGTTTAAAGACAATCGGCCAACTGGTTCAGGAGGAGAAATGTTTTAAAGGTTTTTGCCATATTTTGGTAGTGCGGCTATCTTGGTAATCTGACCTAGACCATTCAAACAAATTAGTGTTCCCTCACTGTCCTTTGGCTGCATATAAATTGGCACAGTGGCTTCAGAGAAAATGTGTTTTGAAATGTCAATGGACCTGCAATCCACGTGAACTTGAGCCAAGATCACTGATTGAACTTGACCTTTAGCATTGATAGACATTCATTTTGTACCCATTCTCATGTCATAGATCACACTATTTTCTGAAAAAAAGCATTGTTTTACCATTTTCCCATTGGAAATAGAAGAGAAGGCAATGATCAGGAATCGATACAATTAACCAACAGCTTCCATCAGAGACACCAAAGAGAAAGAAGCACCAACATGTAACAACTAGACCGTAATGGAAACATCAATAGCGGAAAGTCAAAATGACAGTTGCATTCCCACAAAATGGTCAATAGGCTATCCAAAACAAAATAATATAAGCGCACACACACTCAAAGACAAACCATTACAAAAATAAACCGCGACAGAAGAACCGCCTTGTGAAACTAATTCCACTGGGAGGCTTAATTCGATTTTATCTGGCCACAATCCTCGCCCTTACTTCCTTAGCGATTTAGACGAATAATTTGTTCAAGCCGCATGAAGGCCTCCTAAGCCTAAGGAACCAAATTAGACCTTGGCAGAAAATAGGTCAAGGTCAATTTAGGGTCATCATATTTGCAAATTTCATAGTACTCAGTCACTAGATGCTAATACTAAGTTTCAAGACAATCGGCCAAGTGGTTCTGGAGAAGATTGTTTAAGGTTTTTACCATATTTTGGCCTGCCGGTCATCTTGGTCATGTGACCTGGACCATTCCAAATAAATGTTCGTTCCCTCACTGTCCTAAGGCTGCATATGAAATTTTATTCAAACTGGCCTAGTGATTCTAGAGCAAATGTATTTTGAAATGCCAGTGGACCTGTAATCAAAGTGACATTGAGCCAAGGTTACTCAATAACCTTGACATTAAGCATTCATAAACATTTATTTTTAACCTATTCTCATACAACAGACCACAATATTTTTCAAGAAATGCATTGTTTTACCTTTTCCAATTTAAAATCTTAAGGAACCACATTCGACCTTGGCTTAAAATAAGCCAAGGTCAGCCTAGGATCATCATATTTGCAAATGTGGTTGTACTCAGTCACTTAATGATACATACCAAGTTTCAAGACAATAAGCCCAGTGGTTCTGGAGATTCTGAAGAAGATATTGAAGGTTTTTACCAGATTTTGGCATGGCTGGCACCTTTGTCATGCGAACTGGGTAATTCGAACAAATTTTCGTTCCTTAACTGTTCTAAGGCTGAACACTATATTTAAATAAAATTGGCCCAGTGGCTTCAGAGAAAATGTATTTTGGAATGTCAACGATCCTTTAATTCAAGTGACCTTGAGCCAAGGTCACTGAATGACCGTGACCTTTAGCATTAGAAATTCATTTTTACCCCTATTCTCATGACATGGACCACAACATTTTCTGAAAAATGCATAATTTTAGCCTTTTCCCATGAAAAAGCCTATGGAACAAAATTTGACCTAGGCAGAAAATAAGTCAAGGTCAACCTAAGGTCATCATATTTAAAAATTTGATAGCACTCAGTCACCTTATGCCACGTACCAAGTTTCAAGACAATCGGCACAGCGGTTCTTGAGAAGATTTTTAATGTGTTTACCATATTTGGGCATGGTGACCATCTTGGTCACGTGACCTTGACCATTCGAACAAATGAGTTTTTCCTCACTGTCCCTAGGCTGTATATAAAATTTAATTGAAATTGGCTCAGTGGTTTCAGACAAAAATGTATTTTGAAATGTCAATTGACCTATAATTCAAGTGACCGTGAGCCAAGTCACTAAATACCCTTGATCTAAAGCATTTATAGACGTTCATTTCTTACCTATTCTCATGTCATAGACCACAATATTTTCCGAAAAAATGCATTGTTTTACCTTTTCCCATTGAAAAGCCTGGGAACCAAATTTGACCTTGGCAGAAAATATGTAAAGGTCAACCTACGGTCATCATATTTGCAAATTTTGTAGTACTCAGTCACCTAATATAACATACAAAGTTTCAAGACAATCGGCCCAGTGCTTCTGGAGAAAATTTGTTTAGGTTTTTACCATATTTGGGCATGGCAGCCATCTTGGTCATGTTACCTGGACCACTCAAACAAATTTTCGTCCCCTCACTTTCCTAAGGCTGCATATAAGATCTAATTGGAACTGACAAAGAGGTTTTAGAGAAATTGTGTTTTGAAATGTCAATAGACCTGTAATTCAAGTGACCTTGAGCCAAAGTCACTAAATAATCTTGACCTCAAGCATTTATAGACGTTCATATTTTACATATTCTCATGTCATAGACCACAATATTTTCCGAAAAAAAAAATGCATTGTTTTACCCTTTTGCCATTGAAAAGCCTGAGGAACCAAATTTGGCCTTGGCAGAAAATAGGTCATGGTCAACCTATGGTCATCATATTTTCAAGCTTGGATGCACTCAGCCACCTTATGCAACATTCCAAGTTTGAAGACAATCGGCCGAGTGGTTCTCGAGAAGAAGAGTTTTTAAGGTTTTTACCACATTTGGGTATGACGGCCATATTGGTCATGGGACTTGGACTATACTTGCAAACTGTCGTTCCCCCATTGCAAGGAGGCTGCACATGAAATTTAATTGGAATTGGCCGAGTGGTTTCATAGAAGAAGACATTTGCAAATGGGGTACGACGAACGGACGACAGACGGACGACTAAGGCCTTCCGTCCTATAAGTTCCCGCGGAGCCTTTGGCTCAGGGGAACTAAAACAACATAAAAACAAACAATTTGATCAACACTGGGGAAGTGGTTTTATCATATGACGTCGCGTCTGTGAGTGTAATAACGCCATGTAATAAAAATCAATAATCCACTATAGACTAAATGTGCCAATTAGCGAGATACGCCCCGTTACGTTACATGCACGACGTCCTTAACGACATCGCATTTACTAATGACGGAGTATAAACATGTTTGTACAGATTCGTGAATTAAATGCGTTTTATATGTCACATGATAAAGAGAATCTTGAACTCGTGCTCAAGTATTATTGCATTTATTAAACAGACTGAAGAAAAGGGATAAAATGCTCGGCGAAGCCTTGCATTATATCCATTTTCCTCAACAGGTGTAATAAATTCAATAATACATATACACTCATGTAAGCTCCTCTATATCATCTGTCGGAAAAAAGAACAAAAAAAAAAAAAAAAACAGACACGAGCCCAGTTGTTAAAAGCATCGATTACTTAACAAGCTCGTTAGTGGTAAAATTGTTAATTATACTAGCAGGTGAATATGTAGTATAGTGTTAAATGAAACAGCTTTTGGATTTGCAAGAGCTGCTCACATTTGTCAACAAAAAATTAGCATATTTGCCATACTAAACGTCCAAACGTTTAGTGATACTTAAACTAACAGCGTCGATAGCTTTGAACACCTGGCTTCTGGCATAACCTTTCAACATAATAATTGGGCAGATTTTGTGATGAGGCGAAGTCCAGTGCTTACGTCAGCCTCGATAGCGCAGTGGTTAGCGCGTTCGACTCATAATCGAGAGGTTGTGCGTTCGAATCCGCCACCGGTATCGAGGTGTGTCCTTGGGCAAGACACGTAATGACACTGCCCCACTCCACCCAGGTGTAAATGGGTAGCAGTGGTCTAAGAGCCACTGCCTCTCTCTCTCGCGCGCGTGAAAACACCCGGAATGAGTGTTCGACAGCGATTCAATAAGCTTAAAGCTTTCATCGCAATCGAACTGAAATAAATTAGTATAAACTAAGTCCAGTGCTTGATTGCTTGTTCAGTTCCTCTTACTTAAACTAGCAAGAAAATAAAACAAAATATAAATCTTCTAATTATGTAAAAGTTGAGATTTATTAGCTAACCCGGTAATAAAATACCTATTTTAACCCATTTCAGACCGGAAACCCCTAAAGGGGTACCCAGGCAAACAGTGCTAGCCTACACGGTTTGCAAAAAGTTAAGCCAATTTCCAAATAAATTTTGAAGAAAAACAATCTGAAACCCCTAAATTTTGAAATGGATTCCTAGTATATATAAGGAGGAAGATTCCATTTGATTCCATTTCCATTTCCTTATCAGCACCCAAGTACTGATTTAAATATTTTTGCAGTATAAAATTCTAACTTTTCTAAAACTAAGACTGACTTGTCAGGTGAGACATGTATCTTAGCGGATTTGGTTGCCACGTTTTGTTATATTTTAAATATTGCAAGTCTCGCTACGTTGGAGATCTCCTTCCGGATGCCCGGGACTCCCGTGGAGTGTGGGTCATGTTTGCTGATGTTGGCTAGGTGGGGGACGCCTATCTGGATCGGGCGTTTCTTGCCTGATGCCTCCGGCTGACGTGTCTCATGAGCTACGTCGGTCGGTGCGTTCTCGGATGGGGATGTGCTGTGTTTGCCGGGTCTAGTCCATCATCCGTTTCGATTTCAAAACCTTGGTGTTTAGACACACTGATGAAGATTAAATATCAGGAAGGCCTCTCTGTCACTAAATTTGGTACAGTTTCACCTTAATTGCAACCACTGGGTCGGTATCTCTGCTGGTGGATGATTCGTTCGTCCCCGAGGCCTATCATCAGCTCATTATCAGTTCCTTAGTGCTGAGGTTGATACTGCGGTGTTGACGTCAGCACTCAAGTACTGCTTTAAATAACTATATTATATCTTTAATTTTTGCAGTATAAAATTCTAACTTTTCTAAAACTAAGACTGACTTGTCGGGTGAGACATGTATCTTAGCGGATTTGGTTGCCACGTTTTGTTATATTTTAAATATTGCAAGTCTCGCTACTTTGGACATCTCCTACCTGATGCCCGGGACTTCCGTGGAGCGTGGGCCATGTTTGCTGATGTTGGCTCGGTGGGGGACGTCTATCTGGATCGGGCGTATCTTGCCTGATGCCTCCAGCTGACGTGTCTCATGACCTACGTCGGTCGGTGTGTGCTCGGAGGGGGATGTGCTGTGTTTGCCGGGTCTAGTCCATCATCCGTTTCGGTTTCAAAACTTAGGGGTTTAGACACACTGATGAAGATTAAATATCAGAAAGGCCTCTGTGTCACTAAATTTGGTATAGTGACACTTTCATACAAAAAGGGTTAATGCATGGCATTATAAAGTGACAACGAATTAAGTCATTACAATGTAATGTTTTTAAGATTCTGGCCCTGTAAATTACACCCCGGCAAATTTAAACAAAGCAAATGAGGAATAAAATAACACCAGGAACAAACAAACAAACAAACAAACAAACCAAAAAACAACCAGAGCTGTCAGAGGATCTGACTATAGCACCGTCGTATATTATCTTTTGTCTTTCTGGGTTTCAGAGTTTCTTTCCTTTCGGACCAGATATTTGCTTATTATATACGAATGTTTGGTAAAAAAATTGGCATATGGGTGGGGTCAATCGTAGCAGTTGCTAATACATCCGTGTAATAATTATAATAATAATAATAATAATAACAACAACAATATTTTTGTTATTGGACCAATAAATAATGGTTATCTGATAAATTGCTTATAATAATAACATACGGCGCTAGCCAAAGTCCATGGCTCGAAATCTGACTAGTTACATGGCCCAGGTAACCCTTGGGTCAACGGGGGTAGAGCCAGTGCTAATCGATTCTGTATTCTTTATACTTGCTCGGGAACACAGGTTTTGGACACTCGTTTGAACTGTCGCAATGAATCGGTTATAATGAGCATCCGCAATCTATGTTTAAAGCAGATATAAGGACTTAAACACGTTATCAATATTTTATCAGAAAGGTTCTGGTTTACGGCAATAAAAGAATAACTAATATCGAATGGACGTGCCATCCCAGTGTACTGCAAAATGTTAACATTACATTGATTGTTTCTATGGTCATTCTCTCCCTTTTGGGGACTGTCAGTTTTTCGCCAAAGAATACACACTGTACTGGTTAACAACTGAAAATGTCTAAAACATTCCCAGGAAAAAGTGTAATGTAAAGTGACCGGGTCGAAGTGTTGGCTGCACCGCTATTCTCCAATTAAGAAGACAGAGTAGATATATAAAAAAAAAAACATTTGAGTATGACAAATATAATCAGCAATCGCATATATTGGATATTTGCTCTTTAAATGAAGGTAAAATAGACATGGACATTAATACAATTACCACACACCTCCCACCAGTAACCAAAAGGAAAGAAACACGAACATGAAATAACTAAACTCTAATGAAAACGTCACAAGCGGAAAGCCAAAAGAACAGTTACTTTCCCCACAAAATGGCTAAATGCTTTCCCAAAACAAAAAACGATATAAGAAATACACACATGCACAGACGAACTATAACAAAAATAAATCGCGACAGAAGAACCGCCTTGGAAAGTAAAAAAAGAAACGATCAGGAACTGATGCAATCAGATTCCGAATTCTTCCCGCAATATTACAAGGGAAAGAAGTGGAAACAAGGCGCGACGACAGAAAACAAACCGGACAACATGCACACCGAATCAGCAGCTCTTTCCCAAACAGTTGGTGACTCAGAATATCCAAACCTAACTAAAAGGAGCAACACACATAATGGCGGAAAGATTCAGAATCACCAACATGACAAACATTAAACTGGGAGGACAACTGTAACTAAAAATGAACAGCCCAAAAGGGGGAAGAATCAGAATAATCAAAGTAACAACATATATGTTTAGGGAAAGAATCAGTACCACCAATACAAAACATGAAGGAACCACACCAAAAGCACCGACTTTGAACGGTCAGTAAAATTATTGGCGGGTTTAAGATAACTTTACCGGATCCCAACCCTCACCGCCACTTTCACTGTGGCTCAAACACGTATTTGTTTGGTTCGCGTGAATGTTTTCTAACTCATATGTGAATCAACTTGGTTAACAAAGAAATCACAACTAAAGCCAAGTTGATAGTAACACGCACTGAGCCGCATTGCCACAGGAACACTGGAGCAAAAGAAAACCAGCAGTTAAACCCCGTTTTGTGTGGCTTTTCCTGCATAGCCGTCAGTACAAAATATGTTGGAACAGTCAGTACAAAATATTTCACTTGGTGGAGTTGGGGGGAGTGGCTTAAATCGATTTTTACGTGACCACATTCCCCGCCCTTGGTTCTGTCGCGGTTTTGACAAATACGTTCTGTTTCATTTCATCATTTATTGTTACTCTGAAAGAAAAAACTATACCGGAAAAGCCACGCAAAATGGGTACCGATATATTAGAATAAATAAAATAATGTTACCCATCAGTATCGAGAATTTCTTTTGAAGAGATTGGACTGTACATGTAAAAGAGACACAGTCGCTGCTGTTTTGAAAATAAAACTCATTGACATCTACAACATCTGTAGCCATGTTACCTATCTCGTTTGTAACATTAACCTCAACATACTCCTCAATTTGAAGGTTTGGTCTCTGAAGAAAAAAAAAACAGAAATGAAATCATCAAATATAAAAACGAAATCGTCTAGACAAATAAGACTATTCATTATACCTTTAGCAGTGAAATCAATGCATATCTGAAACAATAAAAATGACCGTTTCACGCCATAAATACACATATATATTTACATTCTGAAAATAACATGACCTTGTTATTATCACAGTAGCAGATCGGATTATATCTTTTTACTTTCTTTCGATAATTAGTATTCAATATTTTGTACAATGTGTTGAAAACTATTATCATATGACGTAGTTGATATGCAGTGGCTAACGTCGTGTAATAAAAATCATATGACCACACGTGTAATAACACTTTGGCGGGATTAAGTAACGTCATGACGACGTCCATGTCAACAATGCATTTTTCGTAGAAAAATTGTCAAATTAATAAAAGGCGATAGAATCCAATTTAAGGTAGTCATATGATAAAAAGAATCTTACGCTCGTGGTCATTTCATATGTTATTTATGAAACTCGCCGAAGGCTCGTTTCATAAATATCATATAAAATTATCACTCGTGTAAGATCCGCTATTTACAGCGAGTGTGTTGCAATGATGAGAAATTTTCACCAGTGAACAATTGTTCAATTACAGTACATCGCCAAAAAAACATATGAAATAAAAATCGAATTTAGGTTGTTCTTCGATAAATACCAAAACTACTTCATCCCGTGTATTTTCAACACACCCGGTGAAATACTATTTTGGTGTTCAAAAAGTAAATATTCTCTATTTACAGTGCTAGAATGGTCTCATCAGCGCTCTTGGAACAGACAAACAGTAACGCTTCTCAAATGTGATTTAATATGTTCTATAAAAGGGTTATCCTTTGGAAGCACGGATTACACCACAGAACTGAAAATATGGAGTGTGCATGTTTTCTGGGCTAGACTAGCTAGTTTCGGCCAATTAGGCCTCATCAGTGACCCTCAAATATTTTCAAAATTCTACAATGGAATGAATGATTCCAAAGGACAAGAAAATATAAACTACACTATGATGTAGGACAGGGAGACTTTTTACGGCCGCCATTGCCAGTAATGACAGACGAACTACTATTATTAAAATTCTCTATAAATGTTTGTTTTCACTCCTGCGTTTCAAAAGTTTACTCTTCTATCACTGGCCGTGAACAACTTTGTTTTAGTTAAAACAATTAAATGAATGGCAACCAGTGCGGACAGCTAAATACCTTTTTTATCTTTTTTTCTTGCCAGATAAGGAAATCCGTGGTTTTAGCCAGGGATAGAAAATCTGTTCTTACCATGGCGTGGCGTCCTTACCCAGGGACAGGGTAAAAATCGAATAATCTCGCGTGTTTGATAAATGCACTGGTTGAATACTACCTCATATGCGCCGTCGTTAAGGTTGACGTCAGAGCACGTTACGTGACGTCACTATACAACACTGTAGTATCATCACAATATGGCGAACGTCGGCAACTGAAGTGACTGCATTATTAAAAATCCATGCTCAGAAACATAAGGTATGCAAAAAAAAAAGAAGAATCTAACATGGTTGTAAGGGGTGGATATAAAATCCGTCCTTAGGGATCACAGTCTAGCATCACTCGGCAAGCCTCGTGATGCCGGACTGTGATCCTCGGAACTGATTTTTCTATCCACTCCTCACAGCCATATAAAATTCCTATATTATATACTATTACTGCTTTACGCTCGTCACTGAATATTTTACGCAGAGCTTCATATGTATAATCCATCCCCAGTGCTAAGCAATGTAGATAAAGTTTCAGTGCCTTCACTTCTATTTTGCTTAAAGACACAAAACAACAAAACCAATCGAATCTGAATACTGTTTGATTATTTTTCTGTTTAGGTCAATCGCGTTGAACTAGTTAAATCCATATAGTTCTCATAAAGGTTGTCACTTTGGGGCCATTCCATATGGCACCTCTTTCTACTTTTAAGACTCCGGAAAGTCGTTCAATATGTGTAATAGCCAAACAAATACATTCAAGAACGTGTAATTGAAGTAAGTACTTCAGCTAAAATAGAGCCGGCCTCAAAAGCTCAGTCGGATGCGCGTCTGACTGGTGACCAGGAGGACGCGGGTTCGATACTAGCCGGGGTTGGCAACATTCTTTCGTGGAGATTGATCATGCAATCTCTTCTGCGGTCATTCTCTTCCTTCCGCTGATTCAAATAGGCAGTTGTCAGTTTCTGACGAAAGAAAGTGCACTGTACTGGTTAACCGCTTACGTATAAGCCTGTCCAGGAATAGTGTAGATAGGTAGACTGACCGGCTCAAAAATGACCTGAAATAATGTTTACTGGGCCGTTAAACAGCCAAAATAGCGAATCATCACAGTGTTTGAATAAACAAGTGCATCTTAGGTAATACACATGGCATACACAGCAGTCAAAACTGTAAAGCACGAGAGATGATAAAAATAACAAGAGGCCATGATGGCCCTGGATCGCTCACCTGATCCATATTGTACAAATGGAATTGAAGATAATATATGGTAGAGAAGAGGGTTTGAGCAATTTTGGTTGACACAAGGAGGTTTTTATAATTTTAGCCATCTTGTTCATCCAAGCACAACGGGTTGAGCAATTTTGAAAGCTTTTTTTTTTCATTATGAGTCTATGGGGGCGAACTGGCCCCGGGGCGTGGCCCATTGAGAACCCAGGGGCATGATTGGCAGGAATTATGTAGGTGACCACTTGACGTTACTACATGCTAAATATATAAGCTCTGGGCCCTGTGGTTTCAGAGAAGAAGATTTTTGAAGCTTTTTCCATTATGAGTCTATAGGAGAGAAGGGGCCCCGGGACGTGGCCCATTTGGAACCAAGGGGCATGATTGGCAGGAATTATGTAGGTAACCACTTGCCATTGCTACATGCTAAATATCTACGCTCTGGGCCCTGTGGTTTCAGAGGAAAAGATTTTTGAACTTTTGTTTCCATTATGAGTTTATAGGAGCTAAGGGGTCTCGGGGAGTGGCCAATTTGGACCCAAGGGGCATGATTGGCAGGAATAATGTAGGTCACGACTTGCCGTTGCTACATGCTAAATATCGAAGCTCTGGGCCCTGTGGTTTCAGAGAAGAAGATTTATGAAGCTTTTTTCCATTATGAGTCTATTGGAGCAAAGGGTGTGTGTGTGTGTGTGTGTGTGTGTGTGTGTGTGTGTGTGTGTGTGTGTGTGTGTGTGTGTGTGTGTGTGAATTCGGGTTAAACGTCGCTTCCAACAATTTTTCAGTCATATCATGACGGTGTCTGGCTGCGACAGGGAGCTCAATGCTCACTTTTATAGTGCTGCCTCACTGAAGTATCATGTCCCAGACACATTACATGATACCACACCCAGTTACATTATCCTGACACTGGGTCGACAAGTTCTAGCTCTATCCCGTAAATCTGAGTGCCAAGCGAGGAGCAGCTAGTACCATTTTTAAATACTTTGGTATGTCGCGGCCCGGGATCGAACCCGTGACCTCCCGTTCCCCCGAGCGGACACTCTACCAACTGTGCTACCTAGGCTGGTATGGGAGCGAAGGGGCCCCGGGGCGTGGCCCATTTGGATCCAAGGGCCATGATTGGCAGGATTTATGTAGGTGACCACCTTGCCCTTGCTACATGCTAAATATCTTAGCTCTGGGCCCTGTGGTTTCAGAGAAGAAGATTTTTGAAGCTTTTTTCCATTATGAGTCTATAGGAGCTAAGGGGCCCCGGGGCGTGGCCCGTTTGGACCCCGGGGGCATGCTTGACAGGAATTATGTAGGTGACCACGTGCTGTTGCTACATGCTAAATATCTAAGCTCTGGGCCCTGTGGTTTCAGCGAAGAAGATTTTTGAAGCTTTTTCCAATTATGAGTCTATGGGAGCAAAGGGGCGCCGGGGCATGGCCCATTTGGAATCCAGGGGCATGTTTGGCAGGAATTATGTAGGTGACTACTTACCCTTGCTACATGCTAAATATCTAAGCTCTGTGTCCTATGGTTTCAGAGAAGAAGATTTTTGAAGCTTTTTTTTCCATTATGAGTCTATGGGAGCGACGGGGCCCCGGGGCGTGGCCCATTTGGAACCCAGGGACATGATTGGCTGGAATTATGTAGGTGACCACTTGCCCTTGCTACATGCTAAATATCTAAGCTCTGGGCCCTCTGGTTTCAGAGAAGAAGATTTTTGAACCTTTTTTCCATTATGAGTCTATAGGAGCTAAGGGGTCCCGGGATGTGGCCAAAATGGACCCAAGGGGCATGATTGGCATGAATTGTGTAGGTCACCACTTGCCGTTGTTACATGCTAAATATCTAAGCTCTGAGCCCTGTGGTTTCAGAGAAGACGATTTTTGAAGCTTTTTTCCATTCTGAGTCTATGGGAGCGAAGGGGCCCCGGGGCGTGGCCGATTTGGATCCAAGGGGCATGATTTGCAGGATGCATGTAGGTGACCACTTGCCCTTGCTACATGCTAAATATCTCAGCTCTGGGCCCTGGACATGATTGGCAGGAATAATGTAGGTGACCACTTGCCGTTTCTACATGCTAAATACCTAAGTCCTGGGCCCTGTGGTTGCAGAGAAGAAGATTTTCGAACCTTTTTTCCATTAGGAGTCTATGGGAGCGAAGGGGCCCCGGGGCGTGGCCCATTTGGAACCAAGGGGCATGATTGGCAGGAATTATGTAGGTGACCATTTGCTGTTGCAACATGCTAAATATATAAGCTCTGTGCCCTGTGGTTTCAGATAAGAAGCTTTTTGAAGCTTGTTTTCCATTATGAGTCTATAGGAGCTAAGGGGCCCCGGGGCGTGGCCCATTTGGATCCAAGGGCCATGATTGGCAGGATTTATGTAGGTGACTACCTTGCCCTTGCTACATGCTAAATATCTTAGCTCTTGGCCCTGTGGTTTCAGAGAAGAAGATTTTTGAAGCTTTTTTCCATTATGAGTCTATGGGAGCGAAGGGGACCGGACCAGGGCATGGCCAATTTGGAACCCAGGGGCATGATTGGCAGGAATTATGTAGGTGACCACTTGCCGTTGCTATATGCTAATATCTAAGCTCTGGGCCCTGTGGTTTCAGAGAAGAATATTTTGAAGGTTTTTTTAATTATGAGTCTATGGGAGCGAAGGGGCCCCGGGGCGTGGCCCGTTTGGACCCCGGGGGCATGCTTGGCAGGAATTATGTAGGTGACCACGTGCTGTTGCTACATGCTTAATATCTAAGCTCTGGGCCCTGTGGTTTCAGAGAAGAAGATTTTTGAAGCTTTTTTTCCATTATGAGTCTATAGGAGCTAAGGGGCCTCGGGGTGTGGCCAATTTGGACCCCAGTGACATGATTGGCAGAATTTACGTAGGTGACCACTTAACACTGTTACAAGCTAAATATCTAAGCTCTGGGCCCTGTGGTTTCAGAGAAGAAGATTTTTTAAATTTTTCCCATTATAAGTCTATTGGAGCTATATGTTGCCATGGTAACCAGAATTCCAATCTGATCAGCCCAAAAACCTTATGCAGCCTTTCCCCCTACCTGATGATGCTTCACATAAAATTTGATCAAGATTGGCCATGGGGTATTAGAGATATACTTATTTGAAATTGTTTACAGACGCACGGACGGACGGACGCACGCACGAACGCACGACGGACAAAATGTGATCACAAAAGCTCACCTTGTCACTACGTAACAGGATAGCTAAAAATGTTTATGAAAAGGCATGTGAGAAGAGAAAGAAAAATATTATCCCAGACTATTTAATAAACCAGCTGCAAATATACTTTGTCTGACAAACAATACAAAATAGAATGAAGGAAATGATCAGGAATCGATAAAATTAACGAACACCTTCCATCCAAGACACCAGATGGAAAAATACACACATATAAAACAATTTCACCATGATGAAAGGGCCCCTCCCATCGGGGCTTAAAGAAATAGATGGGTTGCATGATGCTTCCGCGCAGAGCTGAAACCGACCCGCACACGAGTATTGGTAAACCACTTAGATGATCTAAGCCTGCCCAGGCGAAGCGGTGGGAGTCGGACCGTACATGCTTATAAACCCTATTGGTTTCATTGGGCGGCAGGGCTTGAGAGGTCATTTCAGCTTAATGTCGAGTAAAAGTCCCACAAAATTGAATGCCACGTCTCCAAAATGACCTTTACAGTGTTGACGGGGACGTTAAACCTTAAATCAAACAAACAACACCATAATGAAAACGTCACTAGCGGAAAGCCAAAAGGACCGTTACTTTCCCACTAAATGGCGAAACGTCTATCCAAATTTTAAAGATCTAACAATACATACATGCAAAGAATAAACAAAAAATCACAACAGAAGAACAGCTGTGTACCCTCCAAACCTTTTTGGTTTTTAGTTCTACGGTGTATTCCTTGCTTCCAAAGGATAATAGAAGTAAAGGCAATATCAGGACTTGATACAATTAACCCACACCACCGATCGGAGACACCAAAGCGAAAGAAACATAAACTTTAAATAACTAGGCACTAATGAAAATATCAATAGTGGAAAGCCAAAAGGATAGTTACTTTCCCACAACATGGCCAATCGGCTATCCAATAACCCTTTGAAATATTAAACGCCACTACAGCAGCTGTTAATGGAGTGTGTGGAGGCCGTATAAAGTCTTCCTGCCCTTTAAAATAGTGTAGCTCATATTTTCTTGTCCTTTGGTATCGTTGATGCCATTGTGAAGTCTTGAAGTAAACCGTAATAAATTATTAATTGCTAAACCTCTAAATCAGAGTTATCAGTATCATTGATGGCCAGTGATGAGGCCGAATCAAGCAAGTCTGGCCCAGAAATACTTGTACACTCCATAGGTATATACCTTGCTTTTAAAGGATTAACCTTTTATGTAACATATTGGAACGGTCAGTAAAAACCATTTTACTAGGAGGCTTAACTCGATTTTACAGAGCCTCAATTCTCGCCCTTGACTCTGTCGTGATTTAGGCAAATAATGTATTTATTCCGCATGGAGGATTTCTAACCCATTAGTGCAACATTTTCAAGAACATAAAGATAACAAGAGGCCCATGGGCCACTATGCTCACCAGAGCTTAGGTGGGAACTGCCAAATTGCAAGTGGAAAGGAGAGGACTGGCCCCTGCGGACACCCCTAAAGTAGGTATGCTAATAATAAGGAACAAGAAAATATATGAATATGGGGTGGGGATTTGAATGGTTTCTGAAATATATGGCCTTTTATGAAGTGGAAGGGCGGGGCACATTGCCTCAGCACAAAGAGACCCCCAAGTTGGTGTGACTGAATGAGTCTTATCATAAGGAACAAGAATATATATGGTTAAGGGGTGGGGATCTGAACTATTTCTGAGATATGTGGCTTTTAATGAAGTCAAGCGGTGGAACAAGGCCCGGGCATGCCCCGGGGACTCACAAGCTGGTGTCAATGAATGTGCCTTATCATAAGGAAGATGAATATATATGGTTTTGGGGTGGGGCTCTGAACAGTTTCTGAGATATAAGGCCTTTTCTGAAGTGTAGGGGTGGGGCAAGGCCCAGGGAGACCCCCAGGTTGGTGTCAATGAAAGTGTCTTATAATAAGGTACAAGAATATATATGGTTTAGGGGTGGGGATTTGTAAGGTTTCCGAGATATTGTGATATTATGAAATGGAGGGGGTGGGGCATGGCCCTAGCACATCCCTGGGGACCCCCAGGTTGGTGTCACTGAATGTGTCTCATCATAATGAACAAGAACATATATGGTTTAGGGGTGGGGATCTGAACAGTTTCTGAGATATATGGCCTTTTGTGAAGTGAAGGGGTGGGGCATGGCTCCGGCGCACCCCGGAAGACCCCCAATTTGGGGTCAATGGATGCGTCTTATCATAAGGAGCAAGAATATATATGGTTTAGGGGGTGGGGATCTGTAAGGTTTCCGAGCTATTGGGCCTTTTATGAAATGGAGGGGCGGGACATGGCCCCGGCGCATCCCGGGGGACCCCCAGTTTGATGTCACTGAATGCGTCTTATCATAAGGAACAAGAGTATATAGGGTTCAGGGGTGGGGATCTGAATGGTTTCCAAGATATTGGGCCTTTTATTGAGTGGAGGGGGTGGGGCATGGCCTCGGCACATGCCGGAGGACCTCCAGATTGGTGTCACTGAATGCGTCTTATCAATAGGAACAAGAATATGTATGGTTTAGGGGTGGGGATCTGTAAGTTTTCTGAGATATAAGTCATTTTATGAAGTACTGGGGGCGGGGCATGGCCCCGGCACAACCTACTGGACCCCCAGGTTGACATAAAAGCATATGGCTGAGAGACGTTTACTAAAGGAACATTTCTATTAAAGTTTTGTCAAAATATCTGCAAAGGCTTTGTAGTTAATGACATTTTTTCAATTTTCCCCATTATAAGTCTATGGAAAATCTAAGTTGCCATAGCAACCAAACTAAAGAGCCGAATTTCATAAAAAACACAAAACCTGTAAAGGCAAATATGGTGAATATTTCCATAAACTTTCAGCCTCATAGAGCATACGGTTTCTGAGAAGATGATTTTTTAAGTATTTTTTTTTTTCTATTTTTTCATTTTGGTTTCCATGGCAACCAATACAAATGAACAGTAGGCCTAAAATCATATGGCAGATAGTAGATTGCCTAAGGAATATTTCTATGAAAGTTTTGTCAAAATATCTGCAGTGACTTGGCAGTAAATGCCATTTTTCAATTTTCCCCATTATAAGTCTATGGGAGCTCTAAGTTGCTATAGCAACCAAACAAATGGGCCAATTTTTATAAAAAAACACAAACTTTCAATCCCCCAGCCCAAGGATGCTACAGATGAAATTTGGACTCAATCGGCCCAGTGGCTTCAGAGGAGATGTCGTTTGAAAATGTTAACGCCAGACGACGACGACGACGACGACAACAACGACGACAACGACGGACAACTGCCTATCCTATAAGCTCCCCCGGAGCCTTTGGCTCTGGTGAGCTAAAAATACAGAGATGAAACAGCGATGAGGAATCGACAGCATAAAAGAACTGAAATGTTGCTGAAGTCAGATACATGACTAGACAATCTGGCAAACCGAATTAATTGAGATAAAAAAAAAACACACCGTAGAATGCCACACGAAAAAAGAACGTCAACACTCGTAATAAATTATTAATTGCTAAACCTCTAAATCAGAGTTATCAGTATCATAAATTCACAAAAACGTTTCTAAATAAAAAAAATCAATGACTGTTGGACTTAATGTTTTCTGCCATAAAGCCTTTTGGAACTTAGAACATAAAGTCAGAAAATATATATTTGCAATGAATTCAGTGCCCAATGTCGTAAAATCATACTTCGATATTAAATGATTTGGTATAACATTGATGTTATAAGACAGACTGCATGCATGGTAATTAACCCATTCACGTTCGACAGCATATAAAATTGTGACGAAAAACAGAAGAAAAGATGTAATCAAATAAAGCTTTTGATAACGTTGTCCCCCCATCCTTTAATTACACCTCGGCTGGTCGGGCCTCAGACATTTTTTGCGGCCTCGGCCAAAAGATCTATTTAAGTAATGTCGGTTGGTTGATGTCTGATGCTCTGTCTCTAGTCGGGTCCACAGGAGTCCAACTGTTGGTTTTCTTTGCTCTGGCATTTCAGTTATTTTATGCTGTCTAGCCCTCATCGTTGTTTCATCTCTGTATTCGTTTGCTTTGTTTTTCGTTCTCGGAGATGTTGCACCGATGCGGCAGAAATACTTCAAACGGACTGAGCAAATTCTTTTTCTAAACCACGACAAAATTACGGGCGAGCTTTGTGGCCACGTACAATCTCTTGGAGCTTTCATTCGTCTTTGCATGTATGTTTTCTCATTTGCTAATATCTGTTTAGTTTGGCTAGCCGTAAGGCCATTTGCTGGGAAAGTAAGTGTCCTTTTTGGCTTTCCGCTTGTGACGTTTTCATTATACTGAAACTGTGTAAAGTTGGTGTTTCTTTCTCTTTGCTGATGTGTATAATTTTATCGATTCCATATCATTATCTTCACTTCTATTTTGCTATTTTCTATAAAATCAAAATTGAAAACAACAACAACGTCAAAAATAACAACAGAAACAATCAGCAGCAGCAGCAACAACACACCAAAATAAAACACCACGCCCCATTATGCTGTCATGCTGCATTGTACCTCCAGCAGTAATTGTATGGTATCGTATGACATGCAAATTATACGAACCATACTATTTAATTTGTATTTTGGTATGACTAATCCTTCCTTCAACAGCCCTAGTTTACTGCGATTTACAATGTTTTAAGGAGTCTAATTTTGAAATTTATAGTCAATAGCAATATTTCTTGCACAAAGCACGGGCATCTAATGTTGTTTAACATTTGTGTATTGTTTCATGAAAATATCTGAACTGTCAAGTTTACACAGGGAACAGTTTTTTTCACAGTAATGCCTATAAGAAAAAAATAAAAATTACATTATTCTCAAAACTATATAGCCAAGATTAATGTTTATCGAATTATGCATGCGGGGTTCGTTTAATTTTCGAGATGGTATCTTGAAAGGCTTTCAAGTCACATGATGGACACGGCTTTGAAACAGAGACAGAAAGATGGACAGACGACCATGGATTAAACAACTCCCGATTTTAGGAGGGGGTAGGGGAATGAAACACGATAGTATAAGAATCTCGTATGGGTGTGCGGGGTGGATTGAAAAATCCGTCCCGAGGGAGACTGTCCGGCATCACGAGGCTTGCCGAGTGATGCCGGATAGTGATCCCGAGGGACGGATTTTTCTATCCACCCCTCACACCCATATTGGATTCTTTTTCTTGCATACCTTCCATTTCTATTGCGAATTTTTAATGCTGCTGTTACTTCGGTTACTGACGTCCGCCATTTTGTGATGACACAACAGGAATGTTTAGTGACGTCACGCATGACGACGCCGCACATGAGGTGGTAATCATCCAGTGCATTTATCAAACCCGCGATTAAATTCGATTTGGGGTCGGAACACCAGGGTCAGAACATAAATTTCTATCCCAGGGTAAAATCATGGATTTTCTTGTCTGGTGTGCAAGAATCAATTTTCTGTAACATCAACAGCCTGTATTCTGTGACATCATCAATCTTATCAACATTAAAATCAATACTTATTTCCAGACAAATACATTGCTGTGTTTTTGTGGAATCGTTTGCAAGAATATTCATGAACACATATGGTGAAAAGAACAGAACTTTGCGAGTGAAATGAACGTTTAATTTAGACATACCGCCGGAATAACTGTAATATTTAAGACACCAGGTTTGTATCCTATACTGCGTGTCCTGCCTAAATGATGGAATTCAAGACTTTCCACATGATCCGCCTTCAGGCACGCTTTTACTACCACTTCATTTCCTAGCAAACAGAGGAAAATAACAAGAATCAATTAAAGGCCAACAGAGCTTATCCCTTTCAGCATCAGTTGATCTCCTTCAGTCACACTGTTTACATGTATCATTATTCAGTAACTGACAAGTAAAATAAATGGCTAATTCATAACTGTTACAAATCAATGTTAAGATCAGTTTGGTTATCCAAATGGTAAAACCTTTTTCATCCAGCGCATGACAAAACCTACAATAAGACATATGCGCCCAACGAAGACACAGATCAGCCTGCGCATCCGCGCAGTCTGATCAGAATCTTCGTTATGCGCTCTGAGGATAGCTAAGGGCCCATTGCTCCTTCATGCAGCAAGAGAAGTCTCTGGATAGACTGTATGGATGCGCAGGCTAATCTGAGACTTCGATGGGCGCACATGTCTTATTGTAGGTTTTTTCGTGCGCTGGCTCGTTTTTAAATGTAATAAGCCGGTTAGTGAAAAAAACTCGGCCTTCAAGGAAAGACAGTTTCTTGCCCCTTTCTTGCATCATTCGCCACTGAAATCCATTTAAGAACTAACATACCTGTTTCTCTATTATTAATAAACAACATCGGGTCGCGGCAAAATTACTTTTCATATTTCAAAGAACATTAGACAAATAACCTTTATTTTTTACATTTAAGTAAGGGTGACGAAAAATGACTTGATGATTGTTATAGTTCGTAAGTGTATGTATGTATTGTTAATACATTTTATTTTGGATAGCCGTTTGGCCATTTTGTGGGAAAGTAACTATCCTTTTGTCTTTCCGTTTGTGATGTTTCATTATGGTCATGGATAGCCGTTTGGCCATTTTGTGGGAAAGCAACTCTCCTTTTGTCTTTCCGTTTGTGTTGTTTCATTATGGTTAAGCTATTTCAGTTTCGTGTTTCATTCCTCTTGGTGCCTTGGATGTGGGATGTGTTGCAATTGTATCAATTTCTGAGCATTACATTCACTTCTTTTTGGGGCTGAAATTGAATCTATGAAACAAGTGCATAAGTCTTCTTGTTAACAGTGAAACATCGATGTCGTCATTGCGTCGCGATCGTTCAATCATGTTGGATCGAACCACCTTTTTGCGTCATTTAATGACATGTGTCGTCGCGTCATTACATCTATTACCTTCCAGTTGTTTATTATATTTTTCTTCTGTTATATTTTTCTTCTGTTAAGCAAAGAAAATGTGAATTATATTGAAAAATGAACAGCAGGACGTCCAAGTTCTTAACTAATGTTTTTTTTTTCTGTAACTGAACTCCGGAGCTAAATTTCACGCCAATCTAAGCATTGCTGTTGTCACGTGCAACGACACCTAAGGCGTAAAGATGATGGTACTGATCGTCACTTTATTTATCACGTGAACGAAGCTGTATAATGAATACAATATTAAACCCAACTTTAAACTCCGTCTTTGGTCGGGCCCCTCGGAGTCTAACTCTTGGTTTTCTTATACTCCAGCAATTCTGATGCTGTATGCTGTCGAGTCCTCAACCTTGTTTCATCTCTGTAGTTGTTTTATTTGTATGTTCTCGGAGATGTTACACTGATGAGCTAGGAAGCCTTCATGCGGACTAAACGAAATTAGTGTATACCGCGACAGAGGTAAGGGCGAGGATTATGGCCATGTAAAATCGATTTAAGCCCCCCCCCCCCAGTTGAATTCTTTCCACTGACCGTTCCAAGGCGGTTCTTCTGTGGCGGTTAATTTATGTTGTTGTTTGTTTCTTACTGAGTGTATCACTTGTGTCTTTTTATTTTGGATGGCCATTTTGCCACTTTGTGGGAAAGTAACTGTCCTTGTGGCCTTCCTTTGTTTAGGTTTCCATTATGGTCTGGTCGCTTCATGTTTGTGTTTCTTTCCCTTTGGTGTCTTTGATGGGTGGAGTGAGTTAATTGTATCGATTCCTGATCTTTGTTTTACTTCTACTTTTTCTATCCATACAAGGGTATACGTAATTTCCATATTGTGAATGTAAACATAATTGGTGCACTCTCAGCGTTGCCGTTGCCGGTGAGACATATATCTTAGCGGATTTGGTTGCCACATTTTGATATATTTTAAAGTTTGCAAGTCTCTCTACTTTGGACATCTTCTTCCTGATGCACGGGACTTCCGTGGAGTGTGGGCCATGATTGCTGATGTTGGCTCGGTCGGGGACGCCTATAAGTCCTGGGGTAGGCGTCTCTTGCCTGGTGCCTCCAGTTGACGTGTCTCATGGGCTACGTTGGTCGATGAGTGTTCGGAGAGGGATGTGCTGTGTTTGCCGGGTCTTGTCCATCATCCTTTTCGGTTTCAGAACTTTGGGTTTGAGACACACTAATGAAGATTAAATATCAGAAAGGCCTCTGTGTCACTAAGTTTTGTATATTTACGCCTTAATTCTAACGATCATCAATGCCTACCTTTATTGCAGAAACAAGAAAGTCATGAACAATACATAGATGCCATTTGTTTAGCATGAAACTGCACGTTTACATAATTCTTATATTCAAGTTCGGAGTTTCCACTGACAGTATTATCAAAGCACTGGCCCTACTGTACGGTCGAGTCTAGGGTGGTAAAATTGTCCCGCAACGGGAACTGAGACTATTGGGGTTAACCTGTGCGGGGTGGGGGTGATGGGGTGGCGGTGTGTGTTTGGTGTGTATGTTTGTGTGGCTGGGTGGGGAGGGGGTTATATCGTTTTGACGTTACCCTTTCTACAATCCTCGCTTTTGGTTCTGTCGTGATTTAAACAAATAATTTGTTCAGTTCGCATGAAAGATTTCTAACTATCAAGTTTCAGTTAAATTCGACATTGGTTCGGGAGGTATGTGTGTGAATTCGGGTTTAACGTCGCTTTCAACAATTTTTCAGTCATATCACGACGGTGTCTGGTTGCGACAGGGAGCTCAATGCTTACTTTTATAGTGCTGCCTCACTGAAGTATCATGTCCCAGACATACATGATACCACACCCAGTCACATTATCCTGACACTGGGTCGACCAGTCCTAGCTCTACCCTGTAAATCTGAGTGCCAAGCGAGGAGCAGCTTGTACTATGTTTAACGACTTTGGTATGTCGCGGCCCAGGATCCCCGGAGCGGACACTCTACCAACTGAGCTATCGGGGCCGGTAGGTTCGGGAGGAGATGTCGTTTAAAGAATTTCAAGATGGCCACTATGGCGGCCGTCTTTGATACTGGAACGGAACCATTCAAGCAATCTGCATGTCACCAGGATGCTTCCCACCACGTATGAGCTTAATCAGACTTCCGGTTCGGGAGGGGATGTCGAAAATTTGAAAAATTAACGACGGACGGGCGGACGATAGACGATGGGCAAGATATTATGGCAAAAACTTACCTAAACATTAAGCAACGTCACACCCTTATTAAAGCGTTACAAGTAGAAACTCAAAACAGTCTCTCGCTTTAATATATTAGCAGTTCATAAAGAAGAAAATACTAAACCACAACAGAAGTACCGCCTTAGGACGGTCAGTCAACATTTTAACCGGGTCATAAATCGATGTCTGATCAGTGTAAACGCAAACCAACCTGGATGCACATTATTTGGGTAAACGGTCATTCATATAAAAGCAGCGAAGACTCTCATCAGACTATGTGGACACGTTAGCTGATCAGACTGCGCGGATACGTTAGCTGAGTCACTGCCTTACGCACATGTTCAAGATCACATTGATACTAATGCAACCATATTACTTATAAGATGGTTATTATTTTTATCATATTACATCGCTGTTATATAATGGATAACGTCATGTAAAATCATACGACCATGGTGTAATCACACATGGTTACCGGCGCGTTACGTCATGACACCGTCCGCGACAATTCTATGTTTTTTGTACTTCTTTTGCGATAAAATCGTATTTAAGATCGTTGTATGATAAACAGAACCTTACACTGATGATCATTTCATATGAAATTCACGAAACTCGCCAAAGGTTTGTTTCTTAAATTTCATATGAAATGACCATTCGTGTAAGATCCCATATATAAGTATGCTAATAATTCTAAGTTTGCGAAAGTCTTTTTAGGTTTTAATACTCAAAGCTTTAATCTATTTTGCAAGTTTTTACAGAATTTACACCCATAAAAACGATTCTCAATCCAACAGTCTGTGCTTGGAATATAACAAAATTTGAATCAGAGCATACATCAATAAATGTCATTTCTTGATGAGTATTTATCATGTTCATTTTCCAGCCCATATTATTACACCACACAGAGCTGTATGTGGTTGAAATATCGGAAGCTAATGGCCCTAGATAATTCTTTGGCTAAGAGTTAATCTTTGATCTGCTGAGAACCTATAAATAAACCGGTAAGATCTGTTTAACAAGAGGACCATGATGGTCCTGTATCGCTCACCTGAGTCTATTCATCACCTTGTTTTTGATCCCCATGACCCATATTCAAACATATTCAAGATTTTATAAAGGCAAACATTCTTGGCAAGTTTCATGAAGCTTGAACAAAAAAAATGCAGTCTCAAGTATGATTTGGCAAATTTTGTTTGTTTGATTTGAGGTTTATACTATTTAGGTCATTTTGGAGGCGTTGCTTCCAATTTTGTAGGACTTTTACCCGACATTGAGATGAAAGGTCCGCCCCTTCATGTCTGACAGCATTTATATTTCTGCAGCCTGAAGGTTGATTTCAATCATTTTTAATCTGAAACATGCTTATGGTGGGGAAATTATGAAATAAAAGTAGGTCGAGTAATGACAATGTTTTTTTTTCTAAAAAATAGCCAAAAGAACTTTGACCATGATCCAAACACCCTGAAAGTCTGAATTGCTTGACATACTGTATTATCATACAGAATATTTGTTTACAGTTATAATAACCCCTTTTGTTTAAAGTTATTATAACCCATAAAAGGCGAGAAAACCCTGAGGTAGCCAGGCACACAGCATAGGCCAAGATCAGACGTCACAGAATGTGGCATCTGATCAGGGTCTGCGCTGTTTGCTAACAGCATTTTCTGTCATATAAAATACCCCTCCTGACCAAGATATTACAAAAAGAGGACAATTCTGAGCAAGTTTGATGATGATTGGACTAAAACTGTGGCCTCTAGAGTGTTAACAAGGTTTTTCTATGATTTAACACAATGAAATACTTTTTGACCCCACATGACCCATATTCGAATTTGACCTAGATATTGTCAAGATGATCATTCTGAGCAAGTTTGATGATAATTAGACTAAAATTGCAGTCTCTAGCGTGTAAACAAGGTTTTTTCTATGATTTTACCTACTTTTGACCCCACATGACCCATATTCGAATTTTTACCTATATATTGTAGAGATGATTATTCTGAACAAGTTTGATGATGATTTGACCAAAACTGTGGCATCTAGAGTGTTAACAAGGTTTTTCACAGACCTACTTTTTGACCCGACATGACACATATTCGAACTTGACCGAGATATTGTCAGGATGATCATTTTGAGCAAGTTTGAGGATTATTGGACCAAAACTTTGGCCTCTAGAGTGTTCACAAGGTTTTTCTATGATTTGACCTACTGACCTTTTTTTTGGCCGACATGACCCATAATCGAACTTGACCGAGATATTGTCAGGATGATCATTCTGCGCAAGTTCGAGGATGATTGGACCAAACCTGTGGCCTCTAGAGTGCTAACAAGGTTTTTCTGTGGTTTGACCTACTGACCTACTTTTTGACCCGAAATGACCCATATTCGACCTTGACCGAGATATTGTCAGGATGATCATTCTGAGCAAGTTTGAGGATGACTGAACCAAAACTGTGGCCTCTAGAGTGTTAACAAGGTTTTTCTATGATCTGACCTACTTTTTGACCTGAAATGACCCATATTCAAACTTGACCGAGATATTGTCAGGCTGAACATTCTGACCAAGTTTGAGGAAGATTGGACCAATTGAAAACTGTGGCCTCTAGAATGTTAACAAGGTTTTTCTATGATTTGACCTACTGACCTACTTTTTGACCCGACATGACCCATATTCGAACTTGATCGAGATATTGTCAGGATGATCATTCTGAGCAAGTTTAAGGATGATTAGACCAAAACTGGGGCCTCTAGAGTGATAACAAGGGTTTTCTGTGGTTTGACCTACTGACCTACTTTTTGACCCGACATGACCCATATTCGAACTTGACTAAGATATTATCAAGTTGATCATCCTGAGCAAGTTTGGGGATGATTGGACCAAAATTGTGGCCTCAAGAGTGATAACAAGGTTTTCGTTTGATTTGATCTGGTGACCTATTTTTTGACCCGACATGACCCATATTCAAACTTGACCGACATATTGTCTTGATGATCATTCTGACCATGTTTGATGATGATTGGATAAAAACTGTGGCCTCTAGAGTGTTAACAAGAAAAAGTTTACGCACGACGGACGACGGACGGGCGACCAACGACGACGCCGGACATATCACAGTCACAAAGGCTCACCATGACCTTCGGTCAGGTGAGCTAATACGCTCCTTGGAATAGATTATTTACCTTTCCAGTCGAATTCGAAGTATTGAGACAACGGGACCATGTAAAAAGCAACGAATATCGGTTCTACAACGAAAATCACCTCACCGACATCACGGTTACTATCAGTCGTTATACTTGCATCAAGGTTTAGAAAAACATCTAAAATAAACATAAAGAAAACATGTTTATCATATGACGTCGCGTCTGAGAGTGTAATAACGCCATGTATTATTTTCGATAATCCACTAGTGGATTAAATATGCAAATTAGCTAGACACGTCCCGTAACGTTACATGTACGACGTCCTTATTGACGTCGCGTTTACTTATGGTGGAATATTGACATTTTTGTAAAACAATCATTAATAAAATGCGTTTTAAATGTCATATGATAAACAGAATCTTGCATTCGTGCTCATGTATTATTGGATTTATTAAACTCGTTGAGGAAAAGGGATAAAATGCTCGGCAAGCCTCGCATTTTATCCCTTTTCCTCAACTCGTTTAATAAATTCAATAATACATGAGCACTCATGTAAGATCCTCTATTTATTATCTCCACGAACAAAGAAGGGTAGTTAGAAGAAGTGTTGTGGAAGAATAAAATTTAACATGAATGCAATAACGCAAGTCTATATAATATCCTTTATGTTTCCAAATGTTTTAAAACTGACTTAAGAATAAAAAAAATAAACCTCATTAGACAGTTTCTTATTTCTACAGCACAAATATTTGAGGCTCATTATTTTATGGGAAAGTGACTGTCCTTTTGGCTTTCCGCTATTGATGTTTCCATTAGGGTCTAGTTTTTTCATGTTTGTGTTTCTATCCCTTTGGCGTCTCTGATGGGAGCTGTGAGTTAATTGTATCGATTCCTGATCAGTGCCTTCACTTCTATTTTTCATATTAATACTTTGTTTGTTTGAATTGCTGTTTTACTCCCCCGTCACCAATATTTTTGTCATTTTTGGAATTTTCAATTTTTTCGGACGTTTGACCGACAATGAGATGAAATGAAATATCGCCTAAACAAGCCTATAGGGTAAATATGCAGCGAGGTCCGACTCGCTCTTTTTTTTGCCTGGAGAGACTTTCTTTGTTTAGGTTTCTTAAAGGAACTCATTTTTGATTTTTATTTGCGTTCACTGCAGCTGGTGTTGTGCCGTGTGGCGGCCGTAAAACGTCTCCCCGTACATCAACCATAGTGCAGTTTATATTTTACTTTTGGTCCTTTGAGATCAGCGTGAATATTCTGAGAAATCAGAAATAAATTATTGGTTTAGACTCATATTCTAGACAGGTTTTTAATTATTTGGACCCCATTTTGATTTATATAAGCCTTTGTATCGACTGCCTATTCGAAATTCGCAAAACTGCAGTATGTTTCCTCTGGCTTTCTTTGCCGGATCATTACAGGGTCACTGATGAGGCTTTATTAGCTGAAACTACGTAGTATGACCCATCTTCTTTCTTATAAATGTTTTCACTGCTCTTAAAGGAACTCATTTTTGATTTTTATTTTATTATGGTCTGGTCGCTTCATGCTTGTGTTTCTTTCCCTTTGGTGTCTTTGATGGGTGGAGTAAGTTAATTGTATCGATTCCTGATCTTTGTTTTACTTCTACTTAGATATTTTAAGCGGTTTACGAGTCCTCATTTACGGTCGGTTTCGGCTCTGCATGGACGCACACTGCAGCTCAATTTATTTATGCAACGCCCGATGGGCACATAAAATTTATCCATAATTTAACCCACATGTGATAACACAATGTATCCCAAAGGCATTGGAATGTGTCGCAAGGCATATTTGGGTTAAAATTGGGATTTTTTTGTAAAAATTCTAAGGTTATTTTATGAGACTTTCTACAGTTTAGTACGGAAACATTTTGTTGCAATATTTAACTTTTTATCGCAAATCAACTATCAGGATAACGCGAACTTATAAGTACCTAAAATCCCATTACGATAACAAGTCCGTGAAACGAAGACCCCCCAAACCCCATTTTATATAGAGAAATGTGGGGTTTATGGGGGTAAACATTATCTGCTTCATTTTTGCTCAAAAACATAGATTGTGGGTACTCCTTAGAACCGCCGTTCTAACGAGCACCAACAATCTATGTTGAGAGCAGAAATAATAAAGATGTTATCATTTTTACCTAATATTTATCATTTTCTGACACCATGTTGGACCCCATTATTTTTTATGGACATGTTTTCCTAATGCATGCTCTTGAGGAGGAATAAGGGAAAATGATTAAAAATCATAAATAAACTGTTAACCCCAAATTTTCCCGTTTCCAAGGGCTGCCTTAATGAAAACTCTTAAAGTAACATTTTTGTATACATTGTTGAAATACATCAATTCAATACAAATCATGGACTGTCTTTGTAACGTTTGAAATTAAGACACAATTAAGACACAATGCTTATTCAAATGCAGCAATGATGCGTGAGCTTAAAGCAAACGCTAAAGCACACAGCAAAGATTTTTGAGCAAAACTTATCCTGAAGAAATAGTAATGAACATGCATTTGCTAACATGACGACATATCATCTTACAAGCTTGTATAAAAGGGGAATGGATACACCTTCAGGGGAGGTAAATCCTGCAAAAATATGTTGAACACACCCGGGATGAGTGTTCGAGAGCCATTCAATAAGCTTGAAGCTCTCATCGCAAGCGAACTAAAATAAATAAGTATAAACTAAAAATATTTTGCCATTTGGGTAAACGTTTCTCTGAATGAAATTGCTCATGGGAAGCAAATTCTTTCGTTTAAGGGTAGACCTTTTTCGGAGGGGGGGCGAATTACCACACCATTTTAGATGACATTATTTCCACATTAACTCGCTGTGCTTTAAAACATAGGTCAGAACTTTCATCGATATAAGCACCAAAATGTGGATCAAATTGACATAATTGATAACTAGAGCCAGTGTTTATGAAACACAGTGCCCCAACTGCTTTACCCTAACACTGCTTGAACCTAACACTGCTTGTCCCTAACAGTCATTAAGATATCTTTTTTTTATTTGGCTGCAATGCTGAAATTTTAGAAGGAACATAACACAAGAAAAACTGAAGTTAATCAGGTCATTTATTTATCACCCAGTACCAGTGCTTTAAGTTACAGGACAATAGCTCATACAGTTTTAGAGATACAGTCAAACCTGTCTTAAGTGTCCACCTCTAGTAAGCGAGCAACCTGTCTTAAGCAAGCAGGCATTAAGTTCCCCAAGAAAGCAAATGCATTAAAATTCACCTATCAGTTCATCTACTCATCATCCTGAACCAGCCTGTAAAGTTTCATGGCAATAGCTCAAACAGTTTTTTTAGATATCTTGCTTACAAGCTTAAAACGCGCAAACTTTCAAAAAGGCATAACTCAAGTAAAAAATGGATTTTTTTTTTGTCGAAAGTTAATCAGTTCATGTTCTCATCATTCCCAACAATTCTGTAAAGTTTCAGGGCAATAGCTCAAACAGTTTTTGAGTTATCCTGCTTTCAAGCTTAAAACACAAAAATTGCAAAGGGCCATAACTTTAGAAATAAATTAAGAACTTTTTTCAAAAGTTAATCATTTCATCTACTCATCATCCTGAACCAGCCTGTAAAGTTTCAATCTTGCTTACAAGCTTACAACGCGCAAAATTTCAAAGGGGCATAACTCAAGAAAAAAAAAGGATTTTTTTGTCGAAAGTTAATCAGTTCATCTTCTCATCATCCCCAACCATTCTGTAAAGTTTCAGGGCAATTGCTCAAACAGTTTTTGAGTTATGTTGCTTAAAGTGGTTATTCACCTTTTTCTTCAATACTTTTATTTTAGATATTAAATGCATAAAAAGACCACTACTGCTATAAGTTTTGCAAACACAAGGTTAATTAGCCAGTCATTTGATTATATTTATACTTGCTGTGGGAACCGGCCATTTTATCAGTTCAGTTATCTGATATATTGCAACTGGCAGCACTTTCTCTCTCAGTAGAACAAGTATAAGACAGAAAAAATGCCTCCAACTTTGCGCTGTCAAGAGTGGGCAGGGCATAAGTGCATTCACTATTCCTGACCCAAACAAAACTAGACCATTATGTGAACGGTGGATTCATAATCTTGGCATAAAGAACCTAAATATGACGAACATAATTAGGTCTGAAACTAAAGACTGAGATATGTAATTGGAACAAGTGCTAGTAAAAACATAATTTAGAAATATTTATGAATATTCATATAGATAGGACACACTGTTGGAACAAGTATTCGACCGCAGGGTGTCAAATCAACATTAATTCAATGTTGTTTCAACGTTATGTGCCAACTGAATGCTTTGATCAACTTTACGGAGATTTGTGCTCCTTTCATGTCCAGTACTGTCATGATTGCTGTTGTTTGGTGCTAAAAAACGCTCAGCTAACTCTCCTTCTGTATACTCAGGTTCCCACTGATTATAGTTTCAGGATCATTTTCATCACCATTTCATACAGGAAACCCCTAAATGGGTAATTGGCAAACAGTGCAGACCCAGATCAGACGCCGCTGATCAGGGCCTACACTGTTTGCAAAAAGTTCAGCTTTTTTTCCAGATAAATTTTGAAGAAAACACAACCTGACACCCCCACATCGGGGCTTGAAGAAATATATGGGCTGCATGATGCTTCCACGGAGAGCTGAAACCGATCCGCAGACGAGTACTGGTAAACCGCTTAAAGGATCTAAGCCTGCCCAGGCAAAGCGGTGCGAATCGGACCGTCCATGCTTATAAACCCTACTGGTTTCATTGGGTGGCAGGGCTTGAGATGTCATTTTATCTCAGGTAAAAGTCCCACAAAATTGGAAGCAACGTCTCCAAAATGACCTTTACAGTGTTGACGGGGACGTTAAACCTTAAATCAAACAAAACAACCTGACACCCCTAAATTTTGAAATAGGCTCCTACTATATATAAGGAGGAAGATTCCATCTGTTACAAAAAAGGTTAAACACTGAAATAATTGCTGTAAATCTATGTGGAAGCACAGTAAAATCCTCCAAATGTGCTGCCATGACCTGTAATCTGTATCAAATAGGCGCGCGAAATCAAGGTATTACATGCACTCAGGGGAAATTGATTGCAAACATGTCTGCTGTCAGATTCTTGAGATAAGAGGAAAACACAGGGCAATAATTACCTTGTCAGATAAAGATATGACTCGTGGCAAGTAGCACATCATAAGAGCTTTCATGTATAAATTCAGCTCGTGGAAGCCGCTTGGCTATGATTGGTTAATTTTATCAGACTCTTCTAACTAAAGTAAACTATTCCCTACCACAGGAATTTGCAACTCATTAAAATGATGTTATCATGTAGAAACTATGAGCTGCATCATGTCAAAAGGTGCCTAACATATTTACAGTCTGCAAAATATCTCGCTAGTCTGTATATATGAGCAATCTATGAAGTTATCCTGGATTCCTATAGGTACTGATTACTAATTATAGAGGTTATGAACACTTTTCACGCTTATCAGAGCCTGTACTGCTTTCGTCTGCATAAGGCACTTTCTGTATGTTGCAGAGTGGTTTAAGGGTTTCTCAGCAAAAGCAATAAAACAAACAGCAGGGAATCATTACTGACAGTATTTTAAACTGAACTCTGAAACCTCAGTAAAACACTGAATTTGTTCAACCAATCAGATTAGACTGGCACCCACACGGTGAATAGCATACCTATAGCAGAAGCTAGATGCTCTTGTCTAATTTGCTCTTGCCTGAGGCAATTAAATTTATACATGTGAAGATATTTATTTTTCATAAAAATAAGCAAGAAAGAGATCTGAATAATCACTTTAAGTAAGCTTAAAACAAAAAAATTTCAAAGAACCATAACTTAAGAAATAAATTACGGATTTTTTTTCATAAGTTAATCCGTTCATCCACTCATCATCCTGGACCAGCCTGTAAAGTTTCAATCTTGCTTACAAGCTTAAAACGCGCGAAATTTCAAAGGGGCATAACTCAAGAAAAAAAAGGATTTTTGTCAAAAGTTAATCAGTTCATCTTCTCATCATCCCCAACCATTCTGTAAAGTTTCAGGCCAATAGCTCAAACGTTTTTTTTAGATATCTTACTTACAAGCTTAAAACGCAAAAAAAGTTAAAGGGCCATAACTCAAAAAACAAATTCGGATTTTTTTTCAAAAGTTAATCAGTTCATCTACTCATCATCCCAAACCAGTCTGTAAAGTTTTAGGGCAAAAGCTCAAACAGTTTTTGAGATATCTTTCTTACAGGATTTCAAAGTATTTTTTGCAAAGGGGCATAACTGAAGAAAGGGGCATAATCCTGACAAGAAAAACAAATTTGATTTTTGTCGAAAGTTAATCAGTTCATCTTCTCATCATCCCCAACCATTCAGTAAAGTTTCAGGGTGATAAGTCAAACAGTTATTTTAGTTATCTTGCTTACAAGCTTAAAACTCAAAAAATTTCAAAGGGCCATAACTGAAGCAAAAATTTCGGATTTTTTTTCAGAAGTTAATCAGCTCATCTACTCATCATCTTGAACCAGCCTGTAAAGTTGCCATGTCTGTTGATCCGAACATTGATATTTGCCATTTTGTCTATGGAGTAATGATTTTGGATTCACGCTTTGGTACTACGACCTAAACTACTTCTCATCATTCTCAACCATTCTGTGAAGTTTCAGGGCAATAACTCAAACAGTTTTTGAGTTATCTTGCTTACAATCTTAAAACACAAAAATTTCAAAGGGCCATAACCGAAGAAAATATTTCGGATTTTTTCCAGAAATTAATCAGCTCATCTACTCATCATCTTGAACCAGCCTGTTAAGTTGCAGGGCTATAGCTCGAGCAGTTTTTTTTTAGATATCTTGCTTACAAGCTTAAAACGCGCAAAATATTAAAGGGGCATAACTCCAGAAAAAAATTAGATTTTTGTCAAAAGTTAATCAGTTCATCTTCTCATCATCCCCAACCATTCTGTAAAGTTTCAGGGCAATAGCTCAAAAAGTTTTTAGTTATCTTGCTTACAAGCTTAAAACGCAAACAATTTCAAAGAACCATAACTCCAGAACAAAATTTCGGATTTTATTCAAAAGTTAATCAGTTCATCTACTTATCATCCAAAACCATTCTGTAAAGTTTCAGGGCAGAAGCTCAAACAATTTTTGAGATATCTTGCTTACAAGATTTCAAAGTATTTTGCAAAGGGGCATAACTCAAGACAGGGGCATAATCCTTCGGATTTTTTTAAAAAGTTAATCAGTTCATCTACTCATCTACTGAACCAGTCTGTAAAGTTTCAGGGCAATAGCTCAAACAGTTTTGAGATATCTTGCTTAAAACGCGCAAAATTTCAAAGGGGCATAACTCAAGAAAAAAAATGGATTTTTGTCAAAAGTTAATCAGTACATCTTCTCATCATCCCCAACCATTCTGTAAAGTTTCAGGGCAAAAGCTAAAACAGTTGTTTAGTTATCTTGCTTACAAGCTTAAAACGTAAACAATTTCAAAGGGCCATAACTGAAGAAAAAAATCATTTTTTTTTCAGAAGTTAATCAGTTCATCTACTCATCATTCCAAACCAGTCCGTATTGTTTAAGGGCAAAACTCGAACAGTTTTTGAGATATCTTGCTTACAAGATGTCAAAGTATTTTCTTTTTTTTTTGCAAAGGGGAAATACTCAAGAAAGGGGCATAATCCTGACGAGAAGAATAACACGGATCAATTTTATTTTCATAAGGAATCATATATGAAATTTCAAAAACCTAGCTCCAATGGTTCTTAAGTTATGCTATGCAGTAAAAAAGCGGGACGGACGGAAGGACGGAGAAGGCAAACCCAATATGCCCCCACAACTTCTTCGAAGTTGGAGGCATAATGAGCTGTATAATAGAAATTCAATTAATGTAAATTCTGGCATTAAAGGAGTAAACAACGCATTAGTTGTGCTTTATAAAGAGAATAAAAATATCAACACGGGATCCCAACATGTATACTAAACATCAAGGTAAACATGTTGAGCGAGAAACTGTATCATACCGCTACAGCTACGGCAACACATGTCAGATCAGCCATTTCTATTCACATTTAATGTAGATCTAAAGAGTTTCTGATTGGTTTAGATGAAGAATTTTTCTTTGGTTTAGAAACAAAAAAACAACAAAACAAACCCCTGCGAAAGTGTCTGTCATAAGGTAGGTTGTAAGTTGATACAGCCTTATTTTTACGCTGGTAATATACGCTAGCATCTATTAATAGCGAGAACTCGAAGGGGAGCTTAATCAACAGGGGTTGACCAATTTATTCTTTTGATGACAGCTCTTCAAATTTCAAGGGTGACGGGATTTTGACGTTTACAAAATGTCTTAGCAAACAGTATATAACTTGCACAAATGGTGCAGTGACGGATCTGGGTCTACGCTGTGTGCAGCTTGAAACCTGAACCAAGCCTTGAGAAAATTGTACCCGGTTTTGCACCATACATGACCTGCTCAACTTCGCATGCTAGCAATAGTCTTGAAATTTTAGCTATAGAAACTAATTATATTTTAGTCGCGAACATAAAATGCGCGAATGCATTATTAGTGATCGCAAACGAGAAGTAAGGGTTTTCTCATGACTTGACTCATGGATTTGAATCGGTCGAGCGTCGATTGTCATGTTCGTCTTGTTTATGTTTTGGTTTTTGTTTGATTTGAGGTTAAACGTCCCCGTCAACCCTGTATAGGTCATTTTGGAGACGTTGCTTCCGATTGTGTAGAACTTTTGTCCAATGACATGTCAAGCCCTGGGGTCCGATGGGGGTTAATAGGGTTATATATTCAGGACGGTCCGATTCGCAACGCTTTGCCTTGGCAGGCTTAGACCCTCTAACCAGTTTACCAGTACTCATGTGCGGTCGGTTTCAGTCGCGTCTGTGTGGAAGCACCACGCAGCCCAGTCAATTTCTCCAATCCTCGATGGGCGGGGCCCCATGTTAGACTGTGACCTGTTAACGTGCCGTATAAGCAACCATGGCAAAAGAACAATTTAATCTGTTACTTAGATTATCATAGAAATTGTGCAACTACCATACGACTTAAATAGTGTTGACGGGGACGGAAAACCGCAAACAAACAATCAAACGAAGAAAGGCTAAAACTCTAGGTTTACCAACATTAGAACATAGACGTGGAAGGGCGGATCTGTTACAGGTCTATAAAATTATAAATGAGATAGACGATTAGATTCAAACATACTTTATTAAAGACCAACTAGAGGGCACGGGGTGATGGGGTTTTGACGTTTACAAAATGTCTTACAATGCCGTCTCATTTAAACGCAGAGCTCGACTGAAGATTACAAGTAATAGATTCAGTAACAAAATCGTAGATACACGGAACGCGTTGCCTGTCCCCTCTCCGAAGGTATTTAAAAGCTTCAAAACAAACTCTCATGAGCTGACAGTTACATTACTGCCGACATAATAAACCGGACTGAGACGGCATTGATATCGAAGTAGCTGATGCAGGGTACAGAAAGTTTCAGTAAGTCGGTAAGTAGAACGGTAACACAGCACAAACACAAAAATAAAACACAATGAATGTCAATGAGAACTTATTTTTCTCTTTGTGATACGGGTATTGCCAAGCTGAAATTTCAAATTTGCCCCCCCCCCCGCCCTATCAGTACTCTCAGTGCTTTGATTTTCAGTGGGACAGAGTTTATAGAAAAACGAACAGAAAAAATTGTCATTTTTCGGGTAGCAAAATTTTCTTTTTTTCTAATCGGCATGTTTGGGAAATGCGGTGTGTCTGGTGAACTCCAAGAATTTCTTCATCAAGGCGATGCTAATAATAATAATAATTATAATAACTAGAGCTGTCAGTTAAACTGACTAGGGCCCCGGCAGTGCCATCAGAGGAGGTAGATGTTTTCAAAGGGCCATAACTCTTAGAGTATTGTAGCTAGAGTTACGTAACTTGCCATGCAATTGTGTAATGATATTGTGACCATATATCTAAAGATTGAAGTTGATGCATTTGACGATCTGTTATGAATAAAAAAACGAAATGGTATTACTATATGGCAACTGTCAATAACTTCAGCTTCACTTTCATTTGGATATCTATATTGGTTGTGAAATTAAGATGGAAACAAAAGACGAAAAAAGCTGATTTTTTTTTTGCTTTTCAAAAGAGTATTATAGCTAGAGTTAAGTAACTTGCCATGAAATTGTTTAATGTTGCTGTGATCTTACGTGTAAAGGTTGAAAATTATGCGTTTGAAGGTTTGTAAGACATAAAGAAATAACATGAAAAATGTTGACGGACAGACGGTCAGATGGACAGATGGAAAGACAGATGGACGAACGGATGGACGGACGGATGGACAGACTTGGCATTACTACAGGGAAACTGTCAATGACTATAGGAAGTTTCATTTGTATATCTATAGCGGTTTTAAAATAAAGATGATAAAAAAGACGAAAAAAGCTGAAATTTTAAGTTTTTCAAAGGGCCATAACTCTGAGAGTCTTGAACTACAGTTACGTTACTTGCCATTAAATTATGTAATGATAATAAAACCATATATTTAAAGTTTGAAGTTGATAGTTTTGGAGGTTTGAAAGTTATTTAGAAAAACATGAAAAATGTGGACATTGTTTTAGTTTTTCAAAGGACCATATCTCTAAGAGTACTCTAGCTAGAATTACGTAACTTGCCTTGGAATTGTGCAATGTTATTGTGACCTTATATTTAAAGTTTGAAATTTGTAACGGTTTGTAAGTTCTTAAGAGAAAACATAAAATATGGACGGACAGACGGACGTTCTCACGGATGTATACTTATGTGGCTATTTTTGGCAGGATTGATACTTAAGTGGCTACTTTTAGCCACTGAAAAGAAGTATTTTCGGTGTCTAACGGAATAAATCCCGTAGACTTACATTGATTCTGTCCATTAACATAGCCACCTAACTATACATCTGTTGGTGCGGAGAGACGGACGGACGGACAGACGGACAGACAGGGATATTACTATAGGGCACCCGCAAATAAATTTGCGGGTCCCTAATAATAATAAGAGCACCGCAGATGCTACGCTCGTCTGTTTTTACTCTGAATCAAACAACGAGTTGCAAGTTTTCATGCATATTACGGGTGAGCATGGTGGTACCTCAATAGAATATTATAAACAATAAATAGACTAAGTGTGATAATAAGAACATAATGTTTCAGTTATGGTCCTAGTCAGAATGTAGCTCTTGTGATGGTTAGTATGCTGGTGAAGTTTCATGCGGCTAGGTCAAATACTTTTAAAGTTATAGCCAAAGTTATGTTTTTCGGAACGACGACAACGCAGACATCAGAGTGACGACAATAGTTCGGATTTCTTTTGAAAACAGGCGTGGTACAGCAAAAACACACTAGGTAAAAAGTGGTTTAATAAAATATAAAAAAGGGGAGATAGTTGAGTCAAAACATCAATGCGAAGTTTGGTGGCTCAGCTATAAATCGTATTGAAATGAAAAGGAAAAATGTGTTTCAGGAACAAAAAGAAGTTTATAAGGGGGAGTTAATTAAGTCAAACTCAGCACAATCGTTATGAACCTTGGTCCATATATAGGTATTGTGATTCTGAGTATGTGTGTAAAGTTTCTTGAAGCAAGAACAAATGCTTTTAGAGATATAGCCGAAGTTAATGTTTTGGTTAATAAAGTAGAAAAATAATAAATAAAATCAGAAGTAAAGGTCGCAGGTCAAACTGTTTTGGTGTCAATGGAAAGGTCATCCATGTAGAGTTTTTTCTTTAAAAAACAAAAAACAACATCAACAACAAAAAAAACAACAGACGAGCTAATAATAATAATTTAAATAATAATAATAAAGTTGTTGTAATAATAATCGCCTATTTATAGAGGGTATCAAATTTGGTTTTTGTTTGAATTGAGGTTTCACGGCCCCGTCAACACTATTTAGGTAATTTTGGAGACGCTGCTTCCAATTTCGTGGGTCTTACCCGACATTGAGATGAAATAACACCTCAATCCTTGCTGCCCATTGAATACAAGGGCTTACATGCACTGTACGGTCTGACTCATAACACTTTGTCTGGGCAGGCTTAGTCCTTCTAAGCGGTTTACAAGTACACATGTGTGGTCAGTTTCAGCTCTGCGTGGAAGCCTCATGCGGTCCAATGTATTTCTCCAAGCCCCGATGGGCGGGGGCGAGGCTACCACATTTAGTAAACTAGTACTTATCTTCTTTATGACCCTTTTTTCTTCCTGTGAAGAAGCCAGTACTTAGCAATGTGGATATTCTCTTTCTAAAAGAAACACCACTTAATGCTCGTGGGGATCGAACCCGGTTCTTCTCTATCCCGAGTCTGATGCTTTACCACTGCACCACAACGTTTCACAAGTACAATGAGTATAATCTCGGACCCAATATGCACGGATTAGTAACTCACAGAGTTGCCACAATATGTTGTCGTGTCTTGATCATACAGTGATTTTGATTAATTATAGTCAACGAAAATTAATAAAAACACTTTAATCAGTAATTAAATGTGACACAATGTGGTTGAAAATTTTTAATTCTGTATTGATTAAAATTGAATTGAAAGTAGCTTAAAGTCTCTAAATTCGACGAATTTAAGCCAAATGTGCAGAAAATACCTAAAATAGGTGCCTTGGTTTCTCGTTAAACTTTAAAAAAACTGTTTGATGTTCCATTAAAATGATGTTACAATTATACAAACAATGCATTTAACCATTGCGTTTTAAAGAAAATCATACAATTTCGTTGAAATAAGGGATATCTGAGGCAATAAAATCGTATCTTGCAAAAGTTTTCAGGCTCAGCCATGCTCAGCCATGGAAACATTTTCCGATAAACAGCGTCACTTACAGTGTAATGACTAGTCCGTGTATATTGAGTCCGTGGTATCGTATAATCGACATATATTTTGAAGACAAAAATAAGTTCTGAATAGTTAGATGCTTTTGAAGCAAAGAATACACCAAATAGGCGAAAATAGCAGACTCGGTTTTATTGAGTCTGTTCATGATCAGTACTGAAATGTGCAACACCGGCCGTGCCTTCTAGCACTGGCGTAAGGATTCTAAAGAGTTTCCATAGATTGTCCTAATATGTTGATATCTTTATATACTGTATTTGTTTCATTAGGACACGAGAACAAGATAGAAACAATCGTGTTAGACGAACCATTGGTGTTCGAGCAATCAAAGTTATATTGTATGGAGTCATGATGACATAGACGGGTAAGACCTTATGTCCATAAAAGAGATATTGTAAAACACCAAAACCAAGACCTGATGCCGCAAAATTTGACCAACTCAGTGCTTCGGTGTCTGTATTTGAGTAAAAGTGGCTATAACTGGGCAGTGTGTAAAAGAGAATGAAGCTCACGACGTTCAAGACAAATGGATAGGAAAGAAACTCCTTTATAGATAATAAAAATCCATCATGACGGTTTATGTAGGATAGGGAAATCTCATCCAAGGGGTATTAATTTCAACCAGCGTCGAGGCTTTGCCGAGTCTCTGGTTGAAATTCAGATCTCAAGGGTGAGATTGTTTTATCCATGCATTTGTCGGCTGTAACATTGGCACAGCAAAAGAGACCGCCTATGATAAGCACATACTCTTTAGAATGTACCGAAAAAATCAGCGCCAAACCATGAATGGTTTATTTACATTTAAAAATAACATTGAAGGTCGCGCACACAGAGCTTATGTCATCCATCACGAAAAACGCCTATATAATTTTGACCCTTGAACCTCACCTATATTATAGTAAAACTGGGGTTTCCGGTTGTATTATTTATTTTTCTTATTTCAGCTTCAAAATAAAGATTGTGGGTACTCGTTAGAACCGCCTCGATGAGGCGGCTCTAGCGAGTGCCAACAATCTATATTTCGAGCAGAAATAAGAAAAATATCACAATATTGCATCATAAAATGTCCATTTTTTCGGCGATAAAGGTGGCAATGTATTTGTATAGGCGTGTTTGCGTAATGAAAACCCAAAGTGTAAACAAGTAAACAGGCACATAAGCAACAGACGAATAATAAATGGTCTTAAAAGTGTTATTCAAACTGTTCAGTTAATTGAATTTTAATTAAATATATACTTCAAATAAAAAAACAAGTTTAATACGGAACTATTTTAACTGCGACAGAGCACTGTAAATGCGTCACTAAAGTGAAGCATGTTTTTATTTTTAATCAGTTAGAATCACAGCCACTCGTTGTATTTTTCACCGTTATTTTGATTAATTAGTGTAATATATCGACTGAATTTTTTTTATGGGTACTGCAAGTGGACCTGCCATCTACTATGTTTTTGGTTGAGTTTTTACATCGAGAAACCGATTTTCATTGTGACCCCTCACAGTGCGGGCAAACCTCCCAGGATTATGGCTGAACAGATTGACATATGAACGGATTCACATCTCTGGAGCTTGATGTTGATGGCAGCAAGGTATCTAGCACTCGAATATGCCTGTGCCAATATGTTTGAAGTAGCCATCTGGTGATTATTACTCCGTCAGATAACCTATGCCAATATGCAAATATGTGTGGCCATGTGGTCATAGAAGAAAGCTGTCACGTGGTCATATAAGAAAGATGTTTCTTGCATGAGCTGAGGGTCTACCTTGTTTATGCTAAAGTTGGAGAAATTTGCCTCCCCTGTCAATAGGTGCACCGTAAAAATTCTAGAAAATTCTGAAACCTATAGGAGTTGCTGTTATTCTCATAATGTTTTAGCAAATTGTTATACGATCCGACAATTGCTATACGGTCCAAAAGTGCAGATGGAATGGCAGTGTAAGCCATGTTCTGACGGCTCCTTCTTAAATAGTCTGATCTGGGTAAACAGCAAAAAAATATAGACCATGATCGGATAGTCTTATCTGGGTCTGCACTGTTTGCTCAGGCCTATGTGCCCTAGTATTTAGGATCATAGGGGTAAACCCTTAAAGAAAAGAATTATGTTTTTTCGAAGGCTAGAGGGACTTTCACTTCGGGGAAGCCAGCATGAAGTCACAAAATGTATCTCACGTTTGCAGAAAATGACAGAGTGTATTCCAATTCGTTCCATTCCTCTGGTATTGTAAATGAATCTGCCTATCCCAAATCATCCCGTAGAAGTAGATTATGTTATCGTAAATGTATTTATTTTTTTTTTGGTTTGACCAGGCGGTGCAAATCAAACGGCTGAGGCAGGGTTTTGGAAATAGACGTTTGTGTAAACTTGCCCGCTGGAGGTTTGAAAGAAGCAAAATACTATTTGACTGACGATATTAAGTCCGTTTTATCAGTGTCCCCTAGTTTATGCTTTTTATCAGCATTTGTCTTCATAATAGTTGCATGGCATCAATTTATTTATTTCAGCTATTTCTGCTGCGAGTAACTCTTTTGTGACCTACTATATTAATCCTTTTTGTACCAAATGGAATCATCCTCCTTATATATAGAAGGAGTTCATTTCAAAATTTAGGGGTGACAAATTGTGTTTTCATCAAAATTTATTTGGAAAATGCCTGAACTTTTAGCAAACAGTGGAGGCCCTGTTTGCCCAGGCCCCCTTTAGGGGTTTCTGGTACTGAATGGGTTAAAACTTTGTAACACCGATACTTTATTAATTGATAAATTATTTCTTCGCGTACCGAAGTTTAGCGAAGAAATGTATTTATTATAGTTTGACAGAAGCATTCATGTCTTTAGGCGTAGCTAAAACTGTAATCCGTCCCACAGAGGTACGATTCGTCTCTCTCGAAACTTTCACGAAGGCAAGCTTGACAAGTCTTTAATGATCCTGCAGTTTTGTGGCAAACACGGTTTAGCCGAAACGGTTAAATAATTATTGAGATATAAGTATACAATCAAACTATATTGTGTTGTAAAGATTTCGGCGTATTTCACCTTGGCGCAAGTTACTATTGCATTCAATCTTAGCAATACCAGTGTTTTGGTATTAATCAACCCTTATCTTGCTGTTCTCGACAACCCCTATCTTTGCAATGAAGAAGCCATCTGATCAGGATCTACACTGTTTGACATTCAATTTATGAATTTGTAGGAATAAATTACTTCAAGTAATCTGATTGGTTCAAAGTCAGAAGGGTTAATGAATGATTTAATCGCGTTGCGAAAAAGAAATGCGTTTACCAAACAAGTGGACTAAGGGAAAACACTGCCCTGATAATTTACCTATCAGTGGTTCTGTCGGTAACACATATGATGTACTTGTAGGCGAAGAAGCCGTGGTTATTTGGGTTATTTTCATGGACAACAAACTCGGGACGCTGACCGGGATGGGTGACATATTTGTCGGTTTGGCTGGCAGCAAAGTGCTAAGACTTCTGCTGGAAGAAGTAGGTTCTGATGGCAGCTCCGTTGAATGAGCGTCTGTATACTGAGAGTGTATTAATTCTGTATAATCTGTTGTAGCTTTTGACCAATGGGTAGGAAACATCGTTGTGACAGTGTAGCTCTCCGGTGTTGGTGACGAAGAATCCAAGATGTCTTGTGGATAGATTGTTGAAGTGTGGCTTGGAACTGTTGACACGCTGACGGTTTTCTCTGTGTTTACAGAACTTGCTATTGAGACTTCCAGAAACAGAACAATTATTTCTGTCCGCGTTACGTAGTCCTCTAGTGCTCCAAGTGGGTCAGCATCGGCACATCGCAGATCCAGGTAGTACGGTGACTCAAACTCGATATCCATTGTGGATGTTTGTATGATAAATTTCTGATCTGAAACTGAAATCAATAAACCGCATTCAGTGGTTTGATTAGATTGAGTAAAGAGCAATACTGCATAAATAACGAAGAAATACCACGCTTTCTTAATGAATTAAAATGATAATGATAAAAATAGAAGTGGAGGCAATGATCAGGAATCGATACAATAAACCCACAGCTCCCATCAGAGACAGTAAGATTATCATGGCGCCCACCACTGTTTGCATGTTTTGTTTGTATTGGAGTTTAACGGCCAAGTCGATTTTTGAGGCTGTCAGTTTACATATCCACACTTTTCATTGGCATGCTTATACGTAAGCGATTAGCCAGTACAATGTACATTCTTTCGCCAGACACTGACAACTGCCCTTCTTGAATCAGCAGAAGGGAGAAAAACAAGCCTTTTAAAATTCCATTTTCAAGATGTTTCACTAATTATTATTACTGAAATGAAGCAAAAAAAAAAAAAAAAAATAACTTATCTCGGTTTTAAAATCATTAAAATTCTTTCGTGTGATCCCACACTATAAATAGATGTCCAAAATGAACAACAATCCTACAGTAATCCAGTACAGAATTTAGAAGTTTTCTTTAAATTTCCAAATTGAAACTAAAGTTAAATTTCTTTCCATGAATAAAGTAAGGGGACATTCTACAAATATGTAGAGTAAAATTATGGTATTTCTTATATCCATTTTCATGTAAACGAAATGTTTACCAAATATTATTCTCTGACTAGACAAAAAGTTTTTTTTTCAATAAGTTAGTAAACAAAATCCACTAGGTATAATATGAGGATAAAAATAATTATACATAATGACATATAGCGGTATTTGGTTGTTTTGATTTCAAATTAAGATAATCAAATCAAACTGTAACTGATCATTATACTTTAATAGGTCGGCTTTGACACTATCACAGATCACTTACAGTTATAGTGTGCATTTTTTCGACGACTGGCATAATGCATAAATAAAAACTTACCTCTTTCTAGCCAGAAGTATTTTCTTTGGCCTTTTATTGAACATTCAAACGGGACACAATTGCCGCCATTCTTAATAACTATCTTGTGCACATCTAAAATATCTGTATCTGATCCACCATCATAGTTGGCAATATGAACCTCGGCAAAATCTGACGACTTTATGTATGGTTTCTGAAAAACAATATTCCTAGGAATAGAAAATTCACATTCAATTGCTGGAGAAAAATCTTTTGCAAATGGAAATCTAAGGGTTTTCGCTATTTTTTCAGCAAAAGTATGTCTTGGAATTCAATATGAATCATCTGCAGAGCATACGATTTACATGTTATATTAAGAGGAATTGGAACCCATTCAGGGGAGGCAACGTCTGCAAAAGTATTTTGTCTTCCATGTCAATAGGGGTCAATTCTTTAAGGAAAGGATTTGCTCCTCAGGCGCAAATTCTTTCCTTAAGGAGTAGACCCCTTTTTCAGTGGGACATGGCTTATAGAAAAGCAAACAGGAAGTCCCGAAAGTTGTCTCCCTTTGAAAAATGGCGGAAAAATCTCCCAGTCTATCACGATAACAAGTCCGTGAAATGAACACCCCCATAAACCCCACTTTATATAGAGAAAAGTGGGGTGTACGGGGGTAAACACTATCTGCCTTATTGTAGCTCAAAAACATAGATTGTGGGTATTCGTTAGAACCGCCTCATTGAGGCGGTTCTAACGAGTACCCACAACCTATGTTAAAAGCAGAAATAAGAAAGATGTTAAAAATTTCACCTAATATTTGTCACTTCTGACACCATGTTGGACGCCATTATTTCACACGGACATGTTTTCCTTATGGTTCCCATTCTTCTTAAGCTCAGCAGATGATTAACATGTACATGTACTATCAAATTAAATGAGTAAAGCTACCTCAGGAACTGACTGAATCAGAACCCAAAGCCTGTATCAAAACATCAATTGCAAACACGGACGGTTCTAGATATTGTATTCTTGCACACCCGACAAGGAAATCCGTGATTTTACCCTGGGATAGAAATTTATGTTCTGACCCTGGTGTTCGACCCAGGCAACTAACATAAATGCGCTTCAATTCTATTCAACTGCCGGAACAACTTCCGCACTACTTTTATTTTGTAAACAATATACATGTGCGAGCAGTCAAAACTAACCGGAGGTGTGGTGCAAGAAAAAGAATCCAATATGGGGTTCTGTTGCAGATGGGCGTTTCCAACCCTCGGGATGACCTTGTTGAGCGGAACCTCGGCGTAGCCTCGGTTCCGCTCAGCACGGTCATCCCTCGGGTTGGAAACGCTCATCTACAACAGAACCCCATATAAGATTCTTATATTCTCATCAAACGTATAAAATGAGATGTTCTTGATCTTTCTTTCTTTCTTTCTTTCTTTCTTTCTTTCTTTCTTTCTATATTTTTTTTTATATTCATATCTCATGTTTACGCTGCATTCCATTCATAGAAGATGTAACTTATTGTCTTTGTCTTCCAGGAGATGACTTAAAATAAGCACTAGTGCTTACCGTAAAATCCTGTGACATATATGTCTAATATTGTGTATTGTATATGTTTACTGTAAAGTCAAATAAATACAATTTAAACCAAACACGGACCAGCGAGGTCAATAAACACCAAAATAACTAATAGCAGCTTTATATCCCCCGTAATTATGAAACTGAGAAAAAAAGAAGAAAATACCGTCAGCAAATCGCACTTAGCCCTTTAAGTAAGTGCTCATTATACATCTTACATTTAAGGGAAATAGATACAATACACCTGGCAGACTTTTTCACCTCTTTTTTAAAGGGAAACAAATTTCGGGACTTCATGTTCGCTTTTCTATATATTCTGTCCCACGGATAAAAGGGGTCTGCTCTTAAAAGAAAGAATTTGCTTCTTTCCTTTAAGAGTTGACCTTCATTGACATGGGAGAAAAAATACTTTAGCAGGAGTTGCCTCCCCTGAAGGTGTGTACATTCCCCTTAAGGGAAACAAATACAATCCTAATGGTAATAAACTTGAATGACATGATAGACTTCGTTCCTAAAATGATATTACGTTGATATGTTCGTATAATGAGAGTCCCTGTGCATCTTATTTTATATACACAATTTTGGTTTTAAGGTGAATGGGACACCAGGCGGATTTTCCCGCTGTTTTCCAAAGGGAGACAACTTTTGGGACTTCCTGCTTGCTTTTCTATAAGCCTTTTCCCACTGAAAAAGGGGTCTACTCTTACAGAAAAGAATGTGCTTCTCAGGAGCAAATTCTTTTCTTTAAGAGTTGATCCCTTTTGACATGGGAGATAAAATACTTTTGCAGGAGTTGCCTCCCCTGATGGTGTTCCCATTCCCTTTAACAGAATTATCATTTAGGTCCGAAAGATAAACTATTCGTATTCGCTAAAATCTTAGTTTGGCGGCCAGATCGACCACACATATTTAAGGTTAAAGCAACCATATGGAAATGTGACAGATACTAGACCAAATGTCGTTTTAGAAACATAAGAAAACCTTTAAATCCTTTGGGTTTCCGTTCTAATGTGACCTTGATGGAACCACTGACATTATTAGAGGAGAACTGTATTCCAAATTGTAATATGGGGTGGTAAATTCGCGGTTTTATGGTCAGAAATTTTGTTTTAATTTTAACCACCCACCAGCGGTGCCGTTAAACGGAATTTACGACCGTAAATCCGACGCATTGCCTCATCAATTGACAATTTTGTAATACAGTTATCTCCATGCTAATGCACTTATTCAGGTTTTTTGTTTTGGTACAAACTGTTACAGTACTATAATACAGCGGCAGACCCTTTGAGCTGCATAAAAATGCAAACGAATGAATAGCGACGATATGTGATAACGTCGGGTTTCCGACAGTATATCGCAGAATCATGTCAAAGATTTTTGACGTTATCCAATTAGACTTGGTAGTGTGGGTTAATTCTATCGATTCCTGATCATTACCTTTACATCTCATCAAGCAATCATGCCTTTATAGCTTTCACCCCTTTGAACCCCACTTTTATACAGTAAAAATGGTTACCCACAACCTATGTCGTGGAGCAAAAATAAGAAAAATAATGTAAACCCCCGTAAGTTTTCTCTATATAAAGTCGGGCTAGGGGATGTTCATTACACGGATTTATTCAAATCGTATGGTAAAACATGTACTTTTTTACACAAAGTGGCAAGCCCTATGAGCTGCATAAAAAGAAATGCAAACCAATGAACAGCGATGATACGTTATAACGTCAGGTTTCTTACAGTATATCGCAGAATCATGTCACAGATTATGACGTTATCCAAGTAGACTTTGGTGTCCCTGATGGGTGTTTAGGTGCATAAAAAGAAATGCAAACCAATGAAAATCGACGATACATGATAACGTCGTGATGACACAATTAAACCGAATTTGCTAGTTTCGTTTATTTGGTGTATTCTTTGCTTCCAAAGGATCTAACTTCCGAACTTATTTATCATCACTGCAGCTGCTGTTGTGCCGTGTGGCGACCGTAAAACGTCTCCACGTATATCATCATAGTACAGATTATATTTCTGGTCCTTTGGGGTCATTGAGTTCATTTTGAATCATTCTGCTTAAGCCGGCGCTAGGGGACGTAGCCGGTGATGCACATTTCAGTACGGGTCATGAATAGACTCAATAAAAATTAAAGTGAAGGCAATAGTCAGGAATCGATACAATTAACCCACAGCTCCCATCAGAGTCACTAAGAGAAAGAAACACAAATACGAAATAACTAGACCCTAATGGAAACATCAATAGCGGAAAGCCAAAATGACAGTTACGTTCCCATAGAATGGCCAATTGGCTATCCAAAGCAAAATATTATAAGCGACATGCACACTCAAAGACAAGTCATAACAAAAATAAAACACGAGAGAAGAAGCGCCTTGGAACGTTCAGTAAAACGAATTCCACTTGGGGGCTTAAATCGATTTATGTGGCCACAATCCTCGCCCTTACTTCCGTCGCGATTTAGGCAAATAATTTGTTCAGTCCGCATGAAGGCCTCCAAACTCATCAGTGCAACATCTCCGTGAACGCAAAACAACCGAGTCTGCTATTTTATTTGGAATATTCTTTGCTTCCAAAGGATCTAACTTCAGAACTTATTGACAGGGGTAAACCTTATTTTTCTTATTACTGCTCTAAAATATAGATTGTGTGTACTCGTTAGAACCGCCTCGATGAGGCGGTTCTAACATGTACCCACAAATATTTTGAGTAGAAATAAGAAAAGTATCACAAATTTTCATCTTAAATTTTTACGGCGGTAACATTTACCATGTATTTGTATAGGCGTATTTTCGTAATGGTTTTGCGTTACACACGCAAGTGCATCAGAACTATGTTTAATAGCTCGAAAGTGTAGTTACACTGACTGTTGTTCTTGTAGTCACGTGTACCATACAACATGAACATAGCACAGCCATGTGATATTTTATAGGGCTATTGCAATCACATGGATAAAATAATCACAGGTTGGAATATAGAAGGACACAAGCGTGCTTCGCGCACTTAATTCGATTACCTGTACCTTTATCGTACCAGTCGCTGCTTAAATTGCAGTTCGGATGTCGTCGATATGTCAAATTTGATGAGTCTGCGTACAAAAATATTCTGTAGATGAACTATTGCATGCTTTTTGAAGGCACACCATACCTTAGTTTGTGTTACAGTTTAATTAACCCTTTCTTTTACCAAATAGAATCGTCCTCCGTATATATAGCAGGAGCCCATTTTAAAATTAAGGGGTATCAAGTTGTGTTTTCATCAATTTGTTTGAACGTATAGGGAACTTTTGGGTTTACAGCGGTATACATTATTTTTCTTATTCCTGCTTCAGGAGTTAGGTTCAGGGTATTCGTTAAAACCGCCTCAATGTTTGAAATAAAATGGAAAAACTTGTCACATATTTTTCAAAGAAAAAGTAACAGATTTAAAGATATGAATGAAAAATCTAGGTCACTGACTACGTCAGAAAGGGCACCACAAAAAGCTGTCAAAGAAAAATGGTACACGTTTAGCTAATAAGGTGGTTAGTATCTGTGTTAAGTTTCATGAGATTTGTGCTAATACTCTTGAAGGTATGGCAGGGGTAAAGTTTTTTTGCCTAAGGCGTGACAAGCACACGAACAAAAGCAATAGTTATGGCCATTTGTCTGAATGTAGGTCGTGTGATGGTAAGAATTTGTGTGAAGTTTCATGAGAGCAGCGAAACACTTTGGAAGTTATGACCGAGGTTAAGTTTTTTGGGTAAGGCGTGTTAAGTACACTGACCAACTGACTGACTGACTACCGTTTGGAGCCCTAAAAACAATATCATATGGATGAGTTGTCGTCATGGTATATTATGCTACTCCGCATTTTGTGTCGAAAATTTATCATTCGACACAAAATTACATATACTGAAGCGCTAATACTGCTAATGTCTACTTGACAACAAATTCGATTAAAATTAAACTCTTTTGTCAGCCTCGAAAGCTCAGTGGTTAGCGCGTTCAACTTACGATCGAGAGGTTCGGGGTTCGATTTCGGCAACCGGACCAAGGTGTGTCCTTGGGCAAGACGCGTAATGGCAATGCCCCACTCCACCAGGTATAAATGGGTAGCAGTGGTGTACAAATCACTGCCTCTCTCTCGCGCGCGTTATAACATCTGGAATGGGTGTTCGAGAGCGATTCAAATAGGCTTGAAGCTTTCATCGCAATCAAACTAAAATACTTTAGTATAAACTAAACTCTTTTTAGTGTGCCTATTTAAAACTACACAGAGCGCAGTTAAAAAATGCCACCCGGCGTCTGATCAGGGTCTAGACTGTCTGATCAAACTACAGGAAAGTAGAATTACACGTCCAGGTTCTGGACCATTTTGTAGGGCTACATTTGGGCGAAACTGACTTATCAGAGTGGCTAGTTCTTTGAAGTAGGTTTGTCCTGCTGAATCCTGATATATGAACATTGGTTGTTTGGAAGTAGTTTAGATCCAGATCAGGATCTATACAGCTTTCCATTCTGCTTTTTAATCCATGGTAGAAACTGAACCATGCAACCCCAATGGCTGCTGGGGAAAAGTGAAGCATATCTAAATATTCAGCATTGTAATATTTAATTTTCCTTTTGATGTAAGTTGTGGGTATCTTTGAATATCACATCTAATGATTTCATTCTTAGTAGTTTTTTACCCGAAGTGATTGGCTTGAATGGACCTAATATGTGCTGACAGGTCAGCTCAAATAAAAATTAAAATGACTGATAGCGCTTGTGGGTGTGTGTGTGTGTGTGTGTGTGTGAATTGCAGCTGTAACGTCGCTTTCAACAATTTTTCAGTCATATCACGACGGTGTCTGGTTGCGACAGGGAGCTCAATGCTCACGTTTATAGTGCTGCCTCACTGAAGTATCATGTCCCAGACACATTACATGATACCACACCCAGTCACATTATCCTGACACTGGATCGACCAGTCCTAGCTCTACCCCGTAAATCTGAGTGCCAAACGAGGAGCAGCTAGTACCATTTTTAACGACTTTGGTATGTCGCGGCCCGGGATCGAACCCGAGACCTTCCGTTCCCCGGAGCGGACACTCTACCAACTGAGCTATCGGGGCCGGTAGCGCTGGTGGGTCGATTGCCTGTGAGTGTATGCTGAAAAAAATGGTCATGAACGGAAACTTGGACGTTCTGCTCACCCTTAATATAATGTTATTAATCAAGTAATTTTGTGTTGGTCCAGATACTGGTCCGTTGTCTGCTGCATTGGCCCGAGGCCGAAGGCCGAGGGCTAATGCAGCTGACCGAGGACCTATAACTGGATCAATACGAAATTACTTGATTAATGACAATTTTATTAATTGATACAATTAAAATAACATGATTATTGACTTTTTGACCTCACTTGACCTCAGTTAATATTGGTTGACCTGGTGTTAATACAGATGATCTCCGATCAATACAGGATAGTCAATTAATAAATTGTAGTACTGTACGCAAACAATGTAAAACCCTGTTCAGTCGCCGCGTCAAGCTTAGGTCTATATTGTTTGCCAATATCCAAGCACATGCTCCGATACTATTTCTTTTATAGTATTAAGTTTTTTTTTTTTATACATAACTGATATCACAACGTCAAGAATAGCGCGTTTTTTCTTATACAGAACCGTTACATGGATAGTCACGCTCACATAACCACAGACGAGCATCTGTGCTTAGTAACTTTTGGTTGACATCACGAAAACAAGCCTATATAATTTTAACCCCCTTGAACCCCACAGGGGTAAATCCTATTTTTCTTATTTCTGCTCTAAAATCTAGACTGTGGGTACACCTTTGAACCGCCTCGATGAGGCGGTTCTAACGAGTACCCACAATCCATATTTTGAGCAGAAATAAGAAAAAATATCACAATTTTTCCTCTAAAAACTTTCATTTTTTTCAGTGATAAAGGTTACAATGTATTTGTATAGGCGTGCTTTCGTAATGTAAACAAACAATCGGTCCTATACAAAGTCTTTGAAACAAACAAATGAACCAGCTCATGAGGAAAGGGTACTTATTGCATACAAGACTGGCAGAGGCTTTGCCGAGCATTACGAAAACACGCCTATACTAATACAATGTAACCTATATCGCTGACAAAAATAAAAAATTTAAGATGAAAATTGGGGTACTTTTATTATTTATGCTAAAATATAGATTGTAGGTACTCGTTAGAACCGCCTCATCGAGGCGGTTCTAACGAGTACCCACAATCTATACTATACAGCAGAAATAAAAAAAATAAGGTTTACCCCTGTAAACCCCAGTTTTACTATATAAAAGTTGGGTTCAAGGGGTCAAAATTATATAGGCGTGTTTTCGTGATGTCTGCACAAATATTCAGTCTCGGGACAATGTGATAGCTTTATGTTTAATAGAAGCAATACGTCTAAACTCATTACTTGGCGGCGCATATGCAAGCCAAAAACGTTATCTAGCTAAAAAGTCAGTGAAATGAACACCTCGAGAAAATTTGGGTTTTCAGGGGTGTAAATTATTTTTCTTATTTCTTACTCCAAGACATAGGTTGTTGGTGCTCGTTAGAACTGTCTCAGTGAGGCGGTTCTAACGAGCACCAACAATATTTGGACTAGAAATGAGAAAAACATCGAATATTTTATCTTGAAAATAAAAGTTCTTGAGATAAGAAAGACGCCATTTTAGCGCAGGGATATGATATCGTAATGTGGTGTAACCCATATCCCGCGGAATAATTAAGTTAGCCACACCCATTTCTGACTTTGAACCAACCATATTACTTGATGTAAATCTTTCCTAGATATTCATAAACTGAATGTCAAACAGTGTAGATCCTGATCAGATGGCTTCTAAAGAAGCCATCTGATCTGGATTTACACTGTTTGCAAAAGAATGGGTTGTCGTGATCAGCGGGCAAAGGATTAAAGACTACTAGGGCCCTTTCTTATTGGTTGGCTCAAATATATTCTTACAGTAGGAATAACGGATACACCTAGAACTCCATGCTTTTCTGCATTTCCTGTTTCCATGATGAACATCAAACCTTGCTCATACCACGGTGGTAAACATCTTGTGACAATTAAGTCCACTGTAAAAAAACATGTAATTAAAATAAACAGACTCTGTTTCAGAGAACATACAAGACAAAAATTTCATAATTGGTCAGTTCTAACCTAAGTTGCTTTATTTGCAAAACTGGTTTCTTGCATGACACTGGTTCTTTTTTATGATATTGTTTAGGTGTTATTGTTCGAATCAAGATAAGAAAATCCCAGGCACCGCTTCAAAAGAAATTTATAATTATTGCTTTGAGTGGAAAGCCATATATTTTCCTGAGGTTTCATGCATACTGCAAGCCAATAAGAAATCGGAAAAAATCCATAGTTTATAAACTTCAAATCACGCATGAATTTCATTTGACAGGTTACGTCGAAGGCAGTTGCGTAGCCAGAATGAAATTGTTATTACGTGGAACAAGGACATCACGAAAGCATGTCTATTTAATTTTGACCCCATTGAGCCCCACTTTTATAGTAAAACTGGGGTTTACACGTGTGAATCTTATTTTTTCTTATTTCTGCTCTAAAGTATAGATTGTGGGTACTCGTTAGAACCGCTTCATCGAGGGGGTTCTAACGTGTAACCTTTTTCCATATTTGAGCAAAAATAAGAAAAACTGAACAATTTTCCTTCTAAAACTTTCGACTTTTTTGGCATAGGCACGTTTTCGTAATGGACATTACCATAGGGATTGATGTGTTTTCCGGAAACAAAAAAAAACAACAAAAAACAAAAAACAAAAAAAAAAAACACTTTCGTATTGACAGACGCCATAATACGTCCTGCTATTTGAACGGATGTGTAACAATTTAAGTAGTTGAAGTGAGAACATGTTCATAACCCCGAGGCCTAAAACATTGCATTGTTTTTTTTTAAATGAAACGCATTAATATTTTATGCGCGGAAATATTTGAGTTATGGTAAATATGTAAATATGTTAGAAACACCGTTTACTCTGGATCTGATACATTTTAGGGCATTTGTACAAATTGTGTTTCGCTGCACAAACATGTTCTATAAAAGGGATATCTTCTAGAAACAAAAACCACGCTACAATTGAAAATTGTGGATTTTACATGTTTGTTTGAGCCAAACTAGCTGGGTTTTGCAATTTAGCCATCATAAGTTACTCATAAATAGCTTCAAAATTCCACGATGGCTCCAGGATTTACAAAGGACTAGACGATATACAGTAAAACTTCGATGGCTCGAACACCAATGGCTCGTTTACCATGGCTGAGTCGAACCCATTATTGAGCCCCTAGAGAAAACCTGTATATAAGAAACAGTGGAGATAATTTAAGAGATTTTCGCCTTTTTTACTTGCAAACGTATGTTATGTGTACTCATTAGAATCGCCTCGATGAGGCGATTCTAATGAGTACACACAGCACACATTTTCATAATAGAACACCAACAAGATATCAGAAAGGATCTCCTTATGCCTCCTGGCAGTAACCTTCAGTGGCTCGAACTATCCCTGTCTCGAACAGATTTTCGAGGTCCCAAAGGTGTTCGAGCCATTGAAGTTCTACTGTACATGTAGACAGTATAAGCCAGCTTAGAGTTTGGCGACAACAGTATTCACAATTGGAAATTGGAGAGGTAGTTCATCCGTTTCATGGTCGGAAGTTTTGCGACCTGTTGGCGGATCTTCAAATTGGAATTAGCGACCGTAATACCGACGATTTACACCCCCACCAATTTTGCAATACAGTAATCCACATTCGCATGGATTTATTGGTTTGTTTGGTTAAAATTGTACTGTTTGGTGAAAGTGGACGGCGCCATTAGCTTTGTAAAACCAAACGCCTGTCAATAAATTGCGATGCAATCTGATGGCGTCTGGTTTTTGACATTGATATCGACTTTTCCATCACATCACGAAACCACGCTTATATAATTTTTATCCCCTAGAACCCCACTTTTATATAGTAAAAGTGGGGTTTACAGGGGACAGCCTTATCTTTCTTATTTCTGTTCTAAAATATAGATTGTGAGTACTCGTTAGAACCGCCTCTATACCCACAATTTATATTTTGAGCAGAATTAAGAAAAAAATCACAATATTTCAGCTTAAAAATGTTCATTTTTTCGGTGATAAAGGTAACAATGTATTTGTATAGGCGTGTTTTCGTATTGAGACGACGCGTTACACTCACAAGCGCATCAGATACCACAGCCAATTACCATACACAGCATACAGTGACACTTCCATTCAACGTCTCGAACACGATGACTCGTTTACTATGACTCGTTTACTATGACTGGGTAAAACTTGTACTTAAACGGAATGAGATTCCGCCATTTTTCTAAGGGAGATAACTTTCGCTTTCCTATCACCTCTGACCAATGAAAAAAGGGTCTACCTTTGAAGGAAAGAATTTGCTACCCAGGAGAAAATTATTGCCTTTAAGAGATGACCCCAATTTACTTGGGAAACAAAATACTTTGGCAGGAGTTGCTTCCCCTGAAGGTGTATCGATTCCCCTTAAGTCCTTTGGTATTTCTTCCTATAGCCGCTGTTCAGAAATAGTCAGGGATAATTAAGGTATTTTTTTTTGGGTTGAACATATTTGCTGTGAATACTCATTTGAAATCCCTCGATGAGGCGGTTCTTTTGAGAACATACTTCATACCTATATTTCATATACCATCGAATCGTGTCATTTGACTAGGTGGTATGGTTGTAACTGCTCCCCGAGTTCACAAAATGTTTTCAGGTTCAACTCACTTGAGCATGTAAAATATCCTGTTCATAAAATGTATAATGCAAACAGACGTTGGCATTTTTAAATTTATGAGCAGGATTAAAGGCTGCTGTTCTTGACAGGAAATTGGCCTGATCTGTTTATATTTTAATTGGCATGAGCTTAAACAATTTCCTGCTCACCTGAGCAGAGCATGAAAATGTTTTATAGCCTCGGGACCAGCTTTGAACATTTGTTCATGTTCATTACGGGAACACGCCTATTCATAAATTTTCAAATGTTTCCAGTAAAACAAAATTCTAACATAAATTGTTGTCACTCGTTAGAACCGCCTCAACGAGACGTTCTAACGAGTACCCACAATCTCTGTTTCTGAGCAAGATTAAGACACATGGAGCACACCCATGTAAACCCCAGTTTCGCTGTATAAAATGTGGGTAAAGGGGGTCAAAATTATAAAGACGTGTTTTCGATATGTTCAAAGGTTTCGGAGTCATTGAACGCCGACTATACTTACGGCCGTTAAGTGAGAAGTACTCCGTGTCAGTCTCCAAAGTTACATATGCATTGTCATCAGATACTTTCAAGGAATAAATCACTGAACCAACAGTCTGGTTACTTTCTATTGTAATCTGGTTGTCAAGGTTGAGGAACTTAACTGAAACAAGAGGGCAATGGTGGTCCTATATCGCTCACCTTAGCTATTCATACTTAATAGTAAATTATCATATAAACCTATTTGTTTATGATCTTTTCTGTGGAGTTAATGCTCAAAAATGCAATGTTTGTATTACATGGAGTATATGACAAGCGATGCATTTTGAAGACAAGCTAGCTTACCCTCAGGGGACAAAAGTCAGTGTCAATAAATGCAATAATATACAATGTATATGTTTAAGGGCTGAGGATCTAAGTCCTTTATGAACGGTAGAGGAGGGGCCGTTTCCAAATAATTAAAATAGAAGTGAAGGCAATGATCAGGATTCGATGCAATAACTCCACACATCCCATCAGAGACAACAAAGAGAAAGAAACACGAACATGAAATAACTAAACCTACAGAAAACACCATTAGCGGAAAGCCAAAAGGACAATTACTTTCCCATTGAATTTAGTGGTTCAAAACGTGATGTTGGTTAAATTAATTGCGAATGGACAGACGGATGGACGAGTGACGGCAAGCAGCCACAATAGCTCACCTTGAGCACTTTGTGCTAAAAGTAAGTTAAACATCCATCACCTGGCTCAAGAACAGAAGTCGTTTATTGATTGGTTGTATTGTGTTTAACGACACGTTAACACCTGTAGGTCATTTTGTTGTCGTCTCCCAGAGAAAGGGATGAAAGTGATAGAAGAGACAGTAAGAGAGATGAAAGTGAGGGTCAAGGGACAATTGAAAATGAATGGAAGTATAGAAAAAGAAGAAATAACACATTCCTGGTCTACCATTACCTGCTGCATGGACAGCAGGCCTTGCCCAACAGAAAACCAATATCAACTGGACGCCCCAATGACGAAAAAGCACGTCACCTTTGCCACATTAAACGTTTTTCTTTAAAGTGTTAGCTCCGACGGCCATCTTTTTCATTGGGGTGGAATGTTTGAGCAATTTGGACAAACATGCACTCAAGTATGAATGTCATTTGACGCGTCACCAGTAACAATTCTTAATCTGAAGTAACATTTTTGTGAAATTATTTGAGAATCCAACTGCTGGTTTAGGAGAAGAAATCGTTTGAAGATGTTGCACTGATGAGTTAGGGAGTAAAGGAGAGGAAGTTAGGGAGAATTCCCAAAAGGAAAGAAACACAAACATGAAATAACTAGACCCTAATGGAAGCACCATTTGCGGAAAGCCAAAAGGACAGCTACTTTCCCACAAAATTCGCCAATTGGCTATCCAAAACAAAACGATATAAGTGATACACGCACTCAAAGACAAATCATAAAAAATAAACCATTAGAGAAGAACCGCATCGGATCGGTCAGTGAAAAGAATTTCTGTGGGGGTGGGGTGGAGGCGGTTCTTAAATCGATTTTACGCGGTCGCTATCCTCGTTCAACCACAATCTAATAAAAGAAATACTGAATGATTTTACTGATTTGTTCTTGTTTTGTTATGTTTCTTTCCTTTTTGTGTCTCTGATGGGAGCGATGGGTTAATTGTATCGATTCTTGATTATTGCCTTCACTTCTATTTTACTTAGTCAGTTTGATCAAACACATGCTACCTTAAGCTAATACCGTTTTTATCCTGCTTTCGAACTCTCCTTACTAATACCCATAATCTTTCATCTATGCTCACTTTCTTTTATTCTTTTAACTCTGAAAATTCACACTTTTACTTCTCTTACTAACACACCATGCACAACCATCCTAATAACACACGGAAGAGGGTTCAGGATTATGTAAAGATAGATGGATACCTAAAAGTCTTATAAAGTCTCAGGGGTAAAAGAGATTCCAACTTAAAATTCGTATTGTGCTGTCTGTATTTGAAGGCAACCATCACGGAAACACGCCTATATAATTTTGAACCCCTTGAACCCCACTTTTATATAGTAAAACTTGGGTTTACAGGGGTGAACCTTATTTTCTTATTTCTGCTCTAAAATGTTGGTACTCGTTACTCGTACCAACAATCTATATTTTGAGCAGAAATAAGAAAAATATCGCATTTTTTCGTCTTAAAATTTCATTTTTTTCGGCGATGAAGGTTACAGTGTATCAATATAGACGTGTTTTCGTAATGTTTCATCACGGTGTGGGTTATATATTTTCTCCTCCTTTGGGATCAATGATTCTATTGTCGAGTTAATGTTTCCACTCGACAGTTTTTCATTTCCGTCTTGATAGCCTTGCTTCCAAACAATTACCTTTCCATAGTGCATTTGTTTTACCTTTATTTCGCTTTGCACCAAAGGAATAACAGTTGCCCTATTGTCATGAATATGCGCACAAAATCACACCTTTGTCATTCGAAGACATGACATGGAGTACCTGAGGTGGGTGTCTAGAAAATTTAATGCATCTAGCAGTGTAGGCTGGTTGCACATTTGAAGATATAATAGAGGACATTTCATTTTTTTATAGTGTAAGAACGCGTTTTATTTCACCGAATGAACACCAAAAGGAGTATTTTCACGAGTGGTGTTACACTAAAAAAAAAACAAAAACAAAACAAAAACAAAAAAACAAAAAAACAAAACAAAAAAAAACCACACACAACAATTGTCTGTTTTTCATGCTTCTGGTCGAACTTTTTTCAACTCCATTTCATAAAAATTTATGTATTTAAACTGTAATGTGTAACGTTCTTTCAAAGCGTCAGCCATCATCATAGAGAACAACATTTTCAGGGCGATTCGCGTCAATTTTGAGGTGTACACGCGTTAACTGGGCATAATATGTGGCGTAAACTGAAAAATAATTGTGAAGGCAATGATAAAAAATCAATACAATTACCCCGCACCTCCCATCAGAGACACCAACTGGAAAGAAACGCGAACATGAAATAACTAAACCCTAATGAAAACATCACAAGCGGAAAGCCAGAAGAACAGTTACTTTTCCACAAAAAGGTGAAACGTCTATGAAAAATGAAAAAAAAAATGCACTTTGAAAACAGCTTGTAATATTACTTTATCAAGTGGTCCGTTTGAAATTTGCATTCAAATAATGTTCGCAGTTGCTAAGCTTGTCTGGCTTTGTGAGTCACTCCCTGTTTGGAAAAAAAGCTGCTGTCTTAGTTTAGCTGTTGATCGTTTTGTTTACTGTCGTCACTCCATGTTTCGACTTTTTTCCCTAGTTATACTGTGGGAAGAATTGGGGATCTAATTGTATCACATCCTGGTCGTTTCTAGTTTTTTTATTTGCGTGCAATATTTACGTTGAGTAAGTGCAAAAAATGGCGTGACATCGTAGACATCAACGTGTCAATGACGTGGCAAACGTGTATGAAGTAATTTATGTCACACATTAATAAGCTGGTTGAATTTTATCAATCAGAGAATGTGGGTAAATCGAATTGTTTGAAACAGTGAGGATATCTAATTTGACTGAGAAATTTCAATGGTAAGCATGTAAGAAAACTTTAAAATGAATAGGGTATTGTTTAATTGTTAGCTTATTTGGAGCACAACAAAGACGTAGTTTCCCAACATTTAGGCCAAAGGTTACAAAACATACTAGTAAGCATATGGTTTCTATTTGCTGGTACGAAATATCCACATATGAACTTCGAATTTACTCATTGTTTGCCTTATTATTCCTCCTTTTCTGCAGCAATATGTGCTTTTATACCGCAGTCAGGCATTCTAGTAACCTGATAAAGGGGGTCGAATAACTGCACGCTATAATCGGTAGTGACCTATAATACCTTCTACTGACCTATAATACGTCTAGTGACCGTTAATAGACCGGACCTACTTTTCAGGTCACTAATTTACAAGTGGAAACAATAACATGCAACCTTTTATACATGGGAAAACAACGAAACTGCAAGTTAAAATCTTTGCAATATTTATTTGAACAGAATTTCAGAAATTTTAGCTAAATTCTTACCTTCTCGGCCTTTCCTGGTTTGAATGGCCCGTTGGAATAACTGCGCACTGCTACTGCAGTTGAGTCTCAACCTCGAAAATAATTTCTAAAGCTAAAATAAACTACTTATTTGCAGATTTTCATACAGAATGTAAAGCGCTGAAAAACTTTTATCCGAGCGTCCATGTTGTTTCCTACGTCTTTGTGTCGTGGTGACGTCAGAAATTTTGCACTCGTTGACGTCACGTTATACTACGTGTGCGCGCCATGGCACTGAATGTCGTTTAACATGCCACACTGTATGTTGTATTTTTGCTTAAATTTGCTAAATTATTGCAAAACTCCTTGATTTTTTAATTGCGGTATAAACTAAATACATGATTAGTGTCTTTAATAATAAAATATAATCGGTTCGCCCCGACAATTTTATAGGGGCTCGCTAAAGCTCGCCCCTATAAAATTGTCTAAGGCTCACCGATTATATTTTATTATTAAAGACACTAACCATGTATTTACTATATAATTATGTATAAAGGGAATGTCCAACTGGCTATCCAAACCAAAATTAAATAAGCGATACCAACTGTAAGAAAAATACACTGCGACAGAAGGACCGCCTTGGAACGGCCAGTAAAAGGTATTTCACAAAGGGGGGTGGGCTTAAATCGATTTTATGCGGCCGCAATCTGCGCCCTTACTTCCGTCGCGATATAATTTGTTCAGTCCGCATTAAGGCTTCCTAACTCATCTGTGCAACATCTCCGAGAACACAAAATCGCGAGAGAGAGGCAGTCGTTTAAACACCACTGCTACCCATTTACACTTGGGTGGAGTGGGGCAGTGTCTTTACGTGTCTTGCCCAAGGGCATACCGCGATACCGGTGGCCGGATTCGAACGCACAACCTCTCGATCTTAAGTCGAACGCGCCAACCACTGCGCTATCGATGCTGGCTTCTTGCTGTCGAGTCCTCACCGTTATTTCATCTCTGTGGTTTATTTATTTTTGTCTTCACGGAGATGTTGCACTGATGAGTTAAGAGGCCTTCATGCGGACTGAACAAATTATTTATCTAAATCGCGACGGAAGTAAGGGCGAGGATTAAGCCCCAAGTGGAATTCATTTCACTGACCGTTCCAAGGCGGTTCTTCTGTCGGGGTTTATTTTTGTTATAGCTTGTCTTTGAGTGTGTGTATCGCTTATATTATTTTGCTTTTGATTGCCAATTGGCCATTTTGTGGGAAAGTAACTGTCATTTTGGCTTTCCGCTAGCGATGTCTCCATTCGGGTCTAGTTGTTTCATGTTGTGTTTCTTTCTCGTGGTGTTTCTGATGGGAGCTGCGTGTTAATTGTGTCGATTCCTGATCATTGCCTTCACTTCTATTTAACGGCCGCTGTGCACATGCTATAAAGTGTAAAGCTCTCACTGTTTATTTTAGAATCATTACTGAGTTATGCAGGTAAATTATTCGAACTCCGATGGGTAAAAAACGTCATATAGCAGATTTGATTTGGTTGTGCCATGCACGAAACTTCTGTGTAACATGATTAGATACTCTGAATTTAATTGCGATATATAAATATGTTCTATAAAAGGGTTATCCTTTGGAAGCAAGGAATACACCCACAGAACTGAAAAATATGGAGTGTATATGTTTTCTGGACCAGACTAAACCCCGTCAGAGTACGCTCAATGAGTATCTCCCTTGCAACATGCAAGATTTACAATCTTAAAACCAATAGCATCGCCTTTATATAGGATCAGCGAATCGAAAACAGTCAAATATTAATAAAAAATCGCTTTTTAATTGAAGCTCTGAAGATAAACGTGGGCTAATTATACTATTGAAGCAGGAATTATCTTCTCTCTTTAGTATAAACTTTTGATCACTTTTGTGGAAAATTGTCATTCCTTTTGGCTTACCGCCTGACTCTGGCGTTTGCACAATAATGAAGTCGATTTATTTGTATGTTTCTTTGTCATACCTGTCTTGGATGGGAAGCGTGAGGTAATTTTATTGAGTCCTGATCGTTGACCTTACTTCTATTTCATAACTCATCATTACAACATTTCCAAGAGCATTAAAACCAAACAAATTTAGAGACGATACAATTATGACAAGATAACTTAAATACTGATGTAAAAGAAAACAAAAATTTGGACTATGGAGGCGTCGACTAGAGACAGAGCGTCAGGCAACAACAGACTTACTTAAAAGTCTTATAAAAGTCTCAGTGGTAAAACGATTCCCTATTGTGCTGTCTATTTTTGAAGGCAACTAACACCAGATGTCGGTTATATTTTGTTTCCTGCGAGATCATTGATTCCACTCTGGAATTTTAGGAATGTCTGAGGGTCACTGAGGAGGACTTATTGGCCGAAGTTAGCTAGTCTTGACCAACAACAAACGGGTTCACTCGATAGTTTTTCATTTTTGTGTCGATTTCCTTGCTTTCAAGGGATAACCTTTCCATAAACATGTTAGATACACATATTACGCTTTGCGCAATATGAATGCTTTTTGATGGTTTGATCACAAATATGTGCATACAATCACACCTTTGTCACTCGAAGACATGTTATTCAGTCTCTTGTTTGGCTATATAGAAAATCTAGCCGTATAGGCTATCTACATATCCGTATTTGAAGATCATAAATTAGACAGTGCTTGGGTATTTTTCTAATTTGTCAGCTCGTTTGGAGCACACAGAAGACGTAGTTCCCGATATTTTGGCCACAGATTAAGATACAGAAGAGTTATGCGAAATATTTCCGCTCTTGTCTGCCGATACGGAATATCTAAACATGAACACAGGATTTACTTCTTAGCTTAACTTATTCTATGGGAGGCATCATGATCCTGTTGATCCGTACAATGAGGCAATTTCCAGAATTATTTCTGATATGTATGCCAATAGAAAGCCATAGATAGACTTCCAAAATCTCAGAGATACCCTTATCGGCATTTACTCCTTTTCTTCGTTCAGGTCAATAGGCATGGTGGACGAGCTTACTATTCTAGGACGCCTGATTACACTTCTCTGGAGTCCATGTCTGTTGGTCTGAACATTAATAATTGGCATATGTCTATGGATTAATGATTTTTGACTAACGCTTTGGTACTACTTCCTAAACTACTTATTATTCTTCCGTTTCTGTAGCAATATTTGTTTCTTATTGGTATTCATAACGAAAACACGCCTATATAATTTTGACACCCTCGAACTCCACTTTTGTATAGTAAACCTGGGGTTTAAAGGGGCATACCTTATTTTTCTTATTTCTGCTCTAAAATATAGACTGTGGGTACTCGTTAGAACCGCCTAGATGAGGCGATTCTAACGAGTGCACACAATCTATATTTTGAGCAGAGATAAGAAGAATATCACAATTTTTTATCTTAAAATTTTCATTTTTTTTGCGATAAAGTTTACAATGTATTTGTATAGGCGTGTTTTCGTAATGTTGTCTAGACTTACCGTCGAGTGTAGACGAAGCAGTAGTCGAAGCCATGGTAGTGCTCGTTTGAGACGGGACTGTAGTCAAAATAGGATAGAAATATGCCGAGAAATTGAACATATTTTCTGGTCGAATTAGTAAAGATTCTGTTTCCAAACATCCAACAGATATTTTGTAAGACACATGAAACATCAGATCAGCAGATGGCGTTTGTAAAATATTGTCTGAAATTGGAAACATATTCTAGCCAGCGTACGTATGTAAGACTATCATAAGTAATCGAATCATTTGATTTGCATAAAATAGCATGTGCAAAAATTAGCAACACACCTACCATCCAAGACACCAAAGGAAAAATAACACAAACTGAAAACTACTACACTGTGGGAAGCCAAAGGAACAGTTATTTTTGCACAAAATGGCCGAACGGCTATTTAAAATATAAATATTTTAGCAATACATTCATGCGAAGACCAGCTAAAACAATAATAAACCACAACAGACGAGACGCCTTGAAACGGCCTGTAAAAAAAATATTTTGTCTGCTATTGTTTTGGTGTGTGGGGGTGGGGGTGGGGGTGCGCTTAAATCGACATCATATGGCCACAATCGTCGCCTTATGTTCCACTCTCTGCGATCTAACTGGTGGCGTTCTTCTGCTCTGACTTCGGATTGTTGTTGAGTCCTCAAGCGTGATCCATGTTAGCCTTAATCTACGAGGGTAGGCTGAAAAGTTCTGAGCCTGGCCAAGATCCAATGGTTTGTCCATGCTGAAAGTGCCTTATTTTTCAACATAGTCTCCCTTCCTGTCCACACACTTCCTCCAGCGATGCTGGAGTCCTGGGATCCCAGTGGTATAGAAGGTCTCATCTTGGTCCCTGAAAAACTCCTCCACAGCAGCTATCACCTCCTCGTCTTACCGATAATGCTGCCCAGTCGAGTGCGTTTTCATGTTTGGAAACAGGAAATAATCTGATGGAGCTAGATCAGGTGAATACGGAGGGTGATTGACAAGTGTGAAGCCACAGTCATGCACAGCAGCCATTGCGACAATCGATTTATGAGCAGGCGCATTGTCCTGATGGAACAAGACCCCTTTTGTCAATTTTCCGGGTCGTTTAGCCTTTATTGCTTTTCGCAATTGTTTTAGCAGATCTGCATAATACTCCCCATTAATTGTTCTGTCCTTTTGAAGGTAATATATGAATATTATACCCTTGGCATCCCAGAACACTGATGCCATCACCTTCCCTGCAGAGGAGACGACCATTGCCTTTTTGGAGGGGGTGAGCCAGGGTGCTTCAATTGCATGGATCGTCTTTTGGTCTCTAGCTCAAAGTGATGAACCAAACACTCATCCTGAGTGACAAAACGGTCAAGAAAACCATCTTGGTCTGCTTCAAAAATAGCCAAGTTGGCTTGTGACAGGTTCAGTCTGGTCAACTTCTGGTCAGGCGTCAAAAGCCGTGGCACCTATCTGGCGGAAACTTTCGACATTCCTAATTCACTGTGTAGAATGTTCTCTACTCGTTCACGGGAGATGCCAACAGTGTTAGATAACTGATTCACAGTTAAACGCCTGTCATCCATCACGGCCCTGTTAGTCCGGGATTTGAGACCAGATTTCGAAAGATTTAATGCACCCAAAAGTCTCACGCTTTGTTTAGGCTGTTTCTTTGAGATAGAAGCCTAACCTATATGGCATGTGATTATTTAGCAAATCTGGTGGGGAAAAGGGGTTGAAAATTCTATGAGTTCACACCCACCCCCATGCGAATGGAAAAGTTGGATTAATGTTAGTTATGTGTAGCTTGCGCTTACAACTGAATGTTGATTTATTGCATCAACCAAAATATTGGTCAATAATCGAAGATACCAAAATTAATGATATGACGTAACTACATCCGGTGTTACCATAAATTTTGACCATTGAAATTTTACCCCCAGAAATTTGGTAAATTTTACACTTTTTTTGCTCTAAAGGATTTTTAGTATTATTTTAAACAATTTCTTTTTCGTCAGTATGCAGGGCCGTTATTTTTGCACATGCATGTGAAACTTGATGACTCTGTGTCAATCTGGGCTTGAACAAGGGACTCGGATACCTATGGACCCTTTTGCTTGTTTTTTCCTGCTGTGTCACAGATCGTGATAAAAATCCATGTTAAAACATACATAAAATAAATTATTTTACTGGCTGGTCACAGATGTATCATAACAGGGGTCAACAGATATATTTTTGAAAAATTACTGGTGACCATTTCCTTCTGGTTTTTATTTAGTGAGGCAAATATACATCACCAAGCATAATTGTCAGCGATGAACTATCAAGTGATTCTCTAAACTGGTGACTTGAATCTATCAACATTTAATAAATACATTGTATATTTCAATATTCATTATCCAAAGTTTCCAGTTTGTGCTGAAGGCTCCCAAACTAACATCGACAGTATTGTATTTCAAACACGTAAATGTTACTGGCCACTACAAGGTCTCTATTGAAATCTTACTGGGTGCCTTATTTTCTGGTAAGTCGCACGATTAAAAATAAATAGTAACGGAGCTTTAATGTAATGTAAAGCCACCCCTTAAACATTATTCTTTCTTCCCTTTTCCCAGAGTAGTAGTATAACCTGTAAACGTGCATCTTAAGATGTCACCTCCACTTACTTTCTACCTTTTCATTGGACAACCTGCCTTCGATAACCTTGTCCCTCTATTCGCCGCTAGCTCTTTATTATCCAGTGTCTCTTGTCACACATTTCGATAACTCACCCGTGCGACATAGTGCATTTTTCACATCTCCAAAATGGCTACTTTTCTGATGAAAATCCTTGATATGGTTGTTATAAATGTTCAAAACATAGGTTGAGGGTACTCGTTATTACCGCATCAGGCGGTTCTAACGAGTAACCACAACCTATGTCTTGGAACAGAAAAAAGAAAAATAATGTTTACCCCGTACACCCCAGTTTTCTCTATATAAAGTTGGATTTAGGGGTCTTCATTTCACGGACTTGTTCACGTGATGCACTGATTAACTTGTTCTTCATCTACTTTTTCACTACTTCCTTTTACTGATATTTGTCCCATTATATATTGATTGTTTTGGGTTTAAAGGCACGTCCACCCTTGTTGGCCATTCTGTGTCCTCTCCCAGAGAAAAGCGATAGAAGAGATAGTAGAGCAGATGAAAGTGAGGGACAGAAGAGAAAGAGGAACATAAATATAAGAGCAGAAAGAGAAGAAATAACAGTATTCCCCCTCTACCATTACCTGTTCCAAGAACAGCAGGTCTTGTCCAGCTATAAGCCAATATCAGTTGGACGCCCTACGCAGGGTAAACGCCACCTTTGCCTCGCCCAACCACCCCAATTGTCCAATACAGATTTGCCAAAAGGCTTTCTATGTCAAGTCATCAGGAGTTATCATGATTTGACAAACAGAGTGAAGGCAATGATTAGGAACCTATACAAAATACCTCGCACCTCCCATTCAAAACACCTTGGAATGGGACCAGTAAGAAGTTTTACGGATGCTGGGGTTTGGGGTGGACACTTTAATTGATTTAAGGTGGCCTCAATCCTCATCATTGGTTGTCTTGGTTAAAACCCATAAGTTGTTCAGTGTGCATAATGGATTTCTAGCTCATCAATGCAACATCTCCGCGAACATAAAATCAAACGAATGAGATGAGATTAGGACGAGGACTCAACAGCATGGAATAGCTAGAATGCTTCGGCAAAGGAAACCCATAGTTAGGCTCTGGTTAGCCCTAACAGAGACAAGAGCATCAAGCACCTACCTACAGACGTTCTGGTGGAAATGCATTGAATGAAAGGTTAACTTACTTGAGGTTGACACCTTATAGGTCGGATATTTTGAACAGGGACGATGTTTGGCATAATAAATGTAACGATTCCTATGTAAATCAAGCTTCTTCTTCTACACTTTTGTTAAGAAGAGTGGGAACATCGGGTTAAACACAGACTCGTCTGACCTTTTCTGCATCTTCATGTAACTTGGTCAATACAATTTGCGCATATTTGCCAAAAGATCAACCAAAACCAGATTCATTCAATCAGCAGATGAACTGCAGTATATCAAATCCGCAGTTGGAGAATTAGATGCTGATATTTAAATTTAGTAGAGTATCTTTTTCTGCAGGAAATTAATGGTAAAAACCAAAACAAAACTATAAAACATTTATGTAAAATCGTCGTTCTACCATGCAAATATTATATAATGTTTCTTTTTTGTTTGCAGACAAATTTCGCAGACCTTCAGTCAAAAGGAAGCAGGTTTGTTCAGAGGCGTAAAGTGATAAAAATACGTCTTTCCTTCAATTATGAAATACTGGACGAAATTCTGACTGAAATAGGGTCGCGTTGTTATATTCACTGAACATTGTTGTCTTTCAGCGGTATTGCTGTCATGGTGACTTCATACCAAACTACCACTGGTTATCGAATAAATGATTTTTGAAGGCTGGAAAATGCAGCTAAGCAATAAAAGATAACCAAACAAGCGTAATCAGTAAAGCAGAAAACTGTGGCTACTGTATCATGACAACGCCAATTAAATATATGGTTTACGCTTGCCATCATAATAACTAGCCTGAACACAAAGTTATAAACAAGATCCCATGGGCAACTACGTTCACCAGAGCTCAAGTGGGCATAAATTAACCCACCTTTGGTGGCCATTTATTTTAATCGACCATAATGGTTTAGTAGAAGCCAATCGAAGGACCATTGCTGCCACATTATTTTTAAATCAACCATTGTTTTTTGTTGCCGTCGCATACATTATGGTCCGCTTTGAACAATCTCAGCAGATCTGAATATGTTCTATAAAAGGGTTATCGTTTGGAAGCAAGGAATACACCACAGAACTGAAAAATATGGAGTGCATATGTTTTCTGGGCCAGACTAGCTAGTTTCGGCCAATTAGGCCTCATCAGTGACCCTCAGATATTTTCAAAATTCCACAATGGAATCAATGATCCCAAAGGATAAGAAAATATAATCTACACTATGATGTAGGGCAGGGAGACGTTTTACCGCCGCCACACATTCCCACACACCAGCTGTAGTGAAGTTAAATATGTTCTATAAAAGGGTTATCCTTTGGAAGCAAGGAATACACCACAGAACTGAAAAATGTTGCATACCAAGGTCTTGTATTTCCTGAGATGCAGAAATCAAAATCACTTTTGGCCATATATGGGTGTGACAATCACACAGATCCCTCAAACAAACTTTGATTTCTCGACCACACTGATGCAGTGTACACGTATTTGATTTGGTATCAGTTAGCACAGTAGTTTTGGAATAAATAGAAATATTTAATCTTATGGCCCCAGGATCGTTTAGCTGGTTGCAAATATCAACTTTGATGTCATAAGCTGCAACAGAACCAGATTATCCTGTCTTTGCCATACAAAACCCTAAGTGACCGTATGTGACCTTGACGTAAGAAAGGTCAAGGTCAACCAAATGCCATCATTTTAACAAATGTGAAAGGGATCGGGTCTCCAATATTGTATATTAAGTTTCAAGGCCATCGGTCTATTGGTTCCTGAAAACGGGCGATTTTTAAGGTTTTTACCATATATGGGCATGGTGGACATTTTGGTCATGTGACACAGACATTCAGAATATATGTTTGTTCTTCCATCCCATGGCTTCACATGTAATTTGGTTCCAATTGGTCTTGTAGTTTCAGAGGAAATGACGTTTTGAATTGTTTGGATGTTCAAATGAGAAAAGAGGGTAGGTACATTTATCTCCCCTTTTTATGTCTTTTTCCCCACTTTTTTATTTTCTAACTCCATTTTCAAGATGCTGAGAGACCTCTCAATAAATTAATATCATAGTTAATTGTGAGAAAATAAGGTGCATTAAACTCCTTAAATACGGGTGCTACGAATTTCAAATCCCCGACTATGTGCACTTGGCTGATGGTTTCCTCACTTGTTGCCGTTGTGGGTCGTCCACACCGGTCATCATACTCAAGGCTGTCCTTGCCCATCTTAAAATTTGTTGCCCACCTTTTCACGGTTGCATACGAAGGAGCATCACCCCCTAATGTAGCAACCATATCGGCATGAATGTCCTTAGGAGCTAACCCCTTTTTTCGGAGGTACCTGATGACACCACGATGGCAGATTTTGTCCATTTTCTAAAGAACGTGCTAGTATATATTTTCAAAGTCTAGAATTTCTACGTTATTGCAGGTAAACTTGAACTCATTAGAGTCAAGTCAAGTTTTTAAGGTTTGGATTTAATGAATACAAAATTTCATGGCTGTTCGATGCCTGTTTCTTGATCTTAATGACCGTCCCAAGGCGGTCGTTCTCTTGCAGTGTCTGTGAATTGGTTTTGTGCCATTTGTTCATGTTTCGTCTGCTTTTGTGTGTGCCTCCATGTCACTTACTTTCTGTAGGCAACGTGAGAGGGCTGCGTGAGCTGAGTCACCTTTTCTTACTAGTCTGTCGTGGTTTAAACGATTTTTCGGCGTAGCTGTATATGCTGGCTTTTGACCTAATTTTTGATATTAGTCTGGATTGAATAAATTGTAATTTGCGATTGGTTAAAAATGTGTAAACTTCTGCAAAAAAGTAGCGGTAAATGAAAAATCAAAAATGAGTTCCTTCAAGAGCAATGAAAACATTCATAAGAAAGAAGATGGGTCATACTACGTAGTTTCGGCTAATAAAGCCTCATCAGTGACCCTGTAATGATCCGGCAAAGAAAGCCAGAGGAAACATACTGCAATTTTGCGAATTTCGAATAGGCTGACGATTCAAAGACTGATATAAATCAAAAAGGGGTCCAAATAATTAAAAACCTGTCTAGAATATGAGTCTAAACCAATAATTTATTTCCGATTTCTCCGAATATTCACGCTGATCTCAAAGGACCAAAAGTAAAATATAAACTGCACTATGGTTGATGTACGGGGAGACGTTTTACGGCCGCCACACGGCACAACACCAGCTGCAGTGAAGGCAAATAAAAATCAAAAATGAGTTCCTTCAAGAACAATGAAAACATTCATAAGATAGAAGATGGGTCATACTACGTAGTTTCGGCTAATAAAGCCTCATCAGTGACCCTGTAATGATCCGGCAAAGAAAGCCAGAGGAAACATACTGCAATTATGCGAATTTCGAATAGGCTGACGATTCAAAGACTGATATAAATCAAATTGGGGTCCAAATAATTAAAAACCTGTCTAGAATATGAGTCTAAACCAATAATTTATTTCCGATTTCTCAGAATATTCACGCTGATCTCAAAGGACCAAATGTAAAATATAAACTGCACTATGGTTGATGTACGGGGAGACGTTTTACGGCCGCCACACGGCACAACACCAGCTGCAGTGAAGGCAGTATAGCGTGACTGAATAATCACTTAGGTACATGTATGATGACATTTATCTATTTAAAATATGCAGATGTTAAACAATGGAAAAATATCCGTTATCTAATAAAATAGTTGCAATGAAGTAAATCATTATAAACAAGCTTTTAATTTTGTACAGTGTACTAGACTGGGGTATGGACTAGGCTATCCACTCCGGTCTAACCTCGCGTTGTGTTTTAGTTAGTGTACGTTGACAGACAGCCTGCATTGAACAACCAAGTTTCATATCACTGGACTTGAGTTGAGGCCTGATGGTCAAAAGGGGTGGAAAAATACCACTGAGAGTATTTAAAAGCTCTACAATTTATTAACCAAACAGATTTAAAATTACAGTGTATAATATACCTTCTCGTCACCGGCGGCACTTTCAGACACTAATTTCAAATTTTATTAATTTCAAACCAAACTGGTCAGTAACCGCTATACATGTAAGCTATATAAGATAACTTAATACTGAATTTAACATAACATTACAGTACTCTTTTACAATTAATTTATAAATCAACCATGTTTTCATAGATAAATAATGTACGTTTAACAAAGGCTTGAAACTGCTAACAAGGGAAACAAGAGCTCCGCAAGCGGGGCATTATACGCCCGTGGCAAATTCGTATTTGGTAGACTGAAATCTGAAAACAGTATTCATTGCTTATTCATGGTGGAACTATTTTTCAAGTTTCAATGGGTGACAGCAAAATGCAAGAAGAGCATGCACAGTGCGAATCCAGAGCTAGGGCATCACAAACAGAGCTTTCTTCCTTTTCCCTGTATTGCTGCATCCACAGCAAACAGCTTAGAACTAGAATTAATCTGATTAGCAATTTAGAACACATAAAAAAGAGCACTTATAGCATTTGCTTAGCCTTTAACCTGCTGAATATTCAATTAAGCCACACCCAAATCTGACTTTGAACCAATCAGATTACTCGATGCAGTTTATTTCTACATGTTCATTTACTGAATGTCAGTGTAGATCCTGATCAGCTTGATCGGATGAAAACTGTAGGAGGAGTTATCCGGAAACGAAAATGTTTACAAAAATTTCAAAGGGGCATAACTCTGTTAATATTTGGCGGATGTTAATTCTCGAAACTTTACGCACATCTACACACCATGGTCTTACTACCTACCAAGTTTCAGCTTGATCGGATGAAAACTGTAGGAGGAGTTATATGGAAACGAAAATGTTTACAAAAATTTCAAAGGGACATAACTCTGTTAATATTTGGCGAACGTTAATTCTCGAAACTTTACGCACATCTACACATCATGGTCTTACTACCTACCAAGTTTCAGCTTGATCGGATGAAAACTGTAGGAGGAGTTATCCGGAAACGAAAATGTTTACAAAAATTTCAAAGGGGCATAACTCTGTTAATATTTGGCGGATGTTAATTCTCGAAACTTTACGCACATCTACACATCATGGTCTTACCACCTACCAAGTTTCAGCTTGATCGGATGAAAACTGTAGGAGGAGTTATCCGGAAACGAAAATGTTTACAAAAATTTCAAAGGGACATAACTCTGTTAATATTTGGCGAACGTTAATTCTCGAAACTTTACGCACATCTACACATCATGGTCTTACTACCTACCAAGTTTCAGCTTGATCGGATGAAAACTGTAGGAGGAGTTATCCGGAAACGAAAATGTTTACAAAATTTTCAAAGGGGCATAACTCTGTTAATATTTGGCGAACGTTAATACTCGAAACTTTACGCACATCTACACATCATGGTCTTACTACCTACCAAGTTTCAACTTGATCGGATGAAAACTGTAGGAGGAGTTATCCGGAAACGAAAATGTTTACAAAATTTTCAAAGGGGCATAACTCTGTTAATATTTGGCGAACGTTAATTCTCGAAACTTTACGCACATCTACACATCATGGTCTTACTACCTACCAAGTTTCAACTTGATCGGATGAAAACTGTAGGAGGAGTTATCCGGAAACGAAAAGTTTACGGACGGACGGACGGACGGACGGACGGACGGACAGACGCGGACCCCATAACATAATACGTCCCGTTTTTTCAAAACGGGCGTATAAAAACTACATAAACAACGAGCAGTAGTTATTTACAAGTTAAAGCTTTCTAAATACAATACTCGGTAAAGGGAATTAACGTGTGCCTTTTATGATATGCTAAAAGGAAAGTAAAATCACATGTTTTAATTTTATAAAGGAACAGGAACTAGACCTATGCCTTGGTAGAAATATTAGAAACATAAATAATAGGGTTTGTTTGTATCGGAGTTTAACGGCCCAGTCACTATTATTTAGGTCATTTTTGAGCCGGTCAATTTACATATCCACACTTTTCCTGGGCAGGCTTATACGTAAGCGGATAACCAGAACAGTGCACATTCTTTCGCCAGAAACTGACAACTGCCTTTCTTGAATCAGCGGAATGGAGAAAACGACCGTAGGAAAGATTTCATGATCCATCGCCACGAAGGAATGTTGCCGACCCCGGCAAGTATCGAACCCGCGTCCTCCCGATCACCAGTCAGACGCGCATGCGACTTACATGTAGCTGCCGAGGCCGGCGAATAATAGTGTTCAATCCTAACAAGGAAATAGATTGATTGATTGTTTTGTGTTAAATAACACGTCAATTCTTATGGGCCAGTTTGTGTCTTCTCCCAAAGAATGGGATAAAAGAGATAATAGAGGTGATTAAAGCGAGGGACAGTGAAGAATGGGGAAAATGAATGGAAGTGTTGAGACAGAATAAAACGCAACACGCCCCCCCCTCTAACTTTACCTGCTGCAAGAACATCAGACGTTTTCCAACTGTAAGTCAACTGTAAGTTAGCCCATCGGGGCTTGAAGAAATAGATGGGCTGCATGATGCTTCCACGCAGAGCTGAGATCCGACCGCACACGAACCCTATGGTTTCACTGGGCGACAGGGCTTGATATGTCATTTCATCTCAATGTCGGGTTATAGTCTCACAAAATTGGAAGCAACGTCTCCAAAATGACCTATACAGTGTTGACGGGGACGTTAAACCTCAAATCAAACAAAACAAAACCAACAACTGTAAGTTAGAAGCCCCAGTAACCGCAACATCTCACTTCAGAACAGCATAAAAATTAGACTTTAGGGTCATGTCAGAAAGTGTGTGAAGCTCTCCCCTTTCTACTTGACAATATTTATATAAGATTTGGTACAAAGTTTTTAGACAAATTGTGGGTATTCCGATGGGTACGAATTGCGCACTCCTAGTGGCTGATCTGCATTATTTTGTTATGATAGAACATTCAATATGTCCCATTCCGTTGTAAACCAATCTGAAATCATTGAAGCCTTTAGCTCGACTTTTAGATATCTGAATGATCTATTAAATATTGACAGTTTACCTATTTCGACGGTTTGATCGGTCAAATTTACACAGGTCCCCCCACCCCGCCCCATCCCAGTTAAATAATCAAATGCTTCTGATACCGAGGCACCGTTTTTTGATTTACATCGGGCTTGTTTCCTGAAAAAATATGATAAACGCGATGGATGGTGTTGTTCCATGTGCAGTGTAGGACCAGAAATATACAGTGTTAAAGATGATTGAATGTGACTTGCGATTCTATGCAGTGACGGTTTGTCACTTGCAGGATTAAATAAGGTTGACACGGTATGCTTTGTTTTTGTTTGATTTGAGGTTTAACGTGCCCCGGCAACACTTTATAGGTCATTGTGGAGACTTTGCTTCCAATTTTGTGGGACTCTTACCCGGCATTGAAATGACATGACATCTCAAGCCCTGTCGCCCAATGAAACCAATAGGGTGTATAAGCATGGACGCTCCGACTTGCACCGATTTGCCTGGGCAGGCTTAGATCTTCTAAGCGGTTTACCAGTACTCGTGTGCGGTCGGTTTCAGCTCTGCGTGGAAGCATCATGCAGCCCATCTATTTCTTTCAAGCCCCGATGGGCGGGGGGCCGAGCAAACATTTGTGTTTATTTATTTTAAGGGTTATGGTAAAACATTTATATCCTACAAATTGTCTGTTGTGTGTGAATTGTATAAGAAGCACGAAGATTGCTTGTCAGCTTTCTTATGAGCTATGGGATTGCCTTAACCATTCAAACGTGCTAAAATACAAACGATTTTGTCCCAAAACGAAGAATCCTCCGAGTTAAAATGTTATTTTCCAAGCGATAATGAATGAAAATTATATTTCTGTGAAAACATACCATGGTTTTGTAACATACTAGACTCCAGTCTTCTATATCTAGCGTTTAAAATGTCGCTACTTGAATAAATAATTGTAAATTACTTGTATTGTCATTGTACAGTGACCTGAGATCTTGTACAGTGGTCTGAAAGTTCTGTGATTTCGTGTGAAGAATTAAAAGGGAAGTTTTACACAAAATACACCGAAAGATAAAAGTGCACTCTTTCGACTTTGAAGAGATATTAAAATTCAACCTTTAAAAGACGAGTTCGGAATCTGTCTTCTCAAATGCTGGGACCAATTGCATAGTGCATGGGTCCCTACTGAGGCTCATCTCTATGGTTAAGTGTATTTGAAAAGTCTTTTTGAGGTCGTGTCCGTTTCCAAAGGGAACTTATTCTGACAAGATTCAGTCCAGTTTAAATGCGAACATAAGGTCGAATCTTTCGGTGCACTGACCGCAGCCTTATTGAAAATGGGGATTGGAAAGGGTTGGGGTTTTGTAAGTCTTTAATGCAACTTCAACAGTTTCCTTTTAACAATAAATTTTGATTGCCTTTGGTTTTTAGCCGTATTTTGAGCTTTTTCTTTTGTGTATTCGAGTTTGTGCCGTGAAGTCGCACACTTGGGTCAATACAGAGTCATCTATCTAACCGAGGGGTTACCGCGGGGCGTAACAATGTTGAAGTTTCGTACATATGTGGACAGTGGTTAAATATCTTGCATATGCTAGAATCAGGCTGCTGCTGCTTATCTGTCCTTTCTCCTTGTTAATTTTCTTTTTCTCAAAATTTTACACATTAAAAAATTTGGACCAAAATTTTTCCAGGAACCATAAGGGCTTCAAAGTTGAAACTTAGTACACAAATTGATCATGACGTACATGTATACCTGAATCAGACTGCTTGTGCTTATGTTCCATTAGTTTCTAAAGCAACCAAATATTTCAAAATCTCCTCTATGAGGATTGCTTTGTTTTTTTTCACAAGAATGTTTCTTTAATAGAAGGTCTTCAAATATTGTTAAAGCAATTCTGTTGGGCAGGCCTGAAGAAATAGATTGGGCTGCACAGTGTTACACTTTGTACTCTTTAACAAAAAGGTGCCCAAGTGGCAAGGGTTTTTCAAATACTTTTTATACTGTTTTTGAATTCTGATAGATCTAAAGTTTATATTTCAGTACAGTTCTTCTTTTCATATTGAACCACAAAATAGTTTTTTAATATGCATATTCCAGTATCTATTACGCCGTTTATCTTTTTTAAAGATATTTCTTGTTTATTCAGTCCGCATAAAGGATTTCTTTTCATCAGTGCAACATCTCCAACAACATAATAATCAAATGAATACAGAGATGAAACAAAGACAGCATGAAATAGTTGAAATGCTGGAGCAAAAGGAAACCTACAGTTTGACTTCGGTAATTTAGATTACAGTATAAATGTTTTATAATAACTTAATTTCAAAAGATGTTTTCTATGAATTTAATCATAATTTAAAACATCGAAATTTATTTTAGACAATACCCTTTCGACATCTACATCAAGAAGATTCTAACACCTTGACAAAATAATCCAAAAGCTTATGAGATTACTTAATTTCATTTAAAAAATTCTGTCAAAATAGGAATGAAAGCAATGATCAGGAATCAATACAATTAACCAACAGCTCCCATACGTGACAACAAAGGGAAAGAAACAAAAACATGAACAAACTAGACCCAAAGACTAACTCAAAGACAAATCATATTTAAAAACGGCCACAGAAGAACCGTCTTGAACGGTCAGTGAAATGAATTCCACTGGGGACTTAAATAGATTTTATGCAGCTGCAGTCCTCGCCCTTACTTCCGTCGTGATTTAGACAAATAATTCGTTCAGTCCGCATGAGGCCTCCTACCTCATCAAGCCTCCAATATTTCTAAGTGAGGCATATATCTTGTCTATTTCATCAGGCATCTGTGGCCTAGTGGATAAGAGGGCAGACTCTTTATCTTTAGGTCTCTTACCGCAGTGGATTGAACTTGGCTTGGGTCACATATGAGACGCCAAGTTCTGAAACGGAAGGTCAGGTGGTTTTTCGTCGGTTCTTCTCTCTTTTCGCAACCCTCTGATTATCAATGAGCTCGATATAAGTGAATTAATCTTGAGCCGTAAAACCAAAAAACAACAACAAAATCTTGTCTTTTTCAATTGTTAGTTTTGTTTTTGACACAGAATAAAAGTGACGGCAATGATCAGGAATCTATACAATTAACCCACAGCTCCCTTCAGAGACACCAAAGGGAAAGAAACACACACACAAACATAAAACAACAGACTCAAATGGAAACATCAATAGCGGAAAACCAAAAGGACAGTTACTTTCTCACAAAATGGCCAGTTGGCTATCCAAAACAAAATGATATAAGCGACACAAACACCCTAAGACAAACCATAGCAAAAAAAAAATTGCGACGGAAGAACTATCGGCGCTAGCAAGACCGCGTTTTCATTGTCAGACCAGGTCACACACCATCTATTAAGCAATGAAGATAGCGTATGCATACTCATCTGTCTATCACCTGATATCTGATGTCGCTTTACACCCTATGCTTTCTCGGTTGAACTGTATGTCTATAAAATTATTGCCTTGTACAAACATTCCCTAATTCTCCCAAATAACATCCTTTTCACACTTTATCTCCGCAAAATTATCAGTTTTGATGAACATAAGCTCAGCTACAAAAACATGAGCCTAAGCTTATTTAATGCACATGTCCGACGACAAACATTTGGCAGAAGTGGAGGTTTTAAAACTTCATAAACTCTTGCTTTGAACCCAATAGTTTTATAGCTGACAGTCCTAAGGTGATCGTCCCCTTTTTAGTTTGCAATATGTTATATTACTTATTACACGATTTGATATAGGTATTAACCCTTATTATGCTGTTCACAACAACCCCTACCTTTGTAAACAGTGTAGATACCGATCAGAGATCGGGACGTATACTGTTTGACAATAAATTTGTGAATATGAAGGAATAAATTACATCAAGTATTCTCTTTGGTTCAGAGTCAGAAATGGCTGTGGCTAAATTAATTATTCAGCGGAATAGGGTTAACAGGTTTTCATGTCTCTAGATTTCGCTGGCTCACAATTGACGTTGTTTTGTTCGTTACCTCCCCGGATGACGTTTGCCTACTAATTCAACGACTTACTTTAAGAAATAAATGCAATTTACGAACAACATCGGATCGCAAGCAAAGCAAGTGACCCGATGTTGTTCCTACTTTAATGGACGTTAAATAAATTACCTTTACTACTTATACATGCATTTATATTAATATCTATCCATTATGAGGCGAAAAAAATCGGCTTTGATGGCAAATATTGAAAGAAAATGATTGCGCGCAGTTTTCATAAAAATGGTCATAACGTCGTCATCGCTAAGCCATACTGCAGGGAACCATGATTTATTTTGACATCACACAATGATGTCGCGTGAGACAATGTATGCAATATTTGAAAATGCGTCCCAATAGGTTAGTACATCACGAAAACACGCCTATATAATTTTGACCCCCTTGAACCCCACTTTTATATAGTAAAACTGGGGTTTCTGTGGGTATACCTATTTTTCTTATTTCTGCTCTAAAATATAGAGTGTGGGTACTCGTTAGAACCGCCTCGATACCCACAATCTGTATTTTGAGCAGAAATAAGAAAAATATCACAATTTTTCATCATAAAATTTTCATTGTTTCGGCGATAAAGGTGGCAGTGTATTTGTATAGGCGTGTTTGCATAATGTTTAGGGTTCTGTAAATGCACTGGGAATGTTAATATTACCATCTGAAAGCCAGAACGGCCTGTTTGGAAAAGTAGGAGACCATGCATTGCAAAAGAAGGAAATACATGCACCCGGGTCCTCATATCGTACATGAACAACATCGACAACATCCTGCCATGGGGAAACACCAGTTTCTATCAGCGCTGGCATGTCAAATTTCGGGACCTGAAAAAAGCAACATATGGTTGCATGCGTCATGGAGAACTGAGATATCGCAATGATTTAAACTTTCATAAAACATTGTTTGATCAGGGTCTAAAACTGGTCAAAAAAACTAAAATAAACGTTTTGCAAGCACCTCAAAACGGAATCGCCAACGGATAATCCTAAAATTTAATACAGTTATCCCATAAATAACTTGCAGAGCTTTGGTTTCTCTGATGGGAGTTGTGGGTTAATTGTTTCGATTCCTGGTTATTGCTTTCACTATATTTTCGGACTGATGCTGGCTAATCGGAGCTGGAAAAATGATTGATTATCAGTCCCGCCATTGTGATCGATAATCGATTAGTAATCATTAAACATTTTGTAATCTTACCATATGTTGTACTTTACTAAATGTTTTTGAGCAGACAGGCCTGAGCAAACAGTGTACACACAGATGGGGCACCGCAGAACGCAGCATCTCAACGTGGCGTCTCATCAGGGACGGCACTGTTTGCCACTGATCCAGCTATTTTAGGCACAACTTTAAGTAGTAAACTGTATTTATCAAATGATCGATTGAAACGAAATCAGAAATGATAATCATTTTTGTGGAAATTTTCAATCGATTAATTATCGAGTACCCGATTAATTATGCCAGCCTTATTTTAAACCATGCCATGCCGCTCAAACAATCCAAATGGTTTGGTACGACTAGCGCCACTTTACCTGGGCAGGCATAGACCCTCTTAGCGGTTCACCAATACTCATGGACAGTCGGTTCCAACTCCACATGAAAGAATCTTGCAGCTACTGTATGTCGCAAAGCTTCAATGGGCGGTGCTTAATATCAAAGTAAGTCACCAATAACTAACTCTTATTATGGCATTTGAGAAGACATCAGACTGGACACAAGAACGGGTTGCGCTCAGTCATCATGCTCAACAGGATACCGTTGTAAGAATAAATAGAGTTTATCTAGGATTACAACTACAGTTACATGTAGCTTACGGCCCCCGCCCATTGGGGCTTGAAGAAATAGATTGGCTGCATGATGCTTCCACGCAGAGCTGAAACCGACCCGCACACAAGCACTGGTAAACGCTTAGAGGATCTAAGCCTGCCCATGCAAAGCGGCGCGAGTCGGCCCGTCCATGCTTAAAAACCCTATTGGTTTCATAGGGCGTCAGGGCTTGAGATGTCATTTCATCTCAACGTCGGGTAGAAGTCCCACAAAATTGGAAGCAACTACTCAAAAATGACCGTTACATTGTTGACGGGGACGTTTAACCTCAACTCAAACAAACAAAACCTACAGTTGCATGTAGCTTACACAATTGATGCTTACCGCCGGTTCTACTGTGATATCAAGAATTCGTGGAGTCCCAACTCGTCCAAGAACATCAACCACAAAAAATATCAGCATCTCCACCCAGCCTGGTGCTAGGCAGCTGGTTGTTATCACATTACCTGGTAAAAGCATGTCATTCTGACATATCACAAGTTATACATTTAGAGCTTCGGTCATCAGAATGGCAACAACTTCAAGCAAGGTAACTTTATCAAAGATACTTTGAAGCAGAGGACCCTTGTTGTAACGAAAATATTTTTTTCTAACATAATGCCATTATATGGGTCCCGTCAAGCGATTTTAGTACTTATCGCCTATGCGAGCAGCGAAGGTTCAGGCGATCCTGCGCATCCGCGCAGTCTCGCCAGAACCTTCGCTGCTCGCTCATACAAGCAGTGAATCAAGAGGAACCTTCAGACAGAAAGCCATATCCCTGGCCCCTCTGAATAGCTGGGCATGCGCAGTTAAAATTTGTCATAACGGAATGCTCGAAGACACAAATTCGCTTGGCGGGGCTCATATAAAATTTGCGTCTATAAAAATCCCAATAAGTTCCAGTGTTATAGGTGCTAAATAACACTTCCTTTAGTTGCAATAATGAATACTGTTGTTAACAAATGGTGTGGGCATTTATTAGAACCGCCTTGGCATTTGTATCATGCAGTATTAAATATAGTATTCTTGTATATTATATAGAATTTGCGGCTATAAATATCCCAATAAGTTCTAGTGTTATAGGTACTTAATAACACTTACGTTAGTTACAATAAGGAAGACATTTTGTTAACAAATGGTGTGGACATTCATTAGCATCGTCTTGGCATTTGTATCATGTAGTATTAAATATAGTATTCTTGTATATCGCATCAATCTGTTTTATCTTGTTTCTTCCAATGAATTGTCGTTAGAATGGGATTTGTGGTTATAACGAATGTTAGTATGAAGAGGGTTTACTTATCCCATGAAAAAACTGGATCTACTCGTTAAGACAAGAATTCTTTTCATTAAGAGTTGACCCAATTTTGAGAGAACTGGGCATACAAAACAGCAAGTAGGTAGTCGCACAATCGGTCGCCCTTTGCAAAAAGCCCTGATATTATGACACAGGTTAGAGTTCGATTCCACTTAAGACTGTAATTCGGTAGTATTTAGGCGATGAAAAATTAACCCGTTTAGTATCAAAAACCCCAAAACGGGTACTCTGGCAAACAGTGCAAGCCCAGATCAGACGCCGCAAAACGCGGCGTCTGATCAGGGCCTCCACTGTTTGTTAAATATTCAGTCATTTTCCAAATAAATTTTGATGAAAACACAATCTGACACCCCTAAATTTTAAAATGGACTCCTGCTATATACAAGAAGGAAGATTACATTTGGTTCAAAAAGGGTTGATGTGTTTCTAGCTTCGGTAAATATTCTAAATGCCCTTTTCTCGTCACGTTAACAAATCTGTAGAATGAACGCTCCTTTAAACTCCACTTTATATAAAGAAAACTGGGGCATATAGGGGTATACATTATGGGTTCGCGTGTGTGTGTGCGTGTGTGTGGTGTGTGTATGTGTGTGTGTGTGTGTGTGTGTGTGTGTGTGTGTGTGTGTGTGTGTGTGTATTCGGGTTTAACGTCGCTTTCAACAATTTTTCAGTCATATCACGACGGTGTCTGGTTGCGACAGGGAGCTCAATGCTCACATTTATAGTGCTGCCTCACTGAAGTATCATGTCCCAGACACATTACATGATACCACATTATCCTGACACTGGGTCGACCAGTCCTAGCTCTTCCCCGTAAATCTGAGTGCCAAGCGAGGAGCAGCTAGTACCATTTTTAACGACTTTGGTATGTCGCGGCCCGGGATCGAACCCGTGACCTCCCGTTCCCCGTAGCGGACACTTTACCAACTGACCTATAGGGGCCGGTATTATGCGTTCGTATTTTGCTCGTAGACATAGGTAGTGGGTACTCGTTAGAACCGACTTAATAAGGCGGTTTTAACGAGCACCAATAGCCTATGTTTGAAGTACAAATAAGAAAACATCACACAATTTCTTCATAAAACAAGAATTCCGCCGAAGGCTATGTCGCGCCTGTGGGGGCGCAAAGTCTCCCAACCATGATATGTAGGTCAAGGTCAAACATAGATGCTTGCACAAAAGTTTCCATTCTTAAATGCAAGCTTGTACCAAGTATCATTAATGTAGCTCCTATAGTTCTTGAGAAATAAACTTGAACCTCAGGGTGAACGCTAGGGTGGTCGCAATATTTTACAAAGTCAGTGAACCATGAAATGTAGGTCAAGGTCAAATATGGATGCTTGCATGTAAGTTGTCATCCCAAGATACAAGTTTGTACCAAGTATCATTAATGAAGCTCTTATAGTTCTTTAGAAATAAACTTGAACCTCAGGGTGAACGCTAGGGTGGTCGCAATATTTTACAAAGTCAGTGAACCATGAAATGTAGGTCAAGGTCAAATATGGATGCTTGCATGTAAGTTGTCATCCCCAGATACAAGCTTGTACCAAGTATCATTAATGAAGCTCTTATAGTTCTTAAGAAATAAACTTGAGCCTCAGGGTGAACGCTAGGGTGGTCGCAATATTTTACAAAGTCAGTGAACCATGAAATGTAGGTCAAGGTCAAATATGGATGCTTGCATGTAAGTTGTCATCCCAAGATACAAGTTTGTACCAAGTATCATTAATGAAGCTCTTATAGTTCTTGAGAAATAAACTTGAACCTCAGGGTGAACGCTAGGGTGGTCGCAAATGTTGACGCCTTGACAAACGGACGGACGGACGAACGAACGGACGAACGGACAAACGGACGAACGGACGAACGGACGGAAAACCGGGCGCCTATATCGCGCCATGCTAATAGCAGGCGCGACAAAAATGACCATTTTGGAGGGAGGAGGTGTGCACTATGTCGGCGAGGTATCGTGATGGATTATGAATCTATGGCACAGTCGGATGCATGCCCGACTGAGGCCAATATTAGATAGCGCTTCTTCATCACGTGAACAAATCCGCGAAATGAAGACACCACTACACCCCACTTTATATAGAGAAAACTGGTGTTTACGGGGTAAACATTATTTTTCTTATTTCTGTTCCAAGACATAGGTTGTGGGTACTCGTTAGAACCGCCTCATTGAGGCGGTTCTAACGAGCACCCACAACCTATTTTTTGAGCATTTATAAGAAAAATATCACGGATTTTCATCAGATAAGTAGCCATTTTGGAGATGTGAAAAATGCACTATGTCGCACGGCTGAGTTGTCGAAATGTTTCTGTGCTCAAACAGACGACGCAATTCATGGCATGATGCTTTTATTACAAAAAAACACGCCTATTCAATTATATTGACAATTTTACCAAATAAAAATAAGAATATTGAAAATACAAATTTCAGATAAAATTCTTATATCTGCTCAAAACATGGACTGTGGGTATTCGTTAGAGGCGCCTTGACGAGAAGGCTCTAACAAGTATCCACAATCGATGATTAACCACAATCGATGATTAAACATAGATTGTAGTTGCTCGTTTCTAACAAGTACCCACAATCTATGATTTTTAGCTTTGAAAACCCAGATCAGACGTGACAGAATGTAACGGCTGATCTTAGGTTTTACGGCATTTTATCTGTTCCTTCATTTGTTGCCGGTGGGGTTTCCCACATACAATGGGTTGAAGTATTGAATGGAAACATCCGAAGGTATATACCGCTAGTTTGGTCCAATGCAAAGTTTGCTGACTGCGGCTTCATAAAGACATATTCAACCCGATCTGTGGTGGACAATGTATAAACTATCTCTCCTATCTCGACACTACTACTGATGGTAATGTTGGCGTCCAGATTCACGAAGTCAGCTGAAAATACATTGATATGAGCCAGCGCACGACAAAACCTACATTAAGACATGTGCGCCCATCGGAGACTCGGATCAGCCTGCGCATCCATATAGTCGAACCAGAGACTTCTCTTGCAGCATGAAGGAGCATTGGGTCCTAAGCTATCCTTAGAGCGCACAATGAAGACTCTGATCAGACTGCGCGGATGCGCAGGCTGATCTGAGTCTTCGTTGGGCGCACATGTCTTATTGTAGGTTTTGTCATGCGCTGGCTATAATATAAACAGAGAGCATTCATATGCGACAAAAATTAGAATAAAAACACAATGTTACATGCAGCAAGTGCGACTGCAGTTAAAACCGAAGCTGTCATGAAGAACGAGTAACAAAACTTAAAGGTGTCTCTCTGAGAAACTAACAGGCTTAACCCATATGCTTAGCGGCCCATTTTTGGGATGATGGCAAACAGTGTAGGCCCAGATCAGACGCCGCAAAACGCGGCATCTGATCTGAGTCTACACCGTTTGCTGAAGTACATATGATATGAAATAACGGAACTCAAAGGTGTCACGTCTATGAAAAAACAGGCTTAATTTAAAAATTATTGAAAAAAAAAAAAGAAAAGAAAAAAAGTCAAGTGCGTTGAGCATGAAAACAGTTTCACAACACCGGCGTCTGAATAATGCCTTCTTCGCTTAAAAAATCTTCCATTTTTCTTAATAAATTTATTACATTAAGCCAAATTTGAAATTGATTACGGCTATATATTAAGCCGGCGATTCCATCATGTTACATGTAACACAGCCATGTAATCAGCACCCCTATAACTAGAGAAATGTGGCATTTGTACTGGTAATACATTATTTTACTATTAAGCCATAGATTGTGAGTGCTCGTTAGAACCGCCTCAGTGAGGGGGTTCTAACGAGCCCCACAACTTAATGTTTGGAATATGAATAAGACAAATAGCACAACTTTTCATCAGAAAATGATCATTTTGGAGATATGAAAAAAATTATTTTGCACCACGGGTGTGTTATTGTAACGAATTAAAAAAGTGGGTTAAATAATGGCTGTCAAGGTGCATTAAAACAAGAATACAATATTAAGAATATCCATGAAACCAACGAAACACCCATGGAACAAGAATCCTTTAGCACGCTAGTCTCAAACAGCTGTCTCACACTATTATTAGATGACTGTATCAATCTGTCAGTACCATCCCCGCCCATCGGGGCTTGATGAAATAGATGAGCTGCATGATGCTTCCATGCAGAGCTGAAACCGGCCGCAGGCGAGTACCAGTAAGCCGCTTAGCGGTGCGAGTCGGTCCGTCCATGCTCATAAACCCTATTGGTTTCATTGAGTGACAGGGCTTGAGATGTCATTTCATCGCAATGTCGGGTAAAAGTCCCACAAAATTGGAAGCAACGTCTCCAAAATGACCTTTACAGTGTTGATGGGGACGTTAAACATAAAATAAAACAAACAAAACAGTCATTAAAACGTTAACAATACGGCTGAAATACATTTGTTTTCAAAATTGTCTTCAGGTCCATGACTTGTTACCAATGCAGACCGGAAGCACCAATCATGTGAACAAGTCCGTGAAATGAACACCCTATAAACCAACTTTATATAGAGAAAACTAGGGTTTACGGGGGTAAACACTATTTTGTCTTATTTCTGCTCCAAGTCATAGGTTGTTGGTTCTCGTTAGAACCGCATCAATGAGGCGGTTCTAACGAGCACCCATAACCTATGTTTGTAGTAAAAACAAGAAATATATCACGGATATTCATCAGAAAAGTAGTCATTTTGGAGATGTGAAAAATGCACAATGTCGCACGTGTGTGTTATCGTAATGCTTTGTTTTTGTTCTGACAGCTGTACAAATAACTGCCACGATTTTATGACCTGGAACACTTTACGCTTATCCTGCTGAATGAATTTGTTTAACAATGACCATTTCTGACTAATCCACCAATCAGATTACTTGATATAATGTAAAAGTTCAATTTGCAAACTGCATGGCTTACAGGGAGGAAACAGATCAGAAGCCATCTGATCTTGATCTATACTGTTTTCAAAAGCTAGGGGTTATAGTGTTCAGGGTTAATGTCATTCAACGGCCCCCGCCCATAGGGGCTTGAAGAAATATATGGGCTGCATGATGCTTCCACGCAGAGCTGAATCCGGCCCGCACACTAGTACTGGTAAACCCCTTAGAGGATCTAAGCCTGTCCAGGAACCGCGGTGCGAGGCGGACCGTCCATGCTAATAAACCCTATTGGTTTCATGGGTGACAGGGCTTGAGATGTCATTTCATCTCAATGTCGGGTAAAAGTCCCGCAAAATTGGAAGCAACGTCTCCAAAATGACCTTTACAGTGTTGACGGGGACGTTAAACCTCAAATCAAACAAAAATAATGTCATTCAATATGCCATCAAACTGCTATCAAACGCCAACGAAAGGAAGTGGTGAAATGCACATATACAATTTGTTTTGATTGTCATCATCTGGTTTCAACTTCAGTAAATATTAAAGAAAATGGATTTAAGCAGCTCACTAGAGAGAGGTTGGAACAGCTTTCTTTTGAAGTCAAAAATAAAAAAGGCTCTGACATCTTTGCCCTGTTACATTTGTAGGAAGGAGCCTCTTTGCAGGTTGCTGCAGTCTAGCAGCAATGGCTTCTTTAAAAAAATCTTATTACTGACAGAAAGTTCTTTATAGTATGTGATTAAAACATCAATGGCGGGGCCGAGACCTGTACAATGAAGTCATTGATTTACGTCTCATATGGGGCATAATTACAATTACATGTCGTTTACACATCCTTGTAATGAACACCCTGCAAACTACATTGTATACCATCATGAAAACACCCCTGTCCAAATACATTGTAAATACCGCTGAATAATAAAAGGAAACATTTTAGACCAAAAATGTGACATTCTCCGTATTTCTAATAAGTTACACGTTCTAATGAGTACCCACAAACTGGTTAAGAGCAGAAATAAGGAAAATATGTTTTACCTCAGTGAACCCCAGATTTATAACGGGCCTCCGTGGCCTAATGGATAAGAGCGCTGACTCTTAGTCATTAGGTCTCTCACCGCCGTGGGTTCGAGCCTCGCTCGGGTCACGTGTGAGACGCCAAGTTCTGCAACGGAAGGTCAGGTGGTTTTTCTCCGGGTACTCCGGTTTTCGCCCACCTATGATTAACGATCGGCTCGATATGAGTGAAATAATCTTGAAAGGGCCGTAAAACCCAAACCAAAAAAAAAAAAAAAAAAAAAAAAAAAAAAAAAGAACCCCAGATTTACTATATAGAGGTGGAGTTCAAATTGCCAGATTCTTTGGGTGTGTTTTCCTGACCCCCCCCCCCCCACGCCCCAAAAATAAAACTGGAACCAGAGCCTGTGTTTATGAAACACTATGCCCCAAACGTCTTGACCCTAACACTGCTTGACCCTTTCACTTGGTTGCAATACTGAAATTTTCAAAGCAACATGACACAAGAAAAACAAAAGTTAATCATGTCATCTACTTATCATCCAATATCAGCGTATGAAGTTACGGGCAATAATGCACTGTTCAAAAGTTATGCTATGCAGTAACAAGCAAAACGCCAAATGGCAATATGGACGGGGTTTTCAGGGTTAACCAAAAGGTAAACCGGGACGCAGACGCCCGGCCGGCCGCCCGCCCGCCCGCCCGCACGGACATCGCTATTCTAAAGGACGGAATTTTTCCTTGAAAAGCCCGTCCAAAAACCGTGACGAACATGGCAAAAGCAATATGCCCCCACAATTTCTTCGCAGTTGCGGGCATAATTAACAGGGGTATATGTAATTTATCTTATTTCTGCTCCAAAACATAGATTTGGGTTCGCATTAGAACCGCCTCAGTAAGCACCTGTAATCAATTTTGGGGGAGCAGAAATTTGAAACAAAACTACTTTTTTCATCTGAAAATATCAGTTTTGAAGATAAAAAAGAATGCACTGTGCCACACAGGTGTGATATTATGGTGAATAAACTGGAATCTTGCCTGAGATTTCCTTGTGTCGGTCTCAACCCTCAACCCCATCATTAGTTGTAGAAGTCTTTCCGACGACATCACGTGAGCAAGTCCGTGAAATGAACACCCCCCTAAACCCCACTTTATATAGAGAAAACTGGCGTTTAAGAGGGTATACATTATTTTTCTTATTTTTGCTCCAAGACATAGGTTGTGGGTACTCGTTAGAACCGCCTCAATGAGGCGTTTCTAACGAGCACCCTCAACCTATGTTTGCTCCAAGACATAGGTTGTGGGTACTCGTTAGAACCGCCTCAATGAGGCGGTTCTAACGAGCACCCACAACCTATATTTGCAGCATTTATAAGAAAAATATCACAGATTTTTATCAGAAAAGTAGCCATTATGGAGATATGAAAAAATACACTATGTCGCACTAATGTATTATCGTAATGACTTACCGAAAAGCAGTGTTGTCGGAATGGTAGTCATGTGTGGTGGTACTGTAGTTGTAATGGGATAGAATTCTGCCACAAACGTGAAACTGTTTTCTCGTCCAAATGTTAATTCTTCATTGTCCAAACATCCGACAGTTATTTCGTAAAGCTCATGAAACATCAGATCAGCTACTTGTGTCTGGACAATATTATCTGAAAAAAAAAATGTTATATTATCACAGCTTGGAATATAAAAAAAAACAAACAAACTTTTGCGCCCCGCCCCTGTGCTTTGTTGCCCTCGGCCTCGTACAATAGTGCGTCAGGTCATCCATAGCACCGAGGGGCAGTAGTTTTGATTATACTGCTAGCCGCCATGAAATACTAGTAACTGTTAAAATTACCACTTATTAAATACAAAATCGAAGTAGTAGGCGTTTTACATGGGGTGAATGACACTTACGAATATCGGCTCGTGATGGTTTGTTTCTGATTGAATTTAGGGCCCGTCAATACTACTTAGGTCATGAAGCGCCGGTCAGTTTAGCTCGCAACACTTACCCTGGGTACATCACGAAAACACGCCTATATAAATTTGACCCCCTTGAACCCCACTTTTATATAGTAAAACTGGGGTTTCCGGGGGTATACAATATTTTTCTTATTTCTGCTCTAAAATATAGATTGTGGGTACTCGTTAGAACCGCCTCGATGAGGCGGTTCTAACGATTGCCCACAATCTATATTTTGAGCAGAAAAAAGAAAAATATGACAATTTTTCATTATAAAATTTTCATTTTTTCGGCGATAAAGGTGGCAATGTATTTGTATAGGCGGGTTTGCGTAATGAGGCCACATTGGCTGAAACTAGACGGTCTGGCCCAGAAAGAGCTTACACACTCCACAGTTTTCTGTTCTGGGTTGTAGGCCTTACTTCCAAATGGCAGTAGTAAAACTACTGGGGGGTTTCAACTCCGGAGTTTATGAAATTTCAACCCTCCCCTTCAGTTCCAGTACAGTATCAAACAAAATAACAAAAACAAATTGATCCGCATGGAGGATTTCTAGCTCGACAGTGAATCATGATAAAATATATGGTAAAACCCGCGACCCCTGATCACCAGTTAGAAGCGCATCATACTGAACAACCAAGGCCGGCATCAGCTAGTGAAATCTATATATGAACCGAAGACATCTTTGCAAATAATGGCATTGGTATTGGGATATTCTACTTGTTTATAGCTCATGTCATAGCCCAGCCGACGATGTTCATTTTGAACAGAAAGCTTTCTGTCGATAAATTAACTAAAGGACTGCGACCGTACGTGATCCTTGTGTCTGAGCTCATCGGCATTTGAAATTGCATACCATAAGATATGATTAAAAGGAAGTCCTGCAAATCCGCAGACATCACGAAAACACGCCTATATAATTCTTATCCCCTTTGACCTCACTTTTATATATAAAAAAACTTGGATTTTCATGGACAAACCTTATTTTTCTTATTTCTGTCCTAAAGTATACGGGCATTGTGGGTACGTTAGAACATGTACTCAAAATGTATATTTTAAGCAGAAATAAGAAAAAATGTCACGTTTTAAAAGTTCTATAAGTTTGTATAGGCGAATTTTCGTAATGAAATTATGAGCTACCACTGCTTACACTGAGAACTAAGACTTACACGATTAATCGGATAATCGATCATTTAATCGATAAACTCCACAAAAATGATTATCATTACTGATTTGCTTGCAATCTATTATTTGATAAGTACAATTTGTTACCCAAAGTTGTGCCTAAAATAGCTGTATGAGTGGCAAACAGTGCAGACCCAGATGAGACGCCGCGTTCTGCGGCGTCTCATCTGGGTATACACTGTTTGCTCAGGTCTGTTTGTTCAAATACATATGGCAAAGTACAGCATATGGTAGGAGTCATGCTCCGACAGAAAGCCAGACAGGTAAAATTATGACCTAATCTTCAGTGATTATTAATCAGTTATCAATCGCAATGACAGAAATGATAATCTATTATATTTTCAGCTCCGATTAGCCAGCCGGCTATCACAAGAAAGACACCACACTCTTACGTAGAAATTACACGAAACTTACCAGTCGAATATGGCTAATGTAATCGCCTAATAGGTCGGTTTTCGTATGCGTCTCGTGAATTTCCGGCATCTCGTGAATTGCGACCCATTTACCGACCCCTATGAACACGGCGAAGATAAAAATATGCATTAAGTCGGCTCATGTCAAATTTCACTAGCTATAGTATAAAAGGTTCTGCTTGTGCAAAACTAGGTAAGCTAAGTTCAGGATAAATCGATCTTAATATAACAATGCATAAGATTGACTCTGCTTGATAAATTATTTTTTAAACGGTCGTATACCAAAAATAAAGGATAATTCTCATTTACCTTTTGACCAGAGGAACCCTTTGTAGGGTGCAACAAGCGTCATTGCTCGGCAAAAGAAGTCAACACATGTTCCAGGGTCTTGATATCGTACAGAAATTACATCAACCAAATCCTGCCAAAGGTAAACACCAATGTCTACAAAATCAGGTGTGTCATACCACATCGGAACCTAGAAAAGAAACATATGCTGGATTATATATGGCATGTGAGTGCTGACTCCAGGACAAATCCAAGAATTTAAGCAATATATGCCTAGTGGGCCATTTTCGGGACACTGAAAACATTGTAGACACAGAACAGATGCCACATGATCTGGGTCTACATTATTTGCCGAAAAAAACACACATATTCGTTTCAAACCATACCACAAATAAAACAAAGCTGACCCCCATATTGCTAAAAATGGCCCACCAGAAACTGATAAGGTGAAAAATTCCATTGTTAAAAGTTGGTTAAGCTCTGAAGTCGATTAGTAGTTTATTGTCACAATACTGTCACGACCTTCGCTAATGGTAGCTAACCTACTGCCAATTACTTACAATTCCAATCCGATACACAAAAGGAAAATTCTACAAACATACAACAACGTCCACGCATTACGATAACACATCCGTGTGATATAGTGCAGTTGTTCATACCTCAAAAAAGGTAATTTTTCTGATGAAAATTGTGATATTTTTCTTATTTATACTCAGAACATAGGTTTTGGGTGCTCGTTAGAACCGCCTCATTGAGGCGGTTCTAACGAGTACCCACAACCTTTGTCTTGGAGCAGGAATAAGGAAAATACTGTTTACCCCCTTAAACCCCAGTTTTCCCTTTATAAAGTGGGGTTTAGGGGGGTCTTTATTTCACGGATTTGTTCACGTGATGGTAATTGAAACACTACAAGCTCAAAGCCAGACGGACAGGGTCTCTCTCAGAAAATGGCCAAACGCCGTGTAAAGATTATCAAAGACAACAATAAAACACAGGAGATGCACCGCCTTGGAACGGTCAGTAAACGAATATTAAATTGAGCTTTGGTGTGGTTTAAACAAAAAGATTGTTCAGTCCGCGTGAAGGGCTTTTAACTCACCTGTGCAATGTCTCCCAGAATAATAAAAATAAATAAGAGTAATGAAATCAGGTTAAGGACTCGACAGTATAAAATAACTGAAATGTTGAAGCAAAAGAAAACAAGAGTTGGACTCCATCAGATCACGACATCATACATCAACTGACTCTACCTAAGGAGTAAGTCTTAAAGCAGGAGCCTTCATGGTCCCCCGCCGTGCAAGGAGAAGGAAACAAAGTTGTCATCCGTGATTTCCGTGCATACAGTCTGTCTTATAGCAATCATCCAATATTTTAGAAAATTGGGTACTGAAATCAAAGCAAGTGAAATTCAATTTTATACTATGACACCGAAAAGCTCTGGTTCAGATAGGCCTTGTTGCAAAATAGATTTAATCCAACATTGAATGTAGAAACTAATTCAAAACAACGTCTATTAAAGTTAGAGAAGGCTTTAGGTAATGTCGGTTAGTACCTGATGCTCCTCTGGTCGGGTCCACCGGGGTTTAACTATCGGTTTTCTTTTCCCCCAGCATTTCAGTTATTTCGTGCTGTTTTAGTGGTTTAGAAAAAGTAGAAGTAAAACAAAGATCAGGAATTGATACAATTAACTTACTCCATCCACAAAAGACACCAAGGGAAAGAAACACAAACACTAAGCGACCAGACCATAATGGGAACCAAAACAAAGGAAGGCCATATGGACAGTCTCCACGCGTACTGAACAAATTATTTGACTAAACCACGGCAGGGCCTGGGCGGGGATTATGGCCATGTAAATAGGTTTTGGCTTCCGGTGGCGTGGTTTTGCTGACCGTTCCTGAGCGGTTCTTCTGTCCCGGTTTGTTATTTGTTATAGTTTTTTCTTTGCATGTATGCATTGCTTGTATCATATTTTCTACGACACTTGTGATAATCTTTTCTACACCTTCCATGTTGATATGTATGTGCCTAAGCGATTTGTAAATGATTTTCGAGTTACGTGATCAGTCTAAATTCTTTGAAGATAGCCTAAGTTTAGACTTAGGGGATAACTGTATTCAAAATTGTCATTTGGGGAGGTAAATCGGCGGTTTTACGGTCGGAAATTTCGTTTTACGGCGACGCGTTAGCGGAGCCGTAAAACGGAATTTGCGACCGTAAAACCGACGATTTACCTCCCCAAATGACAAATTTTAATACAGTTATCCCCATTCTAATGCACTTAATCTGTTGTATTGTTGAAAATTGTACTATTTTGCTCTAAGCGACAGGCACGGTGAGCTGCGTAAAATCAAATGCCAGCCAATAAGAAACGACGTTACATGACGACGTCGGGTTTCCGACAGCATATCACAGAATATACTATCACAAATGTTTGACGTTATCCAATCAGACGTCGCGTTACATACAAAAGTGCATTAGAATGTTGGATATTCTCAAAAACAGATTACTAAATACACTATATTCGCCGCAAGAAGTTCACCTATCATCGGTAATACAATCACCAAAACTTGTCATAAAAGACTAACATTTAAAACTTTATATGTTATATGGAACAAGTAAAGTATATTTTTGAATCCGGAGCCAATATGCAAAATACTTTGTCAAAACTCAGAAACTCATAGTTTGAATTGCGAACATTGTCGATTGTTTCGGGAGTGCAGCTGATATTTTTAAGTAGTCTTTTAAACCGTTTATCTCATAAGAAGGACATATAATGGCAAACTCAAGCTAGCTTGTATGCTACAGAGAAGATACCAACAATACGACTCATGATCACTAAAAACCTAAAATACTTGCAAAATACAAATACGTGTTTTCATTTCATGCGTCCTACACGAAACTACCGCGAGCATCAGTCGATGTACACCGCGGTGACGTGATTATGAAGTGTGAAATAGCCTTTCATCCACAACAATGGCATATCGTTCAGCTTCTCTTTTGAAACAAGTGTCGAGTAATATTCTCATGTGGAGTAATAGAGTAAAACTCCAGGTCAGCTTATGCAAGGATCTATTGCTCATTGCCCTTCTGTCGTTTGTCGTCTATCGTTCATTATAGCTTTCCACATGTATGTCATCTTTTCCAGCACCATGAGGCGTAACGTTCTCATATCTATTTTAACCGCCATGGCAGCCATCTTCTATTTCCGTTAACGGTACATGTATCTCATGAACCTGACTGGAGGCATCTGGACAACACGGGATTCAGAATTGCTAAAATATAGTTCCGTCCGGATATCAATGACTTAAACTGGATTGGAACCATCAGCCTCTGGTCGAGCCCATCGGAGTCTATCTGTTGGTTTTTCTGTTCCAGTATTTCAGTGGTTTCTTGCTGTCGAGTCCCCACCGTTGTTTCATCTGTTAGGAGTCCCAGTGGAATTCGTTTCATTGCCCGTTCCAAGGCTGTTCTTCTGTCGCGGTTTATTTTTGTTATGGTTTGACTTTGAGTGTGCACCGGTTATACTATTTTGTTTTGGATAGCCAGTTAGCCATTTTGTGGGAAAGTCAGTCCTTTTAGCTTTCCCCTATTGATGTTACCATTAGGGTCTCGTTGTTTCATGTTTGTGTTTCTTTTCCTTTGGTGTCTTTGATGGGAGCTGTGGGTTAATTTTATCGATTCCTGACCATTGCCTTCACCTCTATTTTACATAGCGACTCCGAAATGCTGAGATCGTTCTTTTCTGACATTCAGTATGACGCCAATTTTGAAATTCTTCAGTTGCCATCTTCTCACAAACGGAGTCAGATTTTGGCTAAAACTTGGTGAAAGATATCAGTGCGACACGGAGTTTCGGAATTGTTGTGTGCGTTCCATCCCACTATTAAAGATGGTCAACATGGTGTCAAGTTTAATAATCTTCAAACCTCATCTTTTCAAGAACCGTAAATCGGACTGAGTTGAAAAGTTGAAAGTTCTCGGGAGGCAGTGAGGCAACATGTAGATTCAGATCTGCTCCCATATCAAACATAGCCATAAGAACGTTTATTTAAAAAAAATTCAAACAGCATCTCCTGCCAAACCGACATTCTGAGCTGAAACGTGTTTGTTGGCACCCTGACAATATAGAATATCAGAATTACTGAAATCGTTTAGTTTAGCTTTGTTTATACTAATTTATTTAAGTTCGATTGACATGAAAGCTTCAAGCTTATTCGGATCGCTCTTGAACACTCATTCCGGATGTTTTCACGCGAGCGAGACAGAGGCAGTGGGTATCACACCACTGCTACCCATTTACACATAGGTGGAGTGGGGCACTGCCATTACGTGTCTTGCCGAAGGACACAACTCGCCTCCGATGGCCGGATTTGAACAACAACCTCTCGATTATAATTCGAACACGCTGAACACTGAGCTTCATCGCTGCTTTCAAACACAATCCGAGATGACTCGATTAAGACCTTTCGTTTATGAAGAACTAATGGTGCGTTATTTGCACGTTTTTTCTCGGCATCAAGGAATAGGATCCTGTGCGATTATGTTGTTTCTTAACCCATTTAGTATCAGAAACCCCAAAACGGATACCATGGCAAACAGTGCAGGCCCAGATCATATGCCCGCAAAACGCCGCGTCTGATCAGGGCTTTCACTGTTTGCAAAACGTTCAACCATTTTCCAAATAAATTTTGAAGAAAACACCCCTAAATTTTGAATTGGACTCCTGCAGTATATAAGTAGGAAGATTTCATTTAGTACAAAAAGGGTTAAAGCTCTGAAACTGCGTTTTAATGTAAAGAGTATTGCTTTCATCACGTTAGCAAGTCCGTGAAATGAACAGCCCGCTAAACCCCACTTAAGGGGAATGGGAACACATTCAGGGAAGGCAACTCCTGCAAAAGTATTTTTGTTTCCCATGTCAATAGGGTCAATTCTTAAAGGAAAGAATTTGCTCCTAAGGAGCAAATTCTTTCCTTTAAGAGTAGACCCCTTTTCAGTGGGATAGGGCTTATAAAAAAGCGGACAGGAGGTCCCGAAAGTTGTCTGCCTTTGAAAAATGGCGGAAAAATTTGCCAGGTGTTCCTATTCCCCTTAATATAGAGAAAACTGGGGTTTACGGTTCTTATTTCTGCTCCAATATATGTAGGTTGTGGGTACTCGTTAGAACTGCCTCTAGCAAAGATCCACAACATATGATTACAGTATAAACAAAAAAAATATCACGACTTTTCAGGAGAAAAGTAGCCATTTTGGAGATGTGAAAAAATGCACTATGTCGCACGGTTGTGTTATCAAAATGTTGCAAACATAGATAGATTGTGCTGGTAAGAACGGCCTCAATAAGCCGGTTGTCAATAGGATCCACTGGTTATTTACATAATGATTTCTCACCGTCGGTTCCACTGTAATACGCAAACTTCTTGAATTCCCAACCATTCCTTGAATATCAACCACATAGAATAGTAGAATCTCAGTCGAACCTGAGGTAAGACAACTTGTTGTCATCACATTACCTGAAAAATATTACAAAAACACACCTATTCAAATGCATTGTAAACTTTACCGCCGAAAAAACGAAACTTTTTAGATGAAAAATTGCGATTGTTTTCTTATGTCTGTTCAAAATATCTATATTTTAGAGCAGAAATAAGAAAAATAAGGTATACCCCCGGAAACCCCAGTTTTACTATATGAAAGTGGGGTTCAAGGGGGTCAAATTTATATAGGCGTATTTTCGTGATGTATTGGAACCAGAAGGTGGTATAGATATTAATAGAGGATATTGACGTTTTTAGATGAATACCAGAATTAAGGCATCGAGTGCGTTGAAAACATGAATAATTTTACGAGTATGCCCTTTAGAATATATATAAGCAAAAACAAATAAAATAAAGAAATACATATTAAATAAAATTTGATAAGAATGGACTAATTTAAAAATATCAAAATGGTATAAAATCCCCATATGTTTACAACTAAACTACTTGCATTGCAGTATTAACAAGTCTGTGTAATGGACACCCCTACCCAGCGTTCTATAGAAAAAGTGAGGTATATATTATTTGCCTAATTTTTGCTCTAAAAGATAGATTATGGGTTTAAGCGCGCCAACAACCGGTTTGGACTGAAAATTTTCAATTATTTTTATAGAAAAGTGCGAGTTCTACAGACACGAAAGGTGGCATTAGCACAACGGTGTGTTATAGCACTGGCGTAACACCGTGGCAATCAAGTAGAAGGGAAGGCAATGGCCAGGACTCGACAAAATTACTCTAAACCGTCTGCTCAAAAACAACAAGACTACAACACGGTATTTCGGGCATGAAATAAATATTTATTAATCTGGAAAAACAGATCCGTGTAATGGAAGCCCCTCTAAATTATAAGTGGATTCGATACAATAAACCCACAGTTCCCATCAGAGACACCAAAAGGAAAGAAACACAAACATGAAATAACTAGACCCCAATGCAAGCGGAAAGCCAAAAGGACAGATACTTTTCATCGAAAATACCCTATTTTAATAAAGAGAAAACTGTTAACTCGGAATCTTAACCCTTTGACTTACATTACGAAAACACGCCTATACAAATACATTGTAAACTTTATCGTTGAAAAAAATAGAAGCCTTCGTGGTGTAGTAGTTACGCTACTCGCCTTGTGAACCAGGGATCTCAGGATCGATCCCGGGCTTCTCCAGACTTTCGAATGAGTCTTTAAACCGAGGTCCCGTCTCCGTATGACCTTAGCTGTTGGTTGGACGTAAAACTCAAACACTCAGTCACTTATAACGTTGAAAAAAGAAAGTTTTAAGATGAAAAATGGTGATATTTGTCTTATTTCTGCTTAAGATATTTTAGAACAGAAATAAAAAAAAAATAGGGTTACCCCTGCAAACCTCGGTTTTACTATATAAATGCGTGGTTCAAAGGGATCAAAACTATATATGCGTGTTTTCGTGATGGTCGAATGAGCGTCCGAGTCAGGCAGTCACGGAATGTATTCTCGTGTTCAGCAGCATACTTCCGTGTAGATGGCTCATGAAATATTTTCTGTTGTTATCATATGACGTCGTTGATAAGCAGTGGATAACGTCGTGTAATAAAAATCGTATGACCACACGTTTAATAACACTTTAGCGTGATTAAGTAGCGTCATTACGACGTCCATCCATGTCAACCATGTATTTTTGGTGGAGAATTTACAAAATTTAAAGGCGATAAAATCCAATTTAAATTGGTCATATGATAAACAGAATCTTACACTCGTGGTCTTTTCATATGAAATTTATGAAACTCGCCGCAGGCTCGTTTCATAAATTGAATATGAAATGACCACGAGTTTAAGATCCTCTATTTATCCTCGCTATTCGGCTGGTTCGAAAAGGACAATTGTCGACATCTGGCGAAAAATAGTAAGAATATGTAGTCCTGGGTTAAGCGAGCATTGGTCTATACCTTCTCACGTAAAGAGTGCTTTAAATGACCAGTCCGACACGACATTAAGAAAAAAATACATATTCAAGATGATGTTATGTTTTTGAACATTGAGAAGACGTTTCATTGGTGAATATTTGTGATTAGTTTTTTTGTAAAGTTCCAGTCCCATAGTATAGATGTTCGCTAGGACAGCCTTAGTGTTTAAACATACGAAAGGTTAACTATGTAAGCCCTACCTTTTCTCTCTATATATAAAGAGGTTTATTACGACCTTTCGAGTGATTTATTTACATCTTTAGACATCAGTCCCAGGGACTCAATGTGTTAATCCAAGTGAGTCCTCCTAAGGAATGATTAATTTCCATTGAAGTACATGTATGTAGCCAGATTGGGTCTAAACTAAAAACGAGGTAGCTCCTATGTGCTTTTAGCGCTCGGTTACCTTACAAAATCTATAAAGTCAAGTCTAAAATATGCAACGTCCAGCTTGTCAGTCCGGTGTGCTTCCAACAATTACTACAATAAGGTTTATAATTTGAACAATCTTGACACAGGTCCACTAGTTGAAGCTGTGCACCAGTATCAAAGGCCTGGGCGTTCTTGTTTCAGTCAAGAAGATTTTAAAGGTATTGCCTATATAAATCTTTGTAAAACAAATGGGCCCTACGCGGTGCCATTTTTGTCCCCAGGGTTGTAAGTTGAACAATACTGGCAGAGGTCCACTAGGCGAAGATTTGTATAAAATATCAAAGCCTGTGTCTTCTGGTTTCAGGCAACAAGCGTATTAAATGTTTACCTATACAAGTTCATGTAAAGCAAGAGGGCAAAGAGGGCCGATTCGTTCACCTGAGTGTCACTGTCTCTAGTACATTCTATTTTCAGCTCTAGCGGCCACCTTGTTCGTCAGAGTGGAACAACTTTAGCTATTTGGGTAGGGAGTCACCTAGGCAACATTCCTGTGAAGTGTGAATCAAATTGGCCTAAGGGTTTAGGAAGAGTTCGCATTTGAAGCAAATTTACAATCATTTTTATGTTTTTCTGTTTTTTTTTTTTGCTCTGGTGGCCATTTTGTTCATCTGAGCGGGATTGTTTGATCTATTGTGGTAGAGGGTCATCTATATTCCTACGAAGTTTGAATGAAATTGGCCCAAGGGTACAGGAGGAGTTGTCGTTTGAAGATGTTTTCCATTTTTTGCTCTGGCGAACATCTTGTTTGTCAGAGCGAAACGATTTTAGCTATTTTGGTAGGGAATCTCCATGTCACCCAAATGACAACCAAGGCAACATTCCTGTGAAGTTTGAATCCAATTGGCCCATGGGATAAGGAGGATTTTGTGTTTGAAGCAAATTTACGATATTTTTCTATTTTTAGCACTGGCAGCCATTTGTTCATCTGAGCAAAGATCGTGTAAGCTATTACGGTGGGTCATCCAAGCCTTATTCCTAAGAAGTTGGAATACAATTGGCCCAAGGGATTAGGAGGAGTTTGTGTTTGAAGCAAATTTACGATATTTTTCTATTTTTAGTTTAGCTCTGGCAGCCATTTTGTTCATCCGAGCAAAGATCGTTTAAGCTATTACGACAGAAGATCATTCAAGTGTTATCCCTGTGAAGTTTGAATGAAATTGGCCCAAGGGTACAGGAGAAGTTGTCGTTTCAAGATTCTTTCTATTTTTAGCTCTAGTGCCCATCTTGTTTGTCAGAGCGGAACGATTTTAGCTATTTTGATATGGAGTCGTCAACGAAACATTACTGTGAAGTTTGTATCAAACTGGCACAAGGGTTTAGGAGGAGTTTGCATTTGAAGCAAATTTACAATGTTTTTCTATTTTTAGCTATGGCGGCCATTTTGCTCTTCAGTTTTAGCTATTTTGGTGGAAGGTGACCTAAGCAACATTCCCATGAAGTTTGAATAAAATTGGCCCATGTGTACAGCTCAAGTTTTGTTTTCTATTTTTAGCTCTGGCGACCATCTTATTCATCAGAGCAGAACGATCTTAGATATTTTGAGAAGGGAGTCACCTAGGCAACATTCTTGTGAAGTTTAAATCAATCTGGCCCAAGGGTTTAGGAGTAGTTCGCATTTGAAGCAAATATACGATGTTTTTTCTCTTTTTTTTTCTCTGGCGGCCTTTTTGTTCATCGGAGCAGAACCATTTTAGCTATTTTGGTAGCGGTTAACCTGAGCAACGTTCCTACAGGAGGAGTTGTCGTTCAAAGATTTGTTCTATTTTTAGCTCTGCTGGCCATCCTGTTTGTCAGAGCGGAACGGTTTTAGCTACGAGCTAGGCAACATTCCAGTGAAGTTTGAATCAAATTGGCCCAAGGGTTTAGGAGGAGTTCGCGTTTGAAGCAAATTTACGATTTTTTTTTCTATTTTTAGCTCTGGCAGCCATTTTGCTCACTGGAGCGGGACCGTTAAAGCTATTTTGGTAAAGGGTCACCTAAGCAACGTGTCTGTGAAGTTTGAATCAAATTGGCCAAAGGTACAGTAGGAGTTGGCGTTAAAAGATTTTTTTTCTATTTTTTAGCTCTGGCGGTTATTTTGCCCCTATAGGAGCAGAACCGTTTTAGCTCTTTTGGTAAAGGGTCACCTAAGCAACGTTTCTGTAAGGTTTGAATGAAATTGGCCAAAGGGTACAGTAGGAGTTGGCGTTTAAAGATTTTTTCTATTTTTACCTCTGGCGGCCACCTTGTCCATCGGTGCGGAACGATTTTGGCTATTTTGATAGGGAGCCACCTAGGCAACATTCCTGTGAAGTTTGAATCAAATTTGCCTAAAGGTTTAGGAGAAGTTCGCGTGTGAAGCAAATTTACGATGTTTTTCTCTTTTTAGCTCTGGCGGCCATTTAGCTCACTGGAGCAGAACCGTTTTAGCTGTTTTGGTAAGAGGTCACCAAAGCAACATTCTTGTTAATTTTGAATCAAATTGGCCCAAGGGTTTAGGAGTTTGCATTTAAATCAAATTGTTGACGACGCACGACGCACGCTGCATGACGGACGACGTACGACACACGACGGTCGGCGGACATTCACTGATCACAATACCTCACCAGGGGCACTTCGTCCTCATGTGGGCTAACTAGAGGGGTTGACAGGACATCTCGGCCCCTATCAAACTCGGCCCCTGACAAACTCGGCCCCTAGCAAACTCGGCCCCTACAAACTCGGCCCCTGACAAACTCGGCCCCTAAAATTAGAATATGTATATATTAGTGTTGGAATTGACTTATTATCAAACTATTACACATATTTTTAATGTATAACGCCGAATTACCTTTTGAACTCATTTTGATGAAATAATGAGTAACCCATCTCACATGAGTTAAACGAGCCTAATACCGTTGATTGAACCGGTGTATGACACGCTGCTGTGGGTCCACTGTCACTCACCTACCGATGTAATTAATTAACTAATTGATTGACTGACGTGTAATTACATCTCTGCCACTTAAAAGAGACTAGTCGTATCTTCTGTTGCGCACTTACAAAAATTGAACCATTTTGGTTTTATTTTCATTTGCAGGGTTTGAACATTCCACAACCATTAGCCCTTTTTTCTATTAATACCAATGATTTTGATTGTTTGACACCCCGTCAACATATAAAAGGTCATTTTGGAGAAGATACTTCCAATTTTGTGGAGCTTTTACCCGACCTTAACCCATGAGGTACTGCTGTGTTCATTTAAGAAATGATTTTATTTTGCTGTTTGTGAAAGTATGACGGCCCCCACACGTCGGGGCTTGAAGAAATATATGGGCTGCATGATGCTTCCACGCAGAGCTGAAACCGACCCGCAAACGAGTACTGGATCTAAGCCTGCCCATGCAAAGCGGTGCGAGTCGGCCCGTCCATGCTTATAACCCCTATAAGTTTCATTGGGTGGCAATGACATCTCAAGCCCTGCCGCCCGTTGAAACAAGAAGGCTTATATGCATTGGACGATCTGACTCACATCGCTTTGCCTGGGCAGGCTTAATCCTTCAGCTTACCAATACTCGTGTGTGGTCAGATTCAGCTCTGCGTGGAAGCATCAGGCAGCCCAAACTATTTCTCCAAGACCCGACGTGCGGGGGCGAATATTGTTTTCTATAGGTTTACATTTGGTTTTACACTGGAAATGTTAGTATATATAAAAAACACGCCTATGCTAAAATATTGAATTTTTTCACCAACCAAATATGAAAATTTTCAGATGAAACATTAACATATTTTTCTTATTTCTGCTATAAACATAGATTTTGGGTTCTTGTTAGAACCACATTGACAAGGCGATTCTAACAAGTACAAACAATCTATGTTTTTGAGCAAACAGATTTGGGTACTTGTAGAAACGGCATCGATGAGGCGGTTCTTACAAGAACCAACAATCTATGTTTTTGAGCAAACAGATTTGGGTACTTGTAAAAACGGCATCGATGAGGCGGTACTTACAAGAACCCTATGTTAATCCTTCTAAGCAGTTTACCAGTACTCGTGTGTGGTCATATTCAACTCTGCGTGGAAGCATCAGGCAGCCCAAACTATTTCTCCAAGCCCCGATGGGCGGGGGCGAATATTGTTTTCTATAGGTTTACATTTGGTTTTACACTGGAAATGTTAATATATACATATAAACACGCCTATTCTAAAATATTGAACTTTTTCACCACCCAAATATGAAAATTGTCAGATGAAACATGAACATATTTTTCTTATTTCTGCTATAAACATAGATTTTGGGTACTTGTTAGAACCACATTGACAGGCCGATTCTTACAAGTACCAACAATCTATGTTTTTAGAGCAAACAGATTTGGGTACTTGTAAAAACGGCATCGATGAGGCGGTTCTTACAAGAACCAACAATCTATGTTTTTAAAACAAGAAAAAAGAAAATTAATAAAAACCCTTGTAAACCCCAGTTTTACTATATAAAAGTGTGGTTGCAGGTGGTCAAAATTATACGGGAATGTTTCCGTGATGCCACACTCAATTCCAACACCGTCCCAATTACAGCATGGGTTTCCGCGAACTTCTATCGTGGATAAGAGTTCGTTTTAAAAACGATAAATATGCTCAAACTTTCTTTGAAACTACCTATCCACTATCCAAATTGATTCTCGAAAACAAAAACGTTGTATTTTAGGACCTAAATGCTGCTAGGGACTGAGTTTTTAGGGACGGAGGTGAATGGGGGCCGAGTTTGCTAGGGGCCGAGTTTGTCAGGGGCCGGGTTTGTCAGGGGCCGAGTTTGTTAGGGGCCGAGATGTCTATAGACCCTAGAGGGTGAACAAGGTTTTAATGCAATTTGAACTTCTGGCCTACTTTTGATCCAAAATGACCCATATTCAAACCAGACCCAGATATTATACAGACAAACATCCCGGTAAATTGCCATGGAGATTGAAGCAAAATTATGGCCTCCATAGGGTGAACAAGGTTTCAAAGAAAATTGACCTAGACCTGACTCGACCCAGATATCATTAAGGCAGACATTCTTGTAAAGTTTCATGAGGACTGAAGCAAAATTATGGCATCTAGAGGATGAACAAGGGTGCAATGCAATTTGACCTAGTGACCTAGTTTTTGACCTGACATGACACATATTCAAATTCTTTCCAGATATTTGCAATGCAAACATTCTGGTACATTTTCAAGAAGACTGAAGCAAAATGATGGCCTCTGGAGGGTGACCAAGATTTCAACGCATTTTGATCTATTGACCTAGTTTTTGATCCGGTATGACCCATATTTGAACTCGAACCAGATATCATCATGGCAAACATTATGCTAAAGTTGTGTGAAGATTGGAGCAAAACTATGGCCTCTAGAAGTTGAAAAAGGTTTTAAAGATATCTGACCTGGTGACCTAACTTTTTACCGGACATGACCCATATTCGAACTTGACCTTGATATCATCAAAACTAACATTCGGGTAAAGTTTCATGAAGATTGAAGCACAATTATGGCCTCTAGAGGGTGATAAGTTTTTAACGCAATTTGACCAAGTGACCTAGTTTTTGACCCAACATGACCCGTATTCAAACTCGACCCAGATATTATCAAGGCGATCATTCTGGTAAAGTTTCATGAGGATTGAAGCAAAACTTAGGCCTCTCTAGGGTGAAAATGGTTATAAAGAAATTTGACCTAATGACCTGGTTTTTGACATGACATGACCCATGTTATTACTTGACCTTGATATCCTCAAGGCAAACGTTCTGGTAAAGTTTAATGAAGATTGAAGCAAAATTATGGCTTCTAGAGGTTGAATAGGTTTTAAAGAAATTTGACCTAGTGACCTAGTTTTTAACCTGACATGACCTATATTTGAACTTGACCTTGATAACATCAAGACGCACATTCTGGTAAAGAGTCATGAAGATTGAAGCAGAATTGTGGCCTCAAGGGGGTGAACAATGTTTTAACGCAATTTGACCTAGTGACGTAGTTTTTGACGCAACATGACCCATATTAGTACTTTTTTCAGGTATTTTCAAGGCAAACATCCTATTAAGGTTTCATGGAGATTGAAGTAAAACTTAGGCCTCTAGAGGTTGGACAAGGTTATAAAGAAATTTGACCCAGTGACCTTGTTTTTGACTTGACAAGACCCATATTCGCACTTGGCCCTGATATCATCAGGGCAAACATTCTGGTATAGTTTCGTGAAGATAGAAGCAAAATTATGGCTTCTAGAGGGTGAACAAGTTTTAAGGTTTAAAAATAATTTGATCTAGTGACCTAGTTTTGGACCTGACATGACCCATACTAGAACTTGACTTTGATATCATCAAGACAAACATTCTGGTAAAGATTGATAAATACTGAAGCAAAATTGTGGCCTCTAGAGGGTGAAGAGAATTTCAACGCAATTTGACCTCGTGACCTAATGTTTCATCCGACATGACCCATATTCGAACTCGGCCCAGATATCATCAAGGCAAACATTCTGGTAAAAGATCATGAAGATTGAAGCAAAACTGTGGCCTCTTGAGGCTGAACAAGATTATAATGCAATTTGACCTAGTGACCTAGTTTTTGACCTGCACGGCCCATATTTAAACTTGACCTTGATATCACCAGGGCAAACATTCTGGTAAAGTTTCATGAATATTGAAGCACAATTGTGGCCTCTAGAGGGTGAACAAGGTCTTAACGCAATTTGACATAGTGACCTAGTTTTTCACCCCGTATGAGACATATCCAAACTCGACCCAAATATCAAGGCAAACATTCTAGTAAAGTTTCGTGAATATGGAAGCAAAATTGTGAACAAGGTCTTAGCGCAATTTGACCTAGTGACCTAGTATTTCACCCGCCATGACCCATATTCGAATTCGACCCAGATATCATCACGACAAATATTCTGACAAAGTTTCATGAAGATCGAAACAAAATTATGGCTTCTAGAGGGTGAAAAAGGTTTTAAAGAAATTTGACCTAGTGACCTAGTTTCTGACCTGACTAGACCCATAATCGAACTTGACCTAGATATCATCAAGACAAACATTCTGGCAAAGTTTCATGACAACTGAAGTAAACATGTGGCCTTTAGAGGATGAAAAAGGTAAATATTGATGACGAACGACTTACGACGCACGTACGATGGACATAGGGTGATCACAATAGCTCACCTTGAGCGCTTCGTGAGCTAAAAATGAGCCCACTACAGAACATTCCTGTATTATTTTGTAATTTCTACGGGTCCTTACAGAAAATATGAGTAATTGACTCAGGACTCGCACCTAAAACACTGCCTTATTATCATGATGTTCATCAACACATTAACGTGTATGCCCCTTAATCATGTTAACAAGTCCGTGAAATTAGAACCCCTCTAGAACCCCTTTTATATAGAGAAATCTGGGATGAATAGGGGTATGCGTGATTTCACATGAAGGATAGTAAGGATTCCTCGTAACTGATCCGTGCAGTGCAGTATTCACGAGTTTGTTCAAAATATGAGCGTAGACATTTTTGGACCATTGGAATGTATGGACTTTGAATCAATGTGAATGTCAGCATACTAAACTATTCCTGGGCAGGCTTATACGTAAGCGGTTAACCAGTACAATGCACATTCTTTTGCCAGAAACTTACAACTGCCCATCTTAACTCAGCGGAAGTGAGAGAATGAACGTGGAAAAGATTTCTTGGCAGATCAGTCTCCACGAAAGAATGTTGCCGAGCCCGGCAGGTATCGAACCCGCGTCCTCCTGATCACCAGTCAGACGCGCATCTGACTGAGCTACCGAGGACGGCAAATGATCTGGCTCGATTTGAATTGCGATGTTACATATGATCTGGCCTCTATGCGGATGGAAATCAAAATGTTGGCGTACAGTCCATAGGTAAACTTGTTGTTATGCGAGTAGTTATAAATGCTCTGTGATGATTATTATTGAGATGTTAAATGTAATCTGGCTTGATAAATGCAAAACGTCGGGCTAATTAATCGCATTTTAGAAACAAGATTTAACGAACACTATCGTAGAATGAGTATGCGTAAGCCTAAAACCACAGACACTTGTACAGTCATTTTAAATGTACAGGTGTTTCTGTAAAATATATCACTATACAAACACCTTTCCCCTGGGCTTTAATGACAACATTTATCATGAGGGTAATATTTTTAAAATGCCAGATTTTTATATTTTTGCTCGCTTTTGGACTGTCGAAAGCGTAAAACTGGATCGCACGGCACCGGAAAGAAATGACAACTTTAAGCGTAATTAACGCGCTTTTAAAAGAAACAAAGGCCAGGCTGAAGTGACTGTCCATAATATTATTGAATCATGGACGCCACTCTTTGCTTGCATTTCTAAGTTCTTTACCCATTTCTTTATTACTTATTCTGGACACCGAGGCACATAAACTCCACGAAAGTACTTCTCAGTTATACAATGCTGCTCCTCTAACAAGAGGTTATACTCAGCATGCTCTTCGTCCTTTCATCGATTTTGAAATTAGTCACAAACGCCATGACATCAAAATATGTTCAAAATATCTTTCATTAATCAGGGTTTGGATTTTATAGATTTACATAGTGATTTCAGGGACAGTTCGGTGATTTCATGCATTCCTGCTTGTTAACAAAATACTGAAACACCCATAATTTGCTATAAATACAACAAACCTGTTAGATCTATCATTTCTAATTTCAGTTAACTTGTATTTTATCTTCATATTGATACTTACATTCCTGATACCGGAGATTGTAAAAAAAAACAGTATACTGCTATCCTGATGATGGTCATATAATGACTGACAGTTTAAAACTCATTACCGATTTTAAGATACGAAATATAATTTCTAAAGATTGAACAGAAATATCGATTTCCTTCTAAAATTGATTTCTATAAGTGTAGAGAAGAAATCGCTGGTGCCTTAAACAAATTTGGTAATCGATGCTGCAAACTAGACTATATTGAGCTTAAAGCCCTTAAAAGCGGAAACTTAGCATCCTGAAACTAGCGAACTCATTCCCGATTTTAAGATACGAAATATAATTTCTAAAGATTGAACAGAAATATCGATTTCCTTCTAAAATTGATTTCTATAAGTGTAGAGAAGAAATCGCTGGTGCTTTAAACAAATTTGGTAATCGATGCTACAAACGAGAATATATTGAACATAAAGCCCTAAAAGTGGAAACTTAGCATCCTGAATTAAGCGAACAAACGCATGTCTAAAACAAACGTATTACCTCCTAAACCTAAGACGTCTTAAAGTCACCTTAAACTAGGTATTCAAGAATTTTATAAGAAGTGTGTTTTGACTCCAGCAGACAAGGCCCCTAACATTGTAGTCGTTGTTTGACGGCTCCACTTTGTTAACACTCTTCAGCAAGAGCTAGGTGGTACTAAGGGCCATTAACTGCAGCCTTTGACTGTAGAGAGGGATGTAGCTGATGACCACATGTGTCATTCAGCCACCAAGTTTTGTGTATGTGTAACAGAGGGCCAAGACAAGCTTCCTACATCATATTGGTTACTGAACTTCTTAAAAGACCATACACAGCACGGTGTATTGCAAATCCAAGCTCTAGTACCACAACTGAACTTTCCAAATTATTAACTTCATGTTTTATTTCCATCAAAAACATGTGATTAAATGTTGCGACAAAATCTTTGACAGACAAGGGAGAAATCTGTTTCGGTCAATTAAAAATTCTAATGAAAAATAGAAGTGGAGGCAATGATCATGAATCGATACAATCACCCCACAGCTCCCATCAGAGACACCAAAGGGAAAGACACACAAACATGAAACAACAGACCCTAATGGAAACACCAACAGCGGAAAGCCAAAATGACAGCTACTTTCCCACAAAATGGCAAATTACTATCCAAAATAAAATAACATAAGCGACACAAACACCCAAAGACAAACCATAACAAAAATAAACCGCGACAGAAGAACCGCATTGTAACGGTCAGCGGAAACGAATTCCACTGGGGGGCTTAAATCGATTTTACGTGGCCACAATCCTCGCCCTTACTTCCGTCGCGATTTCGAAAAATTATTTTTTTCAGTCCGCATGAAGGCCTCCTAACTCATCAGTGCAACATCTCCGTGAACATAGATGATCAAACAACCACAAAGATGAAACAACGGTGAGGACTCGACAGCAAGAAACCACTGAAATGCTGGAGCAAAAGAAAACCAACAGTTAAACTCCGATGGGCCCGACCAGAGACAGAGCATCAGGCACCAACCAACATTACCTTGAATTAGATCTCTCTAATTCTCAACTAGAGCTATCACTAAAGGTGATGAATACCCCCACAAAAACTGCCTTGATAGTACATCAGCGCATTTTGCAATTTTTTCACTTGAAAGGGGCCATAACTATGTCGAAAATTGACGAATTGTAGTGGAAATCGAACTTGACCTGTATTTTATGATGTTACATCAGTGTACCAAAAATTATAAAAATCGGTGAAGCGCTTTTTGAGTTATCGTCTGGAAACCAAGTCAACAGACCGACCGACCGACAGACCGACCGACCGACAGACAGACCGACCGACAAGCTCACTCCTATATACCCCCCCCCCCCCCAAATTTCATTTGTGGGGGTATAATAAGCCTTTACGTTGGAACCGTCATAGAATCTGAGGCCTGACTCACCGGCATGCAATTAAAGAGGGAAGCAAATTTCTCAACCGTAGTCTTAAATAACTTGAAATCCTGACGTTTCCGTGCTTCAAGTCTATCTACATATGATTTTCCACCATTTACACTACACTTCTTCATAATCTTATAAAAGAAAAACTTATTGATATTATTGTAGTGACATTTCATGGGGAAGATTTCCTCCGTCTTGCATGTAAGTTAAGACATACTTTTTTCACACCTGAAGAGCATAAAATTATCTGACACGACCATAAATGGTGTGAAGCTCTCGTCTTTCTACTTGACAGTATTTACATAATATTTGGTACTAAGTTATTTAGTCAAACTGTTGGTATTTCGATGGGTACGAATTGCACAACCGTTGTGGCTGATATGTTCTTGTTTTGTTATGAAAAAAAAAACAAAACAACTTCATAATGTCCCTTTCCGTGGAAAGTCAATCTGAAATCATTGAAGCCTTTAGCTCGACTTCTAGATATTTAGATGATTGATTAAATATTAACAATAACTATTTCGATGGGTCGATTAGACAAATTAAACCTCCCCCGCTGAACTTCAGTTAAATAAAGTAAATTCTTCTGATAAGGAGGCCCTTTTTTGAATTTGCGTCAATCTATTGTAGATGAGTTTGTGTCCTGCTAAATTTATGCTAAACGCGATGATTTTTGATTTAGGGGTTGTAAATTTATTATCTTGGATGGTGAGTTTCCTCGTGCGGCATCCTATGGAATTAAATCGATTTGCCAGAGATTCTAGTCAAGTTACTCACTTCAACACTCGTAATAAATTGTTAACTGCAAAATTTGTTAATCAGGGACTGGGTTATTGGTAACATAAACTGCGCAAAGCCTTTTCTAAAGTTTATTGACATCATTCCGATTTAATTTCAAAATGTTGGACCTAAGTAGTTTCTGCAACTAGGTCTATCGGAACCCGAATTTATGGTGACTAAGTAGATACATTCAGAAAATATATTCTCTCTAATTGCACGGTGGGTTAGACCTCAGATTATGTGACGGTTCCAGCGTAAAGGCTTGCTGAGAATAAGAATGTAATATTACGTAATGTTGGTTGGTGCCTGATGCTCAGTCACTGGTCTGGCCAATCGGAGTCTAACTGTTGGTTTTTCTTTTGCTCCAGCATTTCAATGTTTTCTTGCTGTCGAGTCATCGTCGTTGTTTCATCTCTGTTGTGGTTTGATTGTTGTGTTCTCGAAGATATTTCAATGATAAGTTAGGCTTTTGGCTTTCCCCTATTGATGTTTCCATTAGGGTCTAGTTGTTTCATGTTTGTGTTTCTTTCACTTTGGTGTCTCTGATGGGAGCTGTGGGTTAATTGTATCGATTCCTGATCGTTGCCTTCACTTCTATTTTTCATGAGGACTGAACGAAATCTTTGTCTAAATCGCGGCGGAAGTAGGGGTGAGGACTGCGGCCGCGTAACATCGAATAAGCGCGCACCCCCCCCCCCCCCCAACTGAAATTCTTTTCACTAACCGTTCCAAAGCGGTTCTTCTGTCGCCGTGTTTTTTTGTAATGGTTCGTCTTTGCGTGTGTGTATCGCTTATCGCTTTTTGGTTTCGATAGCCAATTGGCCAGTTTGTGAGAAAGTAACTGTCCTTTGGTTTTTCGCTATTGATGTTTCCATAAGGGTTAAGTAAGTTCGTATTTGTGTTTCGTTCCTTTTGGTGTCTCTGATGGGAGCTGGTTAATTCTATCGATTCCTAATCATTTCCTTCACTTTTGTTTCTCGTATTTTGATTTATTTAGATATTTGTATCAATTGTTGTATACTTTCTTTAAGCTTTTAGATGTGAATTGATTTTGGCGTGCAAGCATGATAATTGTGTTTTTCTTGTATTTTGATTGGTTCAGTTTTTGTATTCTTAGTGCAATCCTGTATCGTGTTTATCTAATTAAACATCATCGCTGTAAGACCGGAGCTCTCAATCAGTCGTTGGAGAAAAGGATAAATTGGTAATATGACATCATGTATTTGGGAACGTTACTTAAATGTTAGCTTTATCTGTTAACGTGATGTGACGTAAAACGTATCCCTGCGGTACGTCGTTACGTTACGTCCGTTACCAAGGGTGATGGGTTTTTCTTGGTCGGTTCTAGAAGCCGTCGTGGGTATTCGAATGGGCCAAAATATCAAATTAATTTGGAATATGGATACAGGACTTAATTTCTGGTGTTATTTCCAAAATTGGGAAATTCTCCGCCCCAGAAACTGGTAGCAGAGCGAAGTTTTGAGACACTTTATCCAGGAAAAAAGGAAAATACGGAAAATTAGAGACAAAATGGCGTCGTTAGAGGGCGGCATCGACGGAGATGAGCAGGACGAACAGGTCGATCCTGCAGGGATTGCTGGTGATTTCACGGACATGGAAGCGGAACTTAAACGGGAAAAGTTTCGCGCCAAATCTAACTTTACACGGGCAAAAATCAAGATACTGTTTTTAATAGATCAACAGGAAAAACCGGGCCAACGAGAGGTCCGTGACGCATGCAACAAAATGGACGATGCAATGAAATGCGCAATGGACGTTATGACAAACTTATCAAAACTTTACATGAAAAATAAGGAAAGGCAGAAGAACAGTAAGGCAGTTCTCGAGATGGAGACGTTGGATTGTGAATTTTCTGCGACACATACGGCAGTGCGGCAGTATATTGATGCACAAAAAGAGACATCTAGTGACACTTCAAAAATATTGTCAATTGACTTGCATAATCGAATTAACATTTACGATCAGTCAGAGACATACAGGAAAGAAGAACACAGCGTTTCACAAGAGGAAGAAACTGTCGATTATTATAGTAATGTCTGCAATTCGGTGTCATTGATAAAAACAGAAACTCAAACAAACACTTCCGCCGAATGCCAGAAAAATGTCACCGTGCACGGGGTTCAACCGCAGCAAACACAGGTGAAGGAGATCGACATGTCATGCCAGCGTGAGCAACGTCAAGGACTTGGTAGCCCCGTAGTCAGACAAACCAGCGTGAACTCTGCAGCAACACCGTTTCAACCAAATGCTAGCAACAGCACAGGCATTTCGATTGGACATGATTTATGGAGGCAGTTGAAGCGAGTGCAGATACCCGTATTTACCGGAGAAAAGAAAGATTACCAAAGCTGGAAGGCATCTTTTCTCGCATGCATCGATTCTGCCCCTGCAACAGCAGAGTACAAGTTACTGCAACTTCGGCAGTACCTCTCTGGGGACGCACTTAAGGTAATAGAGAACCTGGGACACTCCGCTACAGCCTACGAAGCAGCTAAGGATCGCTTAGAAAGAAAATTCGGTGAGAAGCGTAGGCAAATAGCCTTATACCTCGAAGAGTTGGAGGACTTTGCGCAGATACGACTAGGTAACGCGAATGATATAGAAGATTCCGCTGACCTGCTAGACATTGCCATGATCAACCTGCAGGAGGCCGGGCAACAGCATGAGTTTGGTGTTGGAACGCTCTACGCTAAGCTACAACGCAAGATTCCGGAGGCTATGATAGCAAGATACTATCGTTGGGTATTCGAATATGGCAAAGAAGAATCAGTGTTAGCACTACGGGAATGGATAATCAAAGAATCAGAATTTCAGACGATGGCCACAGAAGCAGTTCGGGAGTTGTCTGGAAAATCTGCAAAACCACCAGCTCGCCTCATACCTAGGCCCGGGAATCAGCGGACATTTTTCGGCGAAGCAGAGTCTGGTAGAAACACAAAGGAAATGCCATGCGTACACTGTGGTAAGAATCACGGGGTGTGGACCTGTCCTGAATTTAAAAGAAGAAAAGTGGCAGACAGATGGAACATCGCTAAGCAAAATGAGTTGTGCTACCGCTGTCTTGGTCAAGGTCATCAAGGTCACATGTTACCCTTGATGTTTTGGATAATTTTGTAGGTGGCTGTTTGTTTACGATATTTTGAGGTTATCTGGGAGTCTAACTGTTGGTTTTCTTTTGCTCCAGCATTTCAGTGGTTACTTGCTGTCGAGTCCTCGCCGTTGTTTGGTCTCTGTGGTTGTTTGATTTTTGTGTTCACGGAGATGATGCACTGATGAGTTGGGAGGCCTTCATGCGGACTGGTCATGTTATTTGTCTTAATCGCGACGGTAGTAAGGGCGAGGATTGTGGCCACGTCCAATCGATTTAAGCCACCTCAGTGGAATTCGTTTCCGCTGACCGTTCCAAGGCGGTTCTTCTGTCGCGGTTTATTTTTGTTATGGTTCGTCTTTGGGTGTTTATGTCGCTTATATTATTTTATTTTTGATAGCCTATTGACCATTTTGTGGGAAAGTAACTGTCCTATTGGCTTTCCGCTATTGGTGTTTCCATTGAGGTCTGTTGTTTCGTGTTTCTTTTCTTTCCTTGTCTCTGATGGGAGCTGTGGGTTAATTGTATCGATTCATGATCATTGTCTCCACTTCTATTTTAGAAATTCAATTTGAAATGCAGATTTGTTGAGATTCAGGAGCCCTTAATCTCCATGGGTGTACAAGATTTTTCAGGTCCAAACTAGCTTGCTTCGGCCAATTACGCCTTACCAGTCACCCTTAAATATATCCTGAATTCCGCAATATAATCGATGATCCCAAACGACTAGAAAATATAACCCACACTGTGATGAAGACCAGGGATACTTTTTACGGCCGCCACACATTCCCTTTACACCAGCTGTGGTGAAGATACATGTCATTTAGTTCGTGTGACTTGAATGATTTAACGTGAAAGAATATTTAATATAACCATCATGCATGCCTTAATTATATTTTTTCAGTGTTAAGTAAAGTGTTTCCGAGCTGACCGTGTTCCAAGGCGGTTCTTCTGTCGCGTTTTATTTTTGATGTGGTTTGTCTCTGGGTGTTTGTGTCGCTTATGTTATTTTATTTTGGATAGGCTATTGGTCATTTTGTGGGAAAGTAACTCATTTTGCCTTTCCGCTATTGATGTTTCCTTTAAGGTCTGTTGTTACATGTTTGAGTTTCTTTCCCTTTGTTGGCTCTGATGGGAGCTGTGGGTTAATTGTATCGACTCCTGATCATTGCCTCCACTCCTATTTTGATGTTGCACTGATGAGTTAGGAGGCTTCCATGCGGACTGAACAAATTATTTGTCTAAATCGCGACGGAAGTAAGGGCAAGGACTTTGGTAAAATCGATTTAAGCACCCCACCCCCACTCACCAGTGGAATTCGTTTCACTAACTGTTCCAAGGCGGTTCTTCTGTTGTTGTTTATTTTTGTTATGACTTGTCTTTGAATGCGTGTATCGCTTATATTATTTTTCTTTGGATAGCCAATTGGCCATTTTGTGGGAAAGTAACTGTCCTTCTGGCTTTCCGTTAGTGATGTTTCCATTTGGGTCTAGTTGTTCCATGTTTGTGTTTCTTTCCCTTGGTGTCTCTGATTGGAGCTGTGGATTAATTGTATCGATTACCGATCATTGCTTTCACTTATGTTATGATGCCGCCCGTTCTTTGTGTGTTCGATAAGTACGTAAACCGCTGGCTTCTCCAATGAATGTATTCTGTTTTATGTAGTTATATTTAAATGAGGAAACTGGTTAACGCTTGTAACGCTGCAAGAGGGTTCGGCCAGGGGTAGGGAGAATATGCTGATATCCCATTTCAATAGAATATAAATGATTTGTCTTTCTTTGAGACGAAGGCGAATTAGAACGTAATTGGATTTATATTCGTTTGAAATTGTTATTACATATGAGGTTTCTTGATGGGTTATAGCGTGAAACTTCCATGGCTCGAACCCCGAATGCTCGTTTACCATGGCTGAGTCGAACCATGTCTTTAGCCCCTAGGGAAATGCTCTACATAACTAACAGTGGGGGATAATTTAGGAGAGCTTTGTCTTTTATATTATAAATGTATAATGTTTGTACTCATTAGAATCGCTTCCATGAGGCGATTCTAAAGAGTTCACACAGCATACATTTTCCTTATAGAATACCGAAAAAATGTACAAAAGTATCTTGTTATGTCTCCTCACAGTAACCCTTAGTGGCTCGAACTACCCCTGTCTCGAACAGATTTTCGAGGTCCCAAAGGTGTTCGAGCCATCAAAGTTCGACTGTATTTGGCATTTAAAGATTTACTAACGCACGGAAGTAATGCGATTCACGTGAGAATATTTGTTACAAGCAGCTTTAGACACAGCTATCAACATTCGCGTAAGCGTTTATGACGTGTATGGATGCTATGGTATCCCACCCATCCATCCAAACATAGCATAAGGCGCTGCCTGTAAGAATTTCATTTTTATTCTTCAAGTCGAAAAGTCACATAATAATAATAACAATGATAATAATACATAAATAAGAACATGTTGATTATAAGAGAAATACACTTTTTGTAATATGTTTCAGGTCTTTTCAATTGTGTCAATGGTCGTTTAGTATTCCGTGGAATGCTTTCATAAGAATGGTTCCATGACTACGGTGTGTAGTGTGGGCGTGTTTACGTTCTATAACGAGATATTGAGTTTATGATATTCTGCGAGCAGAAACGTTTCTATGTACATATTTATCTGTACGCGCTGATCAGTAAACCACTGGAATCACCCATGTATGTGTTCTATTTTATGTTATGTTATGTTTCAATGATGAACATGGTTAACGCAAGAGGGTTCGCCGAAGCGTAGGTGGACTGGGCTGATGTCCCATTACAATAGAATATACATGTTCGTTTGAGACGAAGGCGAATTAGAGCTTCCAAGACATACGTTGTGGGTACTCAGTGGACCCCCTCAAATAGTTGGTTCCATCGAGCACCCACAGCCTATGTTCTGTGTTTAAATTTTTATCAGAAAGGCCATTCTGGGGCAATGAAGAATGGACTAAGTTACACAGATGTGGTAATGTAACAGCGACTACGGTGCCATTGCTATCAATATTTTGTAGTAGTTTCTTTTTAATCCTTGGAACTTGTTTCGATTAAAATTAAAGTATTAGTCGTGAAAGTAACTTATAATCGCAGTAAACAAACACATTTTGTCTGACAAAGTATCTAATCGTATTGATGTAAATTTAAGAACAGTAGTAATGTACCGGTATATTGGTCTAATTCAAATTTTGTTGACTGCGTCTCCATAATGACAGCTTCGACCCAATCTGTGGTGGACAATGTATACACTGTCTCTCCTATCTCGACACTGCTTCTAATGGTAATGTTGGCATCCAGATTCACAAAGTCAGCTGAAAATGAGTACACATGTATTAACACGGGTTGGAAATTTCATAGCAAATATTGTGTGTCTTTCGGAGCACGCGTGGCTCTGAATACATCGATTTAAAATGACAAATAATAAAGATAGATTTATCGTTCATCGTACAATGTTTTTTGTGATACACATTTTCATACAAAAGGAGAAGGGTATGCTGACATCTATTTTAACTGGTTTCCTAGTGAATGTTACAATCATTTCTGAATAACTTGTGACAATGACCGACAGACCGGCGAAGGAACATCAACACTTATTCCGGTTGATTTTTCCATTAATTCCGTATGTGTCTGAAAAACGTTGCCTTATTAACATGTGAACTAGTTGTCTGATCTTTCCGAGTTACCGAAAAATACAACTGACAGCAAAACAACAAAAGGGCGAGTAACTAAACGACAGTTCCTATGTTACAGGGTAGCTATGAGGTATCGGTAAGCTCCCAAAGCATGTAAAAATAAAATGAATTGAATTTTTCTTTATATATTTTGTATAATATAGTCAAAAGAATGGTTTTTTGGCCGTCAAAAATTTGCGAACACACGCCCTCTGACACCAGAGCCTTTCAAGTCTAGATTCTTTAAATAACGTATCCTTTTACGCTACAGCCTGTCCTAAATGCGGAAAGATGGGCGCGACTGTTTTCTGTAAAGAATCGTTACATGGATTTTAAATCAGGGTAGTCACGTGGGCATCAGACGGAAACGCTACTGTGCTGAGTAACTTCGAGCAGATTGCAAAATAAGGCATAACATGTATACCCTTGACAACCCTATTTTCTCTATATAAACATGGTTTTGCAATGACCTTTATTTAACGGATTTTAACGTGATGCGTTTGTCTTGTTGGGCTTTCTCAAATAACCATCGTGTGGCTCCGATCATTTTGTTTTTCTTGGGCTAAGTTGTTTTAAGCATTATTGGCTTAACTAGCTCGTTACATTTTGCTTACGCACCCGCATGACAAAGTGCATTCTTTCATTTCACCAAAATGGTTACTTTGCCGAAGAAAATTTGTAATATTTTCATATTTATGACCCGAACATAGGTTGTGGATGTTCGTTGAGGCAGTTCTTACGACAGGGTAAACACAACTAATGTCTACTTCCTAACGTGTACCCATAACCTATGTCTTCGAACAGGAATACGCAAAACAGTATATAACCACGTAAGCCCATTTTTTTCATATAAAGTGGGGTTTCCAGAGGTATTCATTTCAAGGATTTGTTAAAACCATGGTGGTCAAAAGTTGACTGTTCTAGTTAGTACAATATCTACTTGAGTGGTATTTTTTGCTGAAAAAAATAATGTGACTAGCTTTTGCATTTGCAAATGCTAAATATACATTGTCCAACACAAATAGTTGTGTATATACCATATACATGTTGTACAAAAATCAAATTAAATCAATATGTTACTTAACGAAACAGTTAGTTTGAACAAATGAGATGAGCCCATGCCAAAATAATCTTTAGCTATTTCCACAAATTAATTTACCTACATATTTAGAGGGACCTGTATATAGTGTGACTTAATTAAATGTGTATTAGGTCTTTTACATTCATATTTTGATACAATTTATGCATTATGATATAGGTCAAACACAAAACCATCTTTAGATTTCGTCGTAAGAAATGAAAAGTTACCCTTTAGTGACGCTTGTGTGGTAGTAGTCGTATGCCATGGGCCAGTAGTTGGTGCAGAATAAAACATAGCCGTGAAGAAGAAAGTGTTTTCTGGTGGAACAATGCGACGATCCGTATCTAAACACCCAACAGATATGTTATAAAACGCATCAAACATCAGGTCAGCTACGTCTGTCTGAACAATCTCTGCAAGTAGAAAGAAAATCGAACTGCCCTTGCGGCTATGCTTGAAAAACACCATTCATGAAAATTTAATGCAGACAGGGACAGATTCAGCCAAAACGGACAATTTCTTTAAACACAATGGGTGGTACATTCATCACGAAGACACGCCTATATAATTATGATCCCCTTGAATCCCACTTTTGTATGGTAAAAATAGGGTTTACAAGGGTAAAATAGAAGTAAAGGCAATAGCCAGAAATCGATACAATTAAACCACAGCTCCCATCAGAGACACCAATGGGAAAGAAACACAAAAATGAAATAACTAGACCCTAACGGAAACATCAAGAGCGGAAAGCCAAAAGGACAGCCACTTTCCCACAAAATGGACAATTGGCTATCCAAAACATAACTATAAGCGATACACACACTCAAATACAAACCAGAACCTTATTTTCCTTATTTCTGCTCTATGGTTCTAACGTGTACCCACAATCTATTATTTGGGCAGAAATAAGAAAAAAAAATACAGTTTTTCATTTTAAATTTACATTTTAGCGGTAAACTTTACAATGTATTTGTATAGTTGTGTTTTCTTAATGTATTGTTTCTGCTGCAAACCAATTCTTTGAGTGTTCGCCTCATTGAATCGGATCTTACATTACCAAAATCTTTGAGGTGAAATGAAAAAAAATATTTATAATTTGTATTTTTAAACCCACATTTCCACGTACAATAGGGCTTACCAGAGTATGTATTACCAACATTATGGTACCACGCCTATCCAAATATATTTAAAATTTTACCACTGCAAAATGAAAATTTTCAGGTAAAAAATTCTGATTTTTTATATTTCTGCTAGAAACATAAATTGTGGTTACTTACTAGAACCGACTCTGCGATGCAGTCTATAGAGTTTCCACAATATATGAATTTGAAAAAAAAATAAGAAAATAATATATATCCCAGTAAACCTCAGTTTTACCATATAAAAGTTGGGTTTAAGGGGGTCAAAATATTTAGGCTATATAAATGAACGTGATAGCTATTTATTATTCAGTCGGATCACACACCCTTGCGACAAATGACATCTAAAAATAGTTTTAATGTGAAATCTTATGGTTCTTTTATATGCTCCAGGTACAGGGAGCTACTGTCCATAAGAAATGCTGCATTTAGATGAAAAAATCTATGGTTTACGCTAGAATAAAATTTGGAACACCCCTTTAAAGCAAAGCAGGCAGTTGTATAATTTATTGTTGGCTTAAGGAACTTGTAAAGTTGCCGAACGTTTAGTCGATTTTTTATCAATTGACCAAATGCTATCAATTATAGAAGCTTCCCGCCTGTTATTGAGCACGTGCCTATTGCTGATCGTACACAACATCAAGAAAAAACGCCTATATAATTTTGACCCCTTGAGCTCCATGTTATACCGTAAAACTTTACCGGTTTACCGGGGTAAACATTATTTTTCTTATTTCGGCTCTAAAGCAAGAATTGTGGCTAATCGTTAGAACCGCCTCGATTAGGCGGTTCTAACGAGTACCAACAATCTATATTTTGAGCAGATATAAGAAAAATAATTTTCATCTTAAAATGTTCATTTGTTTCTGCGTTAAAGTTTACAATGCATTTGTATAGGCGTGGTTTCGTAATGATAGCCACGTAATGGTTATACATAGCAGCGCTAATAATAGTAGTGATTCGTCTGTCATTAATGACAATGATCAATATTAATCAAATGTGAGAAATGCTATTGCTTTTGTGTTAAAAAATGGCTAGTGAGCCCGCTTTTAACTCATTCTAAACTGTCTGTTGCAAACAGAGCAAGAGACGTCAGAGGAAATAGGCTATGTTGGTGATGCCTAAGCTCTGGCTTTTGCGCTGACCACGTTTCTTTTCAGTTTCGCTTTTGTCTCATATTCACTGGCATCCATTCTGATGAGGCCTCGCCACCTTGCTCGGTCCTGTAGTATCTGTTCCCTAGAATATGTTTGTATGTTGAAGTCCTTACGAGAGGCTTTACGAGTGTCCGTGTATTGCTTCTTCGGACCACCGTTTGAGCGTCTGCACTTTTCTACTTCTCCACAGAGGATTCTCTTTGGCAAACATTTCTCAGACATCCTGGTATTACGATCTGCCCAGCCTAACTGTGTCAGTTGCGTAATACAGTAGAACTTCGATGGCTCTTAAACCGATGGCTCGTTTACTATGGCTGAGTCGAACCCATTCTTGGGCCCCTAGCGAAATCCTCTACATAAGAAATAGTGGGGATAATTAAGGAGATTTTGGTCTTTTATCTTGCAAATGTATGCTATGTGTACTCATTAGAATCGCCTCGATGAGGCAATTCTAATGAGTACACACCCAGCATACGTTTTCATTATAGAACACCGAAAAAGTGTCAAAAAGTATCTCGTTATACCTCCTGACAGTAACCTCAGTGGCTCGAACTACCCAAGTCTCGAACAGATTTTCGAGGTCCCAAAGGTGTTCGATCTATAGCAGTTCGACTGTAGTAAGTACATACTGTATCCCTGACCTTTACGGGACTTCTATTTCCGGAATCTTGTCTTGCCACTTAATCTTCATATTTGTTCTAAGATATCCTGTATGGAAGTGGCTCAGTCATTTGACGAGCCGATGGTAAGCTGTCCTTATTTCGCATATGTGTAATAGTGTTGGCAACACGTTACTTCTGTAGACTTTCAGTTTGTGTCAGATCTGATTCCAAATCGATCCTTAATACGTTCATGAAGTCGGCCTGATGCTGTACTAGCTTTGGAATTCCTGGCAATAACTTCATCATCAATATACACAGTTTTTGACTTTGGGCTTCCATGGTAGTTGAAAATGTCTACTACTTGCAATACTTGTCCTTTCACAGAGATGGTAGGCTCCTTGTAAGACTTGAGATGTGCAGTTTGATAAATTGTTTCTGATTGTGAGCTCATAGCTGTTATAGGAGTCAGATACTTGATCTAGACCTTAATTCATTCACTATTCTGTTGGAGCATCCTTTGCCATGTCAGCAGAGAAAAGGAACTTGTCTCACGCTGGCTTAAGCTTGCGAACTTTCATCACGAAAACACGCCTATATAATTTTGACCCCCTTGAACCCCACTTTTATATAGTAAAACTGGGGTATCCGGGGGTATACCTTATTTTTCTTATTTCTGCTCTAAAATAGAGATTGTGGATACTCGTTAGAACCGCCTAACGAGTGCCCACAATCTATATTTGGAGCAGAAATAAGAAAAATATCACAATTTTAATCATAAATTTTCGGCGATAAAGGTGGCAATGTATTTGTATAGGCGAGTTTGCGTAATGTCCCATTAAAGTGAAACTTTATCCGTATACAATTGTCGATAGTCTTGAAAGTATCTGCGGGCATGTTTGCCGAGTGATGCCGGACAGTGATCCCGAGGGACGGATTTTTCTATCTACCCCTCACACCCATATTTGATTCTTTTTCTTGCATACCTTCCATTTCTGAAAGCGGATTTTTAATGCTGCAGTCACTTCGGTTACCAAAGTCCGCCATATTGTGTTGACACTGCAGGAATGTTTAGTGACGTTGCTGTGACGTCAACCTTAACGACGGCGCATACGAGGTCGTAATCAACCAGTGCATTTATCAAACACATGATTATATTCGATTTTTGGTCGGAACACCAGGGTCAGAACATAAATTTCTACCCCAGGGTAAAATCACGGATTTCCTCGTCTGGTGTGCAAGAAGGTCTAAGCCTGTCCAGGCAAAGTGGTTTGAGTCGGACCGTCAATATATATAAACACTATGGATTTCAATGGATTGCAGGGACTGAAATGTCATTTTATCTCCAAGTTTGGTAAAAAGCCCAAACATTGGAAGCCACCTCTTCAAAATGACCTAAATTGATTTAACGTGTACGTTAAATCTCAAATTTTACAAACACATCTGTGAGCCTGGCAGAAAGCAGCATGCTGAATAGCGTCGGGGCTGCTGGTACACAGTCTTGCTGATTCATTTTGTCACAGGGAAAGAATAAGAAAACTATCCGTCATTTCAGACCCGTGCAAGCGTAAGCTCGTAGAATTAACCCGCAGGTACTATTAACTTGGTTGGACAAGTTGGTTGGTTGGATAATTTTGCGGAGATTATCAAGACTCACTGTCTTTTGATAACGTCATAACTGATAGATTATGGCCGATTATAAACGGCAAGGAATTGTTCAGCCAATCTTCTCATGACAGTTTCTATGTTAATCAATGGACTTACTCCATCTGCACTGAGGGAAAGGGAAAGGGATCGAAGGATCGATGCCCGGGCTTCTCCAGACTTTCGGATGAGTCTTGAAACCGAGGTCCCGTCTCCGTATGACCTTAGCTGTTGGTGGGACGTAAGACTCAAACACATCCAATCACTGAGAGAAAGGGTTTATTCTGGAGCTCTGGGGGATATATACTGTCCTAAGTGCATCTAAGAATATCTTCATATCATTTCTGTCTGCTAAGGACTGAACTTCGCGACGGAAGTAAGGGCCAGGATTGCAGCTGCGTAAAATCGATATAAGCCCACCAGTGGAATTCCATTTCACTGACCGTTCGAAGGCTGTTCTTCTGTCGCGGTTGTTTTTTATGTTTTTTCTTGAGTGTGTGTATCTCTTATATTATTGTTTTTTTTGGATAGCCAGTTGGCCATTTAATGGGAAAGTAACTGGTCTATGTTTCCATTGGGGTTTGGTTGTTTCGTTTCCCTTTTGTGTCGCTGCTGGGAGCTGTGAAATAATTGTATCGATTCCTGATCATTGCTTTCACTTCTATATTGCATCTGGCGGTCGTTTTCTTTTCAGTTTAGAGGTATCTAGTCTCACGGGCACTCCCTTGCCTTGTTATCTCCGTGCAGGCTGAATGCACAGGTTGGGTTTGCTGACAAATAGCCTGTGATCTGTCCACCAATTTGCACAAGGCAGTCTTTGGTTTGTCTTTGAGTGTGTGTATCGTTTACATTTTTTGTTTGGATAGTCAACTGGCCATTTTGTGGGAAAGTGACTGTCCTTTGGACTTTCCGCATTTAATTTCCCGCTAGGGTCTATTTATTTAATGTTTGTGTTTTCTTCCCTTTGGTGTGTCTGATGGGAGATGTGGTTTAATTGTACCGATTCCTGATCATTGCCTTCACTTCTATTTTGTCACTCTGAAATCCCTTCTGTCCTTTGTCAGCGTTTGCCAGTGTGAGGGTGCATCCAGGATGTCTTGTTGCGCAGTTGGCTGAGATATGGCTGAGTTATTGAACACCAGCTCATGCTCTACACTATACCTCAAAGACAGAAGGGCATTGTCACTACACCTTTCTACTCTCTGAGTCCCAAGCACTCATTCCCAGGTGCGGTGGTCTATGACCCCTCTAGCATAGATCATCTTTGAACTTGTCTTTCACATCGTCTGGGTTGGTCATTGCGGGTACATAGGCACTTAAAATAGTTGCATGCCTCATATAGATAAAGGATGACAGCGTCATCAGACGGTCAGTTATGCGTTTTGTAAATTCTGTAAGATGTAATTTGATGAAGAATACCACTTTCCCGCCTCTATTCTTTCTTGCATCCATTCCAGAGGAAAGTGTAACAAACACCAACTTCTATTAAATGTCCTTCCTCTGCAAGGCGAGCCTCTATCAGAGCTGCTATCTCGACTTTTATACTGGTGAAGAACTATACTAACTTGACAGTTTGTACCAGCAGAGTACACCAAGGTACGTACATTCTATCCACGGATTAGCAAAAGTATCACTTTTTGTCTTCTTTCTTGATCGACCGCTAAGTGGGATATCCGCTATTTGCGGTTAACTTTACTCCTTCCCCATGTTTAGGTGGTGAATGGCGATCCCAAGAAAGGCCTGCATAGTTACTCACTTCGGCTGCCGAAGTCCGCAAATCAAGAACCAATCAATAAGCCTGCGTTCAGGCGCGCAACTACAACTACAGCTTTCAGTGTTTCCTCGCCTGCTGATTCGCCGCTCGCCCATCGCTACAGGGCTTTTAGCATGAGTTGCACATGTGTGCTTGCTCTGACTGTGTGTATATGATTAAGCTGGTATGTCCTGTGACTTGGATTATTTATTTGTTTGTGTTGAGGTTTAAGGTCACCGTCAGTTTGAACTAGAACTTGTTTTTCTACAAAAACACAGATGTCTCCCCCTTTTTGACCTCTGAGTATGACCTTGACATTGGAGGTATTGACCTTGGTCTTGTGTGCAACACATGTCTGCAAAATAACTTTAAAAAGTTCAGAGAGAAATAAGAAAGTTATTGACCGTGCACAAAAAAGCCCTTTTTACCTTTGGCCTTGACCTTTGACATCGTCAAAAACATCGTCAAACACATCGTCTCATGATGGTTAATATTTTTGCCAAGTAATTTCATAATACATCATAGAATAAGAAAGTTATTGACTGTACACAAAAAGGCCCCTTTGTGACTTTTGACCTCTAGGTATGACCTTTACATTGGATGTATGGACCTTGGTCTTGCATACGACTCATCGTCTGATGGAGCTGAACATTTCTGCAAGTTCCTTTAAAAAGTCAATCCAGAAATAGAAAGGTTATTGACTGGACACAAAAAAGACTTATTTTGACATCTGACCTCTTAGTATGACCTTGACCTTGGAGGTGCCGACCTTGGTCTAGCACGCAACACATCGTCTCATGATGGTTGACATTTCTGCCAAATAATTTCACAATCCATCTAGGAATAAGAAAGTGATTGACGGAACACTAAAAAAAGCTTGCGGTACCTACATGAGCCATGCAAGAGACTCATCGTCTCATTGCGGTTAACATTTCTGCCACTTAATTTCAAAATCCATCTACAAATAAGAAAGTTATTGACGAAACACGAAAAATGGCCCCTTTTTGGACATTTGACCTCTAAGTATGACCTTGACCTTTGAGGTATCAACCTGGGTCTTGCGCGCAAAACATTTTCTTATGGTGGTTAACATTTCTGCCAAGTAATTTCAAAATCCATCTAAAAATAAGAAAGATATTGACCGAACACAAAAAGGCCCCTTTCTTACCTTTGACCGCTATGTATGACCTTGACCTTTGAGGTACAAACTGGGTCATGTGCGCAACACATCGTCCCATGGTGGTTAACATTTCTGCCAAGCAATTTCAAAATCCATCTCAAAATAAGAAAGTTATTGACCAAATACGAAAAAAGGCCCCTTCTTGACCTTTGACCTCTATGTATGACCTTGACCTTTGAGGTACCAACCTGAATCATACGTGCGGCACATCGTCTCATGGTAGTTAACATTTCTTCCAAGTAATTTCAAATTCTATCTAAAGATAAGAATTTCAAAGTTATTGACGAAACACGAAAAAGGTCCCCTTTGTTTATCTTTGACATCAAAGTATGACCTTGACCTTTGAGGTACCAACCTGGGTCATGCACACAACACATGGTCTCATGGTGGGTAACATTTCTGCCAAGTAATTTCAAAATCCATCTAAAAATAAGAAAGTTATTCTAGACAGGTTTTTAATTATTTAGACCCCATTTTGATCTATGTCAGTCTTTGAATCGACTGCCTATTCGAAATTCGCAAAATTGCAGTATGTTTCCTCTGGCTTTCTTTGCCGGATCATTACAGGGTCACTGATGAGGCTTTTTTAGCCGAAACTACGTAGTATGACCCATCGTCTTTCTTATGAATGTTTTCATTGCTCTTAAAGGAACTCATTTTTGATTTTTATTGACCAAACACGACAAAAGCCACTCTTTGACCTCTAAGTATGACCTTAACCTTCGAGGTACCGACCTGCGTCATGCGCGCCACACATCGTCTCATGGTGGTTAATATTTCTGCCAAGTAATTTCGAAAATCCATTTAAAAATAAGAAAGCTATTGACCGGACATGATTTGCACATACATACATACATACATACATACATACATACATACATACATTAACTCAAAAAGTATAAATGCGAGAGTTATAGTTCTTTCGCTCGGCACGTCGTCTAATATTCATTAATACCTATATGAAGTTTCGTGAAGATAACTTTACTGGTTTTCAAGTTATAGAGCGGACACGATTTTGTGACAGACGGACAGACGGACAGACAGACAGACGGACATACAGACGCGGGGGGGGGGGACAAAATGTCTCTCCGATTTTTTTTTTTTGGTGGGGGGGAGGGGGTGAGACATAATTATAGTAAAGGACAGAAGCCCAGAGTCGACCTAACTCTCTCGTACTGCCCAAGCTGGATCCAGAGGCAAGACAGCATCAACATATTCGGAACTAAGCCCTTGCATTGGATGACTTCTTTAGTGCAGTGTCATGCTAGACATTCTCCACAACATGCTGCTGCATCGCCGTTTCAGCTGTTGAATCAAGCTAATGATTCCCTCTGCCCCAGCTGCCAAAGCTGTCCTTTTGACATTAGATTCTAGTTGTTTCATGTTTGACTTTCTTTCCCTTGGTGTCTCTGATGGGAGGTGTGGGTTAATTGTATCGATTCCTGATCATTGACTTCACTTCTATTTTAACATAGCTGGAATAGTAAAATCCAGATATATAGGATTTTGTTGTTTTCTGAAAAAGACGCGGACTAGGGTTTGAGGACCCCATCTATACTGGATATTGCTACACAGATTCAGTTAACAGCTACATGTATACAGAAGCAGTGACTCAAGTGTCTTATGTAGGTTGAATAACAACGCGATTCTCCCTGTGACGACAGATCGCTGTGTAAAAAATCTTGGTTATATGGGATTGCATACTTAGACATTGGCAGTTTACAGTCAGCTTCAAAGTCAGGATCTACATTATGTGCTTGAAATGCAGACATCTAAGTCTAGGTCTCCGTTCAGAACTATTTTTAAAGCCCAAAAACAAAAACAATCAATACAGTCAGCGCTTTGATTTATATCATAGAAAGTAAGTGTAACACACTGTTATTCTGGTAGCTTTTACATTTATAAACAATGCTCGCAATATAGTTGACATATGCATTGATAAAGAATTTCAACAATACGTAAATAACGACATCATCGGTTTTGAGCAACTTGGCTTATTATGTCTCCCCCGAAAAATTTTTTTTCGGAGAGACATATTGTTTTTCCCCCGGGCGTCCGTCTGTCCGTCTGTCCGTCTGTCACACTTTCGTGTCCGCTCTGTAACTTGAAAACCGTTAGAGCTATCGTCACGAAACTTCGTATAAATATTAATCAGCATTAGACGACGTGCAGTGCGCAAGAACCATAACTCTCGCAGTTATACTTTTTGAATTATCTCCCTTGGAAGTTTGTTGGTATGTATATATGTATGGGCAAATCGTGTCCGGTCAATAACTTTCTTATTTTTTGATGGATTTTAAAATTACTCGGCAGAAATATTAACAACCATAAGACGATGTGTGGTGCGCATGAGGCAGGTCGGTACCTCAAAGGTCAAGGTCATACTTAGAGGTCAAAGGTAAAAAAGGGGCCTTTTTTTTCCTATTTGGTCAATAACTTTCTTATTTTGAGATGGATTTTAAAATTACTTGGCATAATTATTAACAACCATAAGACGATGTGTGGTGCGCATGAGGCAGGTCGGTACCTCAAAGGTCAAGGTCATACTTAGAGGTCAAAGGTAAAAAAGGGGCCTTTTTTTCGTATTTGGTTAATAACTTTCTTATTTTGAGATGGATTTTATAATTACTTGGCATAATTATTAACAACCATAAGACGATGTGTGGTGCGCATGAGGCAGGTCGGTTCCTCAAAGGTCAAGGTCATACTTAGAGGTCAAAGGTCAAAAAAGGGGCCTTTTTTCGTATTTGGTCAATAACTTTCTAATTTTGAGATGGATTTTAAAATTACTTGGCATAATTATTAACAATCATGAGACGATGTGTGGTGCACATGAGGCAGGTCGGTACCTCAAAGGTCAAGGTCATACTTAGAGGTCAAAGGTCAAAAGTGGGCCTTTTTTCGTATTTGGTCAATAACTTTCTTATTTTGAGATGGATTTTGAAATCACATGGCAGAAATGTGAACCAATATAAGGCGATGTGTTGCGCGCATGACCCAGGTTGGTACCTCAAAGGTCAAGGTCATACTTGGAGGTCAAAGGTAAAAAAAGGGGCCTTTTTTCGGGTTTTGCCAATAACTTGCCTATTTTTAAATAGAATTTAAAGTTACTTGGCAAACATGTTGACTATCATGGGACGATGTGTTGCATGCATGATTCAGTTTGGTACCTAAAATGTCAAGGTCATACATAGAGGTCAAAGGTAAAAAAGGGGCCTTTTTTCGTGTTTGGTCAATAACTTTCTTATTTTTAGATGGATTTTGAAATTGCTAGGCAGAAATGTTAACCACCATGAGATGATGTGTTGCACGCATTACCCAGTTTAATACCTGAAAGGTCAAGGTCATACATAGAGGTTAAAGGTAAAAAAGGGCCTTTTTTTGTGTTCTGTCAATAACTTTCTTATTATGCCCCCAACTTTGAAAAAGTTTGAGGAGCATATTGGTTCTGGTTCGTTCGTCCGTCCATTACGCTTTTGATGCATAGCATAACTAAAGAACCATGTATGCCTGGGTTTTGAAATTTCATGTATGGATTCCTCATGGAAAATTAGCTGACGCGTATTTTTTTCCTCGTCCGGATTATGCCCCCTTCAAGAGTTATTGCCCTTTGAATTTTTTTTTTAATAAAATCTTGTCAGCAAGATATCTCAAAAACTATTGGAGCTGGAGCCTTGAAAGTTGGTGATTATATTGATGGTGATGAGTAGATGAACTGATTAACTTTTGACAAAATTCCGAAAAATACTTTGTGAGTTATGGCCCTTTGTCATTTTGGTAATTTGTGCCCATTGTAATGTATGCTAAAAGTGATGCATAGCATAACTTTAGAACCATGTATGCTAGGGTTTTGAAATTTCATATATGGATTCCTCATGGAAAATTAGCTGATGCGTATTTTTTTCTCGTCCGGAATATGCCCCTTTCAATAGTTATTGCCCTTTGAAATTTTTTTAATAAAATATTGTCAGCAAGATATCTCAAAAACTACTGGAGCTAGAGCCTTGAAAGTTGGTGAATAGAATGTTGGTGATGAGTAGATGTACTGATTAACTTATGACAAAATTCCGAAAAATACTTTGTGAGTTATGGCCCTTTGTCATTTTGGTAATTTGTGCCCATTGTAATGTATGCTAAAAGTGATGCATAGCATAACTTTAGAACGGTGTACGCTATAATTTTGAAATTTCATATATGCATTTCTGATGGAAAATAAGCTGACGCGTATTTTTTTCTCGTCAGGATTATGCCCCTTTCAAGAGTTAATGCCCTTTGAATTTTTTTTAATAAAATCTTGTCAGCAAGATATCTCAAAAATATTGGAGTTAGAGGCTTGAAAGTTGGTGAATATATTGGTGGTGATGAGTAGATGAACTGATTAACTTTTGACAAAATTCCAAAAAATACTTTGTGAGTTATGGCCCTTTGTCATTTTGGTAATTTGTGCCCATTGTAATGTATGCTAAAGTGATGCATAGCATAACTTTAGAACCGTGTATGCTAGGGTTTTGAAATTTCATATATGGGTTCCTCATCAAAAATAGCTGACGCGTATTTTTTTTCTCGTCCGGATTATGCCCCTTTCAAGAGTTATTGCCCTTTGAAATTTTTTTAATAAAATCTTGTCAGCCAAATATCTCAAACACTATTGGAGCTAGAGCCTTGAAAGTTGTTGAGTATATTGGTGGTGATGAGTATATGAACTGATTAACTTTTGACAAAATTCCGAAAAATACTTTGCGAGTTATGGCCCTTTGTCATTTTGGTAATTTGTGCCCATTGTAATGAATCCTAAAAGTGATGCATAGCATAACTTTAGAACTGTGTATGCTATGGTTTTGAAATTTCATATATGCATTCCTAATGGAAAATAAGCTGACACATATTTTTTTCTCATCCGGATTATGCCCCTTTCAAGAGTTATTGCCCTTTGAATTTTTTTTAATAAAATCTTGTCAGCAAGATATCTCAAAAACTGTTAGAGCTAGAGGCTTGATGGTTGGACCATGAGTCATGTGCAAGACCAAGGTCCATAACTCCAATGTCAAGGTCATACCTAGAGGTGAAAGGTAAAAAAAAAGGACAGTCAATAACTTCCTTATTCTTTGATGGATTATGAAATTACTTGGCAGAAATGTTAACCATCATGAGACGATGTGTTGTACCGCAAAGGTCAAGGCCATACTTAGAAGTCAAAGGTAAAAAAGTGCTTTTTTTGTTTACGGCCAATAACTTTTTTATTTTTCTATGAACATTTTGAAAGTTACTATGCAGAAATGTTCATCTTCATTAGATGATGTGTTGCACACAAGACCCAGCTCAATACCTCCAATGTCAAGGTTATACTTAGCAGTCAAAAACGGGGGAGACATCTGTGTTTTTGTAGAAAAACAAATTCTAGTTATTATCTATATGAAGTGGAGTTTACAATGGTGTCTTAATCTGGACGTCTGCTTATTTTAAGAAACACGCCTTTAAAATACATTATAAATGTTATAGGCGAAAAAAATAAGATGAAACATTGTGACATTATTCTTATTTCTGCCCATAAACAGATTGAAGCTACTCGTAAGAAACGCCTCAATAAGGCGGTTCTAACGAGTACCAACATTTTATGTTTCATAAGGCGGTTCTAACTACTACCCACAATCTTTGTTTATGAGAATAAAAATAAGGTTTAACCACCTAAACCCAAGTTTTATAATACCAAATTGGGCTCGAGGGGGTCAAGTATATATAGAGGTGTTTTGTGACGAATCAATAGTCAGTTTAAAGCAATCTTTGTAAAATAGAAGTAGAGGCAATGGTCAGGAATCGATACAATTAACCAACAGTTCCCATCAGAGACACCAAAGGGAGAGAAACATAAACATGAACCAACAGACCCCAACGGAAACATCAATAGCAGAAAGCCAAAATGACAGCCACTTTCCCACAAAATGGCAATTTGTCTATCTAAAACAAAATAATATAAGCGACACAAACATCCAAAGACAAACCATAACAAAACTAACAGGGGCAGAAGAACCACCTTGGAACGGTCAATTTGCAATCAAAGTCATTGTAGATCGATATGACACTTTGAAGTGTCATAGAAAGAGCCTTAAAACGAGCCCTGTGTTGTTTGGTAGATGAGCAACTCGCATTATAAACCAGGGGTCTTCAATCCGGTTTCTTCAGACTTTCAGAGTCTTTAAACAAATGCTCTGTCTCAATGAGACCGAAGTTGTCGGTCGGACGCAAAACACGAACAGAAAAAAAAAACAGAAAAAAGGTAAATAGAATTATATTTATAGGACACAGATGCCCGGCGATAAGCCATGGGGCACAAACATGATTATTGTTTGACAAACATGGTGTGAAAACAACATTTGTGTTTTACTTTTAAGGCCTTGACATTGGAGCTACAGATCTGGATCTCGCACGCGAGCCATTGTCTCATGATAGATAACGTTTCTGCCAATTAATTTCAAAATCCTTGATTCTCGCAATAATTGTCCCATGACACTGATTTTTGAGCTATGGACCTGCAACTTCCATCGGAGTCTAACTGTTGGTTTTCTTTTGCTCCAGCATTTCAGTGGTTTCTGGCTGTCGAGTCCTCACCGTTGTCTCACCTCTGTGGTTCTTTGATTGTTTGTGTTCACGGAGTTGTTGCACTGGTGAGTTAGGAGGCCTTCATGCGGATTGAACAAATTATTTGTCTAAATCGCAACGGAAGTAAGGGCGCGGATTGTTGCCACGTAAAATCGATTTAAGCCCCCGAGTGGAAATCTTTCCACTGACCGTTCCAAGGCGGTTCTTCTGTGGCGATTTATTTATGTTGTTGTTTGTTACTTACTGTGTGTATCACTTGTGTCTTTTTATTAGCTCACCTGAGCCGAAGGCTCATGTGAGGTATTAGTATACCACGAGCCGGCGTCCGTCGTCCGTCGTCCGTCGTCCACACTTTCAACGAAGTATATCTCTGGAACCAGTGGGCCGGCCTTGATCAAATTTCATATGAACCATCATCAGGTAGGGGGAAAGGCTGTATTAGGTTTTCGTGCAGATCGGATGAGAACTCTGGTTGCCACAGCAACAAAGAGCTCCCATAGGCTTAACATAGGAAAAAGCTTGTTATCACTCTAGCTCCGTCAATTTTTTTCTGATCGACTTCATTCTTGCAGATAACGAGGACAGGCATTAAATCTCGATCAAGTTCGATTTTGGGCTGAATCGGATTATTCACTCAGGAGTTACGTGCCCTTGAGCGTTGAAAAAATTGCCTATTGACTTAACATGGGGAGAATGTTGTCATCACCGTAGCTGCTTCAATTATTTTCAGATTGGCTTTATTCTTGCAGATAACCAGCACAGCCATGAAATCTCGGTCAAGTTCGATAACTGGCAGAATCGGTTCATTCACTTAGGAGTTACCTGCCCTTGTGTGTTTTTGCATAAGGGTTAATGGGAACTTCAAAAATGTATATCTTAAAGACTACTTGGCCAACTTTTATCAAATTTCATGTGTCGCATTATTGGGCAAGTGGAAAGGCTTCGTTAGGTTTTCAGGCAGATCTGAGTGGAACTCTGGTTGCCATGGCAACATCTAGCTCCCATAGACTTCACATAGGAAAAAGCTTGTCATCACTCTAGCTCCGTCAATTTTTTTCTGATCGACTTCATTCTTGCAGATAACCAGTACAGGCATAAAATCTCGGTCAAGTTCGATTTTGGGCCGAATCAGATAACTCACTCAAGAGTTACGTCCCCTTGAGCGCCCGAAAAATTGCCTATCGACTTAACATGGGGAAAATGTTGTCATCACTGTAGCTGCTTCAATTTTGTTCGGATTGGCTTCATTCTTACAGATAACCAGCACAGCCATGAAATCTCGGTCAAGTTCGATAATTGGCAGAATCGGATCATACACTTAGGAGTTACCTGCCCTTGTGCATTTTTGCATAAGGGTTAATGTGAATTTCAAAAATGTATATCTTGAAGACTACTTGGCCGACTTTGATCAAATTTCATGTGTAACATTATTGGGCAAGTGGAAAGACTGCATTAGGTTTTCTTGCAGATCTGAGTGGAACTCTGGTTACCATGGCAACATATAGCTCCCATAGACTTAACATAGGAAAAAGCTTGTCATCACTCTAGCTCCGTCAATTTTTTTCTGATCGACTTCATTCTTGCAGATAATAAGGACAGGCATAAAATCTCGGTTAAGTTCGATTTTGGGCAGAATCGGAATATTAACCTCGGAGTTACGTGACCTTGAGCGACAAAAAATTTGCCCATAGACTTAACATAGGGAAAATGTTGTGACTACGATAGCGACTTGAATTTTTTTCAGATCAGCTTCAAACTTGCAGGTAACGAGGACAGACATAAAATCACGGTTAAGTTCGATTTTGGGCCGAATCGGATTATTTGCCTTGGGGTTACCTGCCCTTGAGCATGTAAAAATACGTTGTGACCACGATAGCAACTTTATTTTTATTCATATCAGCTTCAAACTTGCAGGTAACGAGGACAGGCATAAAATCCCCGTTAAGTTCGATTTTGGGCCGAATCGGAATATTGACCTCGGAGTTACGTGACCTTGAGCGACAAAAAATTTGCCCATAGACTTAACATAAGGAAAATGTTGTGACTACGATAGCGACTTGAATTTTTTTCATATCAGCTTCAAACTTGCAGGTAACGAGGACAGACATAAAATCTCGGTTAAGTTCGATTTTGGGCCGAATCGGATTATTTGCCTTGGAGTTACCTGCCCTTGAGCATAAAAAATACGTTGTGACCACGATAGCAACTTTATTTTTATTCATATCAGCTTCAAACTTGCAGGTAACGAGGACTGGCATAAAATCTCGGTTAAGTTCAATTTTGGGCCGAATCGGAATATTGACCTCGGAGTTACGTGACCTTGAGCGACAAAAAATTTGCCCATAGACTTAATTAGGGAAAATGTTGCGACTACGATAGCGACTTGAATATTTTTCAGATCAGCTTCAAACTTGCAGGTAACGAGGACAGACATAAAATCTCGGTTAAGTTCGATTTTGGGCCGAATCGGAATATTTGCCTTGGAGTTACCTGCCCTTGAGCATAAAAAAATACGTTGTGACCACGATAGCAACTTTATTTTTATTCATATCAGCTTCAAACTTGCAGGTAACGAGGACAGGCATAAAATCTCGGTTAAGTTCAATTTTGGGCCGAATCGGAATATTGACCTCGGAGTTACGTGACCTTGAGCGACAAAAAATTTGCCAATAGACTTAATTAGGGAAAATGTTGTGACTACTATAGCGACTTGAATTTTTTCAGATCAGCTTCAAACTTGCAGGTAATGAGGAAAGACATAAAATCTCGGTTAAGTTCGATTTTGGGCCGAATCGGAATATTTGCCTTGGAGTTACCTGCCCTTGAGCATAAAAAAATACGTTGTGACCACGATAGCAACTTTATTTTTATTCATATCAGCTTCAAACTTGCAGGTAACGAGGACAGGCATAAAATCTCGGTTAAGTTCGATTTTGGGCCGAATCGGAATATTGACCTCGGAGTTACGTGACCTTGAGAGACAAAAAAATTTGCCCATAGACTTAACGTAGGGAAAATGTTGTGACAGAAATAGCGACTTGAATTTTTAGCTCACCTGAGCCAAAGGCTCCAGTGAGCTGATAGTATACCAAGGCTCCGGAGTCCGTCGTCTGTCGTCCGTCCATCCGTCGTCCACACTTTCAATGAAGCATATCTCAGAAGGCAGTCGACCAATCTTGTTTAAATTTTATGTGTAGCACCATTGGGCAAGGGGAAAGGCTGCATTAGGTTTTGGAGCTAGTCTGGTTCATTTGTTACTTCATTCTTCTTTCTCTCCATATAGAGATAATAGACCAATGTTAAATTTTTAATCAAAGATTTCTCAGGAACTATAAAAGCTAGAAGCATCAAATTTGGTATTCAATAGAATAATGATGACTTATTTTGTGTAAGAGACATTGGGCTTTCTCAGCTTATTTGTTCATCTGTTCTTTCATTCTTCTTTCTCTCCATTTTGACCAATGTTAAATTTTCGTCAAAGATTTCTCAGGAACTATAGAAGCTAGAAGTCTCAAACTTGGAATGCAATGCAATAATGATGACTTATATCCTGTAAGGGTCAATGGGTTGGATTCTATTAGCAGATTTAGTAGTCAAGTCTGTGAATTGTTAAAACTTAAGTTCCTCAGGTGAGCGGTTTAGGCTCATTGAGCCTTTTGTTTTGGATGATAGCCATATGGCCATTTTGTGGGAAACTGTCCTTATGGCCTTCCTTTGTTTAGATTTCCATTATGGTCTGGTCGCTTAATGTTTGTGTTTCTTTCCCTTTGGTGTCTTTGATGGGTGGAGTAAGTTAATTGTATCGATTCCTGATCTTTGTTTTACTTCTACTTTGCACGCGGTGCATTGAGCGTGACGGTAATCGTTTCTACCAAGTAATTTTAAAACCCATCAAAGAATGACAGAAGTAATTACACACGCAGGCACGCGCGCGCGCGCGGACAGTGTAAATTTTTTATTCCCCTTCGCCTTTGGCGGGGGTATGAGGAAAAACTTTAAGGGAAAATGACGATGAAAAGCAATTTATAAAGTATACAGCTATCGCATGCCAGGAAGAAGGTCTTAAGGGCAATGGGAACACCTAGCACATTTGTCCGCTATTTTTCAAAGGGAGACAACTTTCGGACTTCCTGTTCGCTTTTCTATAAGCCCTGTCCCACTGAAAAAGGGGTCTACTCTTAAAGGAAATAATTTGCTCCTCAGGAGCAAATTCGTTTCTTTAAGAGTTGACCCCTATTGAAATGGGAGACAAAAATACTTTTGCAGGAGTTGCAGCCCCTGAAGGTGTTCCCATTCCCCTTAAAGAAAAATATACAGTAAAATTCCTATATTAAGACCATCTTTCGGACAGTTCAAAAGAAACCATGTTTGAACAGTCACAAGGTGTCCTTCCACAAGAGCATATTGAATGTAGAAAACACAATACAGATTTAACTGATACATTTTAAATATGCCTTCCATTAAGAAAACACGCCTATACAAATATATTGCAAACTTTACCACCGACAAACTAAAATCTGATGATGACAAATTGTGATATTTTTGCCCAAAATATAGATTATGGGTACCCGTTAGAACCGCCTCATCGAGGCGGTTCTAACGAATACCCACAATCTATATTTTAGAGCAGAAATAAGAAAAATAAGGCTTACCCCTGTAAGTCCTATTTTACTATATAAAAGTGGGGTTCGAGGGGGTCAAAATTATATAGACGTGTTTTCGTGATGAAAAAAAAAAACAAAAAAAAAAACAATTTTTTTCTTGATTTTAGGTGACCTTAATAGCGGAATTTCACTGTTACAGTACAGCGCATGACAACATCTACAACATTCTGGTGTGATCAGCGAAAGCTCAGACCAGTCTTTGGTTCCATGGTATACTTAGAAAGATAATAGAAAACACCTGTCTTATAACTTTGACTTACCATTTGAAACCCAAAACTGCTTGTCCGGGAAATTTACACTCCTCGCTCGGCAAAAGAAGTACACGCATGCGCCCGGATACTTGTAATTTATAGTTATAACATCTACTCGATCTTTCAGCAGGTTAACACCAACCTCCACAAACTTCGGCATTTCAAACTGCGGAAGCTGGAAAAAAAAAACATTGCATTACGAAAACACGCTTATACAAATACATTGTTACCTTTGTCGCCGAAAACAAAAAGAAAATTTTCAGATGAAAAAGTATCATATTTTTCTTATCATTGCTCAAAATATAGATTATGGGTACTCGTTAGAACCGCCTCATCGAGGCGGTTCTAACGAGTAACCAAAATCTATAGTTTATAGCAGAAATAAGAGAAATAAAGCATACCCCTGTAAACCCCAGTTTTACTGTATAAAAGTGGGGTTTAAGAGGGTCAAAATTATATACATATAGGTGTTTTTGCGTGATGAAAAATACTTAATCATATAACTTCGCAGTTTAACTGTCGATAACGTCATTCCATAAATATCATATGACCACATGTGTCATAACATGTGGTTACTGGTGCGTAACAACACGACGTCGACCTTGACAACCCTATGTTTTCTTCTGAAATTCTCGGCAATTAAATCGATTGAAATCTGTTTATGATAAACATAATCTTACACTCATGGTCATTTAATATGAAATTCATTACGCAAACACGCCTATACAAATACATTTCCACCTTTACTGGCGAAAAAATGAAAATTTTATGATGAAAAATTGTGATATTTTTCTTATTGCTGCTCATAATAAAGATTGTGGGCACTCGTTAGAACCGCCTCATCGAGGCGGTTCTAATGAGTACCCACAATCTATATTTTAGAGCAGAAATAAGAAAAATAAGGTATAACCCCGAAAACCCCAGTTTTACTATATAAAAGTGGGGTTCAAGGGGGTCAAAATTATATAGGCGTGTTTTCGTGATGTTATAAAACTCGCCAGAGGCTCGTTTCATAAATATGATATGGAATGACCACCCGTGAAAAATGATCCATTTGTCTTACGCTATAAAATTAGTGTTGTCAATGAAACTGACTAGAGCCCAGGCAGCGCTATCAGAGGAGTTGTAATTTTTTTCAATGGACCATAACTCTGGCAGTACTGTAGCTAGAGTTAAGTACTTTGCCATGAAATTGTGAAACGATATTGTGACCTTACATTTAAAGTTTGAAAATGATGCGTATGATGGTTTGACGTCACTACAGCTGATGTTTTGGAATGTGTGTGGCCGTAAAAAGTCTCCCTGCCCTACATCATAGTATAGTTTATATTTTCTTGTCCTTTGGGATCATTGATTCCATTGTGGAATTTTGAAAATATTTGAGGGCCACTGATGAGGCCTAATTGGCCGAAACTAGCTAGTCTAGCCCAGAAAACATGTGCACTCCATATTTTCCAGTTCTGTGGTGTATTCATTGCTTCCAAAGTATAACCCTTTTACAGAACATATTGTTATTTAGAAAAAAAATGACAAATGTGGACGTTGTTAAGAATTTCAAAGGGCCATAACTTATAGTATTGTAGCTAGAGTTACGTAACTTGCCACTAAAGTGAGTAATCATTTTGTAACCTTATATTTAAAGTTTGAACTTGATGCATATGACGATTTGTAAGTTATTTGGAAAAAACATGAAAAATGTGGACGTTTTTAAGTTTTTGCAAAGGGCCATAACTCTGATAGTATTGTAGCTAGAGTTACGTTACATCCAATGAAATTGAGTAATTATATTTCAACCTTATGTTTAAATTTTGAAGTCGATGCATATATTTGTTTAAGCCCCTATGGGCGTATGACGGTTTGTAAGTGATTAAGAAACAACATGAAAAATGTGGACGTTTTAAAGTTTTTGCAAAGGGCCATAACTCTGAGAGTATTGTAGCTTGCCATAAACTTGTGCAATGATATTGTGACCTTATATTTAAAGTTTGAAGTTGATGCCTGTGACGGTTTGTAAGTTATTAAGAAAAAACATAAAAAATGTGGACGGACAGACAGACAGACGGACAGAGAGGGTGGTTACTATAGGGCAGCCGCAAAAGTTTTCGGGGTCCAAATGAACCTCGGGAAAAATTTAGCCTGGTCAGCTACACAAACAGTCTTGCAAGAGTCTTGGAATTTTGATATAGAAAATGGAGGCATTGTGCTATCCAGAGCGCTGACGCTTAAACATTAAGTCTCCCACCGCTGTGGGATCGAGGCTCACTCGGGTTCCATAAGGGACGCCAAGTATTGCAATAGACGTTCAGGTAGTTTTTTCGACAGTCCGTTTTTCGCCCAACTTTGATTAATGTTCTGCTTCATGTGTTTTTTTTTTTTTTATATGTTTTACGCCCCCGTCAACACTAATTAGGTCATTCTGTAGACGTTGTTACCAATTTTGTGAGATTTTTACCTGACATCGAGATTTAATGGCATCAAAGTCCTGCCGCCCAAAGAAACCAATAGGGTTTGTATGCACCATTATGCCTGTACCGGCTTAGACCTTACAAGTAGTATACCAGTACCCCTGTACTGTCGGTTTCAGCTCTGGGTGGATGGATGGGTGGATATTTTGTTTTAAGACGCTCAACCCTAATAAGGCATATAGCGTCTAAAAATAATAAGGTATTAGATATAAAATTGTTATTGAAGTTAAAAAGTTAAAATATTAATGATTACAGTTTGTTAAAAAGTCCGTTTTCTTTAAGAAAATTGATTAATTTATAAGATGGTATGTCGCTAAAAAGATCTTTCATTGTTGTAACAATAAAATATTTTGAGCGTATATGATAAAATTCTACACATGAAATGAGAAAGTGTTTAACTGTAAACGGTTCGTCACAAGATATACAGAAAGGTGCTTGTTCGTTTTTTAATATGTAGGGATAAGTGAGTCTTGTGTGTCCAATACGGCATCTTGTGAGTTTAGTCTGATCTTTCCTATTATAATTCGAAAATGTGCATTTGGTATGAAAATTCGGTTGTATTTTATTTAATTTATTATTAGTTTCTATTTCACAAATTAATTGACATTTATTCTATATATATAAGTTTATGTTCGATTTTAAATCTGAAGAAGGAATTTTTAAAATGGTAATAGTTAACGATGATGCTGATTTGGCTTCCAAATCAGCTAACTCATTTCCACGGATATTTACGTGACTGGGAAGCCAGCAGAATATGATCTCCTTTGAGACGGAAAGATAGTGATATTTTCTTAGTTGAATCAATGGGTTTCTATGCTGTTGATCTTTGACAGCTTTCAATACAGAAAGCGAATCGGAATAAATGATGAAATGTCTTTCAGATTGATCTCTAATGTGATAGAGTGCAATATCAATTGCTTTCGCTTCTGCGGTGAAAATAGAGCTATTATCGGGTAATCTAATCCTGTCAGTGAAATTCGGATAATGACAGAACAAGCAACTTTCTCATCTTGTTTCGTACCGTCAGTGTAAATGGAATGTGATGTTTAAAATGTGATTTGATTTCTATAAATTCTAAAAAAAGTCAATGAACTTCGGATTTCTTATTTTTATGTAAGTCTAATATTATCTTTGGATTAGTTAATATCCATGGTTCTTTCCATGGTAATGAAAATGATTGAATATTTTGAACATTAACCTTGGCCTCTTCAAGTAAAGGTCTTATTCTTAGGCCAAGAGGTTTAATGGCGGTTGGTTTCTTACGGTAAAATCTTTCATAATTAGGGTTAAAACACATTCATATGCTGAATTGCGTGGATTTGCAGCTAATTTAGTAGCATATTGAAGAGACAATTTCTCTCTTCTAACCTAAAGCGATGGTTCATTAGATTCAGCATAGAGACTATCAACGGGTGAAGTGCGAAAGGCACCTAGTGCCAAACGTAAACCTTGATGATGTATAGTATCCAAAGATTTTAAATAAGATTTCCTAGCAGATGCATAGACTATGGAGCCATAGTCCAATTTGGAACGACTTAGCGATCTATACAGATTTAAAAGAACAGTGCGATCTCCTCCCTAGTCGGAACGGGACAGGACTTTCAGAATATCAAGAGCTTTTAAACATTTAGCTTTCAAAGCTTTGATATGTGGAATAAAAGACAATTTGTTATCGGATAAAAGACCCAAAAACTTCACCTCAGTGACGACTGGAATTGGACTGCCGTATATAGTTAGTACAGAATCTAAATGCAACTTTCGTATTTGGCAGAAATGAACACACTGAGTTTTTGTTTTTGAAAATTTAAAACCATTTTCTGTCGCACAAGTTTCTACATTAATTAAACACCTTTGCAGTTTAAATTCAATGGTTTCCAAATTTTTCGATTGATAAAAAATTCCAAAATCGTCGACAAAATCGAACAATCTGGGTCTTTTAGACATTTAACTATATTATTAATTTTAATACTGAACACGGTTGGTGATAAAATGCTACCTTGTGGTACACCTTGTTCTTGATTAAATGTCTGATAATGTATTTCCTATGCGATTATTAAATGTTCTATTTGATAGGAAATTTTGAATAAAAAGTGGTAGCCGGCCTTTAAGGCCCAAGGTATGTAAATCTTTCATGATGCCATATTTCCAAGTCGTATCGTAGGCTTTTTCAAGATCAAAAAATACAGCTACGACATGTTCTTTTTTAATAAAGGCATCACGTATAAATGATTCTAACCGAATCAAATGATCGTTAGTAGAGCTGTTTTTTTTTTTCTAAATTTAGCTTGAAATTTAGTGATAAGCTGGTTTGATTCTAAGAACCAAACCAGCCTATCATTAATCATTCTCTCCATTGTTTTACATTAAGCAACTTGTCAAAGCAATAGGTCTGTAATTAGTGGCTTCAGTATGATCTTTATTATGTTTCGGAATAAGAATAATGGTAGCTTTTCTCCAGTTTTCAGGAATCTTTCCAGTGATCCAAATACCATTCAAAATATTTAATAATGTTTCCAATGCCTTTTTGGGTAAATGTTTTAAAATTTGATAGTGTATGTCGTCAGGACCAACAGCAGTATCATGAGATTTATGGAGAACATCTAATAATTCTTTAGTAGCGAAAGGTAAATTATATTTTTCGTGATTTAATGATGAAAAATGTAAATTCTTTTTCTCTTGTTCTTGTTTAATATTTTGGAAGCTTTCTGAATAATTTGAGCTAGAGGAGTTTTTCTGAAAATTTCCCCCAAGGCATTGGAAATGTCTTTAGCCGATGAACATATATTTCCGTTCGATTTGATATGGACAGCTCTGGGTGGAAGCACGTTGCAGTAAAATCTATTTATCAAAGCCCCGAAGGGCGGGTGCCCTCGGCTCCATGTAAGTGAAATGCTCTTGAAGGGATGCAAATCCCCAAATAAACGTGTGCAGCATAAACTACACATTTGCTGTTCGTTAATTACAAATATTGTTTTTTTTTTCTCAAGACGTGACCCATGTCACCCCACACACCTATTCAATTACATTGGAAATTGTGCCACGTTGAAATTTTTCAGATAACATAACCCTGATATTTTACGTATGTTCGCACAAAACGTAAGTTATGGGTACTCGTTAGAACCCGCCCCAGGTTCTAACGAGTATCAACAATCTATGTTTTTGAAGAATTAAGAAAAATAATGTACACTCCTGTAAACCCAGATATATCATATGAAAGTGGGGTTTAAATGTAGTCAAAATTATATAGGCGTGTTTTTGTGTTGGGATTTCTTAGTCTGTATCACGCAAACACGCCTATTTATTACGTTAACACACCCGTGCGACATAGTGCATTATTTCACATCTCCGAAATGGCTACTTTTCTGAAGAAAATCCGTGATATTTTTCTTATTTATACTGCAAACATAGGCTGTGCGTGTTCGTTAGAACCGCCTCATTGAAGCGGTTCTAACGAGTACCCATAACCTATGTCTTGGAACAGAAATAAGAAAAATAAGGTATACCCCCGTAAACCCCAGCTTTCTCTATATAATGTGGGGTTTATGGGGTGTTCATTTCACGGACTTGTTCACGTGATGAATATTAGTTATACCATGTTATGAAATTTAAATAAATTAAATGAATATGTAAATGTTTAAATTAATACGATATGCATGAACAACTTGAAATACGATATAAACAGACTGAAGGTTGAATGATAAACCTTATCACCTATATAGACGGATCCAATGTTTGGACCTTGTTTACATGTCACTGCGCATGCACCAATTACCTCCCCTGTAGAGTAACTATTTTATCTGGTTGGCAAAACATGCATGTTTCCGAACAGTGTCAATGAGATTTTCGTATATTCTTCGTATAATTATACTCACTTCTTCTTCACAAAATTAACTTATCATTGACAAGTCATGTCTTTGAAGTAGAAAAATATACATCTTCGGATATTTTATCACACATTTTATTGCATAAAAAACGTTATAAATCTACCTACCTTTATGACGAAACGTAGTTGATGCGCCTTATTTGATGAACGGAAATAAGGTTTAAGCAGATATATTTTCTGTCTACATTCATTCGAAAAAGAAGCATTTGAATGTCCAAAACGATTCATGACAAACAATATTGACAAGACAATGATTAAACAATAGTTCTTACAGAAAATCATTCGTGCTACAGTAGCGGCAGAGTACGGAATCGGTAGCTATTTTGCCCACCAGAGAAAACGAGACAAATTACCTTTTGCCTTGTGTGACGAAGACTTTGGATGTGTCTATATATCCGTCAATTAACACTGTATAGAAGGCAAATCGCGACGACAAATATTTCACGATATACTAGAACTCATATTATTCTTATAAAAGCTTAATATGTCTTTTGAGAGAATATACTCATTTACCTAATTGAATGAGGCGCATTGTTCTTGCGATTCTTCAGAGTTTTGTTTTGTAATGGAAAACCTCTGTCGCACAGCAACTCATCCGAACTACTAACACGGATATATTTTACCGTCGCAAACTCCGTTTGACGGCTCTGCTGACGTGTCGCCATGAAATGAAATCTCCGGTCATTAAACCGCCTATTTACCTCCTCACATTAGGAAACATGTCCGTAAGAAATAATGGCGTCCAACATGGTGTCAGAAAATGATAAATATTAAGTAAAAATGATAACATCTTTATTTATTCTGCTTTCAACATAGATTAAGGGTAGTCGTTAGAACCGCCTCAATGAGGCGGCTCTAACGAGTACCCACAATCTATGTGTAAAAGCAAGGTAGATAATGTATACCCCCGTAAACTCCACTTTCCTCTATATAAAGTGGGCTTTAGGGGGTCTTTGTTTCACGGACTTATTTTCGTGATGAAATGATAATTTTGAATGCAGATCTACATTAAATGTTCTTACCACAGACACCACATCTATAAACAGAGATCTTTGAGGTCCTTTTATGAACTGAAAATCAACAAGCCAAAACCGCAGTACTTCACTCTCCCCTGGAGTTAGACACCTTGTTGTTATCACAATTCCTGAAAATTGGCACAATGATTATTTTGTGTTTGAGCTCATTAATACATCGTTAAATGGCATATTCTTAACAAGTCCATCCAAAAGCATACTTCCCTTGGAAACCTAATTTGTATAGAGAAACGTGAGCTCCAAAAGGGTAGGTATTTGCCATAAGGCTTGTTCAGCGATGTTGAAAACGAGAAAGCTAAAAAAAATAATCAGAAAACGAGATAAATGCCTAACGGCATTATGGACGTGTTTTACGTTTTCTTTTGTACAAAAGCCCAACAGATCACAGCAATTACAAGAGCGCTAAGAAACACTAAACAAGAAAACTTATTTTAAATAGTTTAATGTAAAACAAATACAATTCCAATTTTGCCGGTTTTGCCCCAAAAGCCATTTTTATATGGAAGAGTTTAACAGGCTGCACAGTTGATAGAGTACCAAAAAGTACCAATAAGAACAAATAAACAAGAATTAAATCCTGTTTTCAAGCCTCGGCACAAAAAGTAAATACAATTTATATTTGACAAAAATATCGACAAGCTTGCAAGTAATATTAACTGTTTATAAATGTTTATTTTTAGAAAAAAAAAATCTGTACCAGGATTTGAAGCAACGACCCTATGGTTCGGAGTCCTGCACTAAATCAGCTGCACTACCAAGCTTGCAATGGAGGGAGGTAATACAGAGAAAACTTCTAAATGACATTAAGTTCGAACAAGATAAACGGCTAATGGCATTAAGGACGAAAACATTAGGCACTACAGGGATTACAATGTTTTTAAAGAAAAAAAAAAGCCAGTGACCTTGACGTTGGACACAGGGCCCTGAAAGTACACCTTGCTTGAGAAATTTGTGTGAAGTTCTATATTAAAATCACTCAAAAAATATAAGCGCTAGAGCAATGACAATTGTTCTTATCTAAAATAGCTACTGTGACTTTGACGTTCAGCTCAGGGCCCTGAGAATCAAACATGCTCGAGATATTATCAAAAGCAACATTTGTATGAAGTGACATTAAAATCCATCAACAGATGTCAACATTTGAGCAATGAAAACGTTTTTTTTTTTTCTAAAAACAGCTACAGTGACCTTGACCTTCGGTCCAGAACACTAAAAGTCGAAATTGCTCAAGATATTATCAAAAGCATTATTTGCGTAAGGTTATATTAAAATCCATCTATAAATGTAATCGGTAGAGTGATGACAAAGTATTTTTTCACCTAAAATAGTCACAGTGACCTTGACATTGAGCTCAGGATCCTAGAAGTCAAACATGCTCGAGATATTAGCATAATCAACATTTGTGTGAATTGTATTAAAATTCATCAACAGGCGTAGGCGCAAGCGCAATGACAAAGTGTTTTCTAAAGATAGCCACAGTTACCTTGACCTTGTGCCCAGGACCCTGAAAGTCGAACTTGCTAAAAACATTATCATAAGTAATATTCGTGCAAGTTATATAAATGTTAGCGCTAGAACAATGCCAAAGTTTTTCTAAGACTTGCCAGTGACCTTAACCTCGGACCAGGACTTCGTTGTGCGAGAGGATAATAACTGAGTATGTGTAGTCATGAACAAAAAAAAATAAAAAAGATCCTTCACCTGGATTCGAACTCACGACCTTCTGATCCAACACTCTATCCACGATACTGGCACTTGAAAAAAGGTTAACCAAAAGGTAAACATGACAAACTGACAATTTTCACAAAAATTTTCGTCCTTGGTGCCATATATGCGTATGAAAGGTATTCATCCAATGAAGCAACAGTCCTTATATGAAAGCAGTCACTGAAAAATGATGGTAACATATCATTTTGAAAAAAAAGGTTAACCAAAAGGCCAATCTCAGACGACGCCCGCCCGCCCGACGCCCGTCCGGATATCGCTATTTAAAGGACGAAATTTTTTAAATAGCCGTTCAAAAATGACTTTAAAAAAATCTATACTGTTCACAAAAAGTTGGGGATATTCGGGTTCCTTCGAGCACATCAGCCTAAACATTAGGAATAATCAGATATCGGGTATAGCATGTCAATTGACTATCATCAGTGTGTATTCTATCGTTAAGCAGTATGATATTTATGCTCGAGTGGCGTAGCACAGGGGCATAAATTGTACATGGGTAGCACGTGAATTTATTTTAACATTAGTAACAAGCCCATTTATTGATGCGAGATTTCGATAAAACTGCCTTTATCGACTGTTGAAGTGTTTTATGAAACGATTTCATAAACAAATTTGTTATAAGATCCGTTATTCGGCTAACGGGAGGTCGACATTGAAGAACCTTTGGTATGCTCCAGACCGGAAGTACGCAGCAGCAGACGGCAAATGTTATACATGCGCCACAGTCAGTTGTCAGTCGACTATGGTCACGCTATCGTAGGACAGGAGCGGTAGCGGATTTGCAGAAAAGTGGACTCAAAAAGAGTACTAACGGATACGATGACCGCCTAGTTGTCAATCAAGCATTACGAAACCGGAGACTAACGTCAACAGATCTTCAGCAATACCTGCGCCGAGGAACAGACGATCCGAAATCGCCTTCACTCGAGTGACCTTATGGCACGGAGTCCGCAAGTTGTACTGCCGTTGAAAGCTAGGCATCGTAGAGCAGGCCTTGCGTGGTGGTGATGATGATTTCTTGTTTAACGACGCGTCAACCCTCTTTGTGGGTCATATGCGTCAAACGGTTAATGGTTAAACGGCATGAAGAATTGTGAGGATAGTAAAAGTAAAAAAAAAATAATTATGATATTTATAAAAATCTGAAACAGTTGGTCTTGCCTGGTGTACACAGGAACATTAATCAGTGGTCTCACGTTATGTTCAGTGATGAATCCCGGTTTAACTTGGACTTTCGTGATGGTTGTAGAAAGGTCTGGCGTCGTACTGTTGAACTTTATACAGACCCGTCTAGAGTTACTCATGATGGAAATGGAGCAGGGTCTGCTATGGCATGGTTTGGGTTCACAATGACGGAAAAAACAGACTTACATGTGTGCCAAGGCAGAGTTACAGGACTGTACTATCGTGATTACGTATTGGATCCTCACGTGTTACCGTTTGCTCGACGCCACGGTCCTGGATTCATCTTTCAGGACGATAACGCTATGGCTCATCAACGGCAAAATATTCGGACAATACCATGGCCTGCAATGAGTCCATACGTATCTCACATCAAATACGTATTCAGACATCCTCGGGAAACAGGTCCGAAGCCGCGATCCGCCTCCAAGCACCCTGGGTGAGCTTGGTGCAGCACTTCAAGGTGAGTGGCAAAAGATCCCTCCGTTCACGATTCGTAGACTAATTGGAAATATGCGACGACGATTCATTGCATGCTGTGACAATCGAGGCGGTCCAACACGTAATTGAGGACTTGTGAAAAATGGCGGTGACGCTTAGAAGATTGGTCGCCGTGTCGCTACATAATGACGTGATCACTGCACTTCAACTGTGGTTCAATTTATAGATATTTGATAGTTCTTTGAATTAAATGCATCTTGGTCAGGTAATTGTTTATTCATTTACCAGTACTCAGCCTGAAAGTAAAAATTAATATGCCCTACTTTTGTGAACCGTATTAATAAGGAAACATACCTCACATTGCTGTTTCATCCTAATTGAGGGTATTAACAAACACGTCTATGTAATGAACATCCCTAATCCACACAATAGAAGGAGAAAACTGGGGTTTTCGGGGTGTAAATTATCTTATTTCTGTTCTTATATACAGACCGTGAGTACTCGTTAGAATCATCTCAATATGGCGGGTCTAACGAACACCGGCAACATATATTTGAAGTAGAAATAAGAAAAATATCAAAATTTTGACCAGAAAATTAACAGTTTTGGAGATATTTATCAATGGCTTATGTCGCACGGATTTGTTATCACAATGGTACTTCCAAAAACTGAACAAATCTCTATAGCTGTAAATCCCTTCTAAGATGGACATCACGTGAACTAGTCCGTGAAATGAACACCCCCTGAAACCCCACTTTATGTAGAGAAAGCTGGGGTTTACGGGGGTATTCATTATTTTTCTTATTTATGCTCAAAGACATAGGTTGTGGGTACTCGTTAGAACCGCCTCAATGAGGCGGTTCTAACAAGCACCCATAACCTATGTTTACAGTATAAATAACAAAAATATCACGGATTTTTCATCAGAACATAAAAACATTTTGGAGATGGGAAAAACACACAGTGTCGCACGGGTGTGTTATCGTAATGGACTAGAGGTTTAAAAAAGCGATTGGAGTGTTCTCTAAAAGTTCCCGAGGAGCCACAGTCGAGTTCTTTAAGGGAACAGAATTTACCCAGGTCAAGGCCGGAAAGTTGCTTCCATTGTGAACTTGAGAAAGTGTATCAGGTGAATTAATTCTCCTACACTGGCAGAGATGACTTCTGGTCGTATTAGAAGCCATTTAAAATACATGTTTATTTAGATCTATTTACATTCTCGGCGCATATACAGATAATACCTTTAGTTTGCTATTGGAACGCAAAGTTGTTCATACCGCAATTAATACATCGTCATCACACCATCACAAAGTGATCATCACGAAAACACGCCTATATACTTTTGGCCCCTTTGAACCTCACGTTTATACAGTAAAACTGGGGGTATTCCTTATTTTTTAACTTCTGCTCTTAAATATATGTTGTGGGTACTCGTAAGAACCGCCTCGATGAGGCGGTTCTAGCGAGTACCCACAATCTATATTTTTCATCTTAAAATTTTCGTTTTTTGGCGGTAAAGTTTACAATGTATTTGTATAGGCGTCTTTTCGTAATGTATCAAAATAAACCATGGTTCTCTCCAATATGATAGGAAAGGAGACGTGTATCTTGCGTCACTGGAGCGTCCATCTGATATTGGCATACAGTTGGACAAGGCCTGCTGTCCTTGCAGCGGGTAAAGGCAGAATGGGGACTGTTAATTCTTCTGTTTCTATCCTTCCATTAAATTTCCTGTGTCTCCTCTGTCTCTCACTTTCATCTCGTCTACTATATTTTCTATGACTTTTCTCCCTTTCTCTGTGAGACGACACAAAATGACCCATAAGGGTTGACGTGTCGTTAAACCCAAAACAATTAATCTCCAATATGATTGGACGATGGTGAAGTTAAAATGTCAAATGCGTTCTCCCACTGTCAATAATAAAACTGCGTACAAATGCTTTCTAGTTTCAGTTTTAGCGTTCAGTGAAATGTGAACGGTATCAGGTTACGAGAATAATTTAAGTGAACCCCTTCTTTCCATATACCTGGCTCTAATAAACAATATTTTAGAAGAAGCACCTGAAGTATGATTTAATGCAAAGTTTGCAGACTGCGTCATCATTAGAATGTACTCAGTCCTGTCTGTGGTGGACAATATATAAACTGTTTCTCCTACCTCGACACTGCTACTTATGGTAATGTTGGCATCCAAATTGACAAAGTCAACTGAAAGCAAAGGAGAAACAAGAAATGAAAAGTATAGAAATGTTAACATAGAGGATCTTACATGAGTGCTCATGTATTATTGAATTTATTAAACGAGTTGAGGAAAAGGGATAAAATGCGAGGCTTGCCGAGCATTTTATCCCTTTTCCTCAACGAGTTTAATAAATTCAATAATACATGAGCACGAATGCAAGATTCTATTTATCATATGACATTTAAAACGCAATTTATTCACGATTGGTTACAAAATGTCAGTATTCCGCCATTAGTAAACGCGATGTCGTTAAGGACGTCGTACATGTAACGTTACGGGACGTATCTACATAATTTGCATATTTAATCCACTAGTGGATTATCGAAAATATTACATGGCGTTATTACACTCTCAGACGCGACGTCATATGATATAATATCATTCTCTAGCATACTTTCAGAGACTATCAATTCACAAAGCGCTGTCAGTGCCTTAGTTTTGGAGGGATTTTGTGTTGAACGTGTTAGGGTTTTCTTAACGTGTCCTGTAATTGTCACGCTAATTTACTTGTAAAATTTATATTTGATTTGCTAGAACAAAGATTGGCTTTGTGTTTTTTTTTGCTCTTTTTAACAAGTTCGAAAGTCTTCGGCTTGGAGCCACTCCCGTTTCTCACGATACTCGTATTTAATTTACTTTAAATTTGCTATTAAACGACGTCTGGTAATTATGGCAAATTTACGCTAACTGCGCTTTTGACAGACGCCTTGCGAGACTGTGCATTCGCTATTGACAAATGTGTGGTAATAGGGATTTACCAAATAAATCGCTAATGGCCGACGCCTAGCATTACTGTAAAATCAATTCGCTATTTCCAGATGTCTGAAAATCGTATATCCAGACATATAATATGGTCAAGCACAATGAAGGCAAGAACTGCTACTTCCAGACCCAAGTCTTGTATTTTATATACCGTGTCTAACGAGAATGAATCAGAAAAATGTCATACATTGTGAAAACACACCTTTACAAATACAAAGTACATTGTAACCTTTATCGCCAAAACAATTGAAAAATTTGAGATGAAATATTGTGATATTTTTTCTTATTTCTGCTTAAAATATAGATTATGTGTTCTAGCGAGTACCCACAGTCTATATTTTAGAGCTGAAATAAGAAACATAAGGTTTACCCCAGGGCCTGTAAACCCGAGTTTTACTATATAAAAGTGGGGTTGAAGGGGGTCAAAATTATATAGGCGTGTTTTCGTGATGACTTTCCTTTAGAAAAGTAACTATTATGGAGATGATGATTAATATGGAGATGCACACACGTGTGTTGTCGTAGTGCATTTTCTGAGACTAAACAGGGCCGGAGTGTCAAAATATGACTTGTTTTCTAAGACGGAGCCATTATAGAAAACGAAAAAGAAATATCGTCGATGTCTTAGTGAAGCCACCGAGCACCCAAACTCTTTGTTTTGGCAAAGAATTAAAAATTATAATGTATGATCTCTTAACCCAAATATGGGAATATTAAAGAATGTGTATTATACAAACTTGAAAACATAATGAGATGATTGACAATTGATACGCTCTGCTTATGTATACGGAGCCATATGGCTGCTAGGGTTTAAGGAGCAGTCCAACTCGCACCACTTTCCTAGACAAGCCTAGACCTTACATGTAAAGCTTTATACATGTACTCAAATTTTTCGGTTTCAGATTCGCGCGAAAACATCGCGCAGCCCAATCAATTTCTTCAAGCCAAGATGGGCGGAGCGCATCGTAGAAGGCGAATAATATATAACCCCACCCTGCGTGTTGGGCGTATAAACCACTACTGTTGAATACTTTACACAATTACTTTTACTCAGCCAAAATATTTGATAGAAATATTTTACAAACAAATCAGACAATTTTCCTGTTTAAACCAGCAAACAATATTGTGTGTGCTGCTAATCAATTTGAGTACGGAGAGGCTAGTGATGGACGTCTGGTTATAGCGAATTTACGTTGAAATCGTTAATAGCAGGCGCCTGGTAATATCAATTTTCTGTTAAATTCTTTATTGAAAGACGACTGGTTGTGGCGAATTAGCGTTACATTCGCTATTGACAGACGTCTGGTAATCGCGAATAAAATCAAAAACTGCTTTTTCCAGGCCTTAGTTTATATCATATACACAATGTGTCTAACGAGTATCAACAACTTACGTTTGACTTCTCAATAAGAAGAATGTCACAACTTTCCATCAAAAAACTAACTTTGGAAAATGAAAGAGTTCAATACGTCACACAGGTATGTTGTCGCAATGCATTCTTAAAGACTGTAAGATATGAATTATATTCGTAATGATGATTGTTAAGGGTCCAAAGCTATATTCAGCAATACCCGCCAATTCCAAAGACATTTAAAGGCGAGACATGCTGTCTGATAACATGTACCAGCTCTTGTTACTTTGTAAAATTTATTTAAAGAGACTTCAACCTACGGCGATCGGATCCCAAGAGTATATTCTAAGAACTGAACAGGTTCAGTCTTTCTTTTGATTTATCTGTATCTGTTTGTAGTTTAAGGGGAAAGGGGACACCTTCAGGGGAGGCAACTACTGCAAAAGTTTTTTTTGTCTCCCATGTCAATAGGGGTCAACTCTTAAAGGAACAAATTTGCCTTCTTTCCTTTAAGAGTAGACCCGTTTTTGAGTGGGACATGGCTTATAGAAAAGCGAACAGAAAGTCCCGAAAGTTGTCTCCCTTTGAAAAATGGCAAACAAATCTGCCAGGTGCTCTCATTCCCCTTAAATAGCTAGATGTATGTTACGAAAAAGAACAACAAAATAAAGTTTGAAAGCGATATAGTTATCTTTATAAACTCACAAAAATAAAAGTTGTTACGAGATAATAGTACTTTTAGCGTGGTCAGATGGCTGATTCTTGTTCAATCTCTATACTACACGTGCTGCTATAGCGAGTCTGCGCAGAACCGCAGCCACAATGAAGAATTCGCTGTTCGCATAAGCCGTAAGGACTAGCATTACGTGGTCCAGTTATAATTTTACGAATCGCCGAGTTCACAAGTTACCCATCTCAACCTGCTTCTTGAAACATGTAAAACTTGTTCACTTGTTATCAATATAACGCACAATAATACGCTTCCCGGGACGTCGAGAGCATTCTTGCCAAAAAGAAAAAAAAGAGACAAAAAACAAATACCCGAAAATAATATAATTTACAGGCGTCTGGAAAAAAGCGATTTAAAAATGAATTCTCTGGTGACGGATACGTGGGAACATCGATTCTTACACGAATTCGCTATTGCCGGATGTCTGGTAATAGCGAATTAAACGTGAAATCGCTATTACCAGACGACCATCAATAGCCATTTTTACGTGAAATCACTATTGCCAGATGTCTGTCAATAGAGCCCCCATTTTAAAATGACAACAATCGAGCAGGCCAAATTTCATGCTCAAGTGAGTTGATCAGGAAAAAAGTTTCATTAACCTGGGACCCTAAAGGGGGCTTTACCCATCATGTTTTCCATGTGGATGTGCTGTGTAAAACTAGCTATGTCTTACCTCAATAGGACATGTGTTGGAAGACTTGAGCAATAGAACTTGTTCTATTCCCCATGTAAAAAACCCGGCATTTCAGCCTATCAGAGAATAGGTCACTGGGTTTAAGAACAAGAGAATAGGTGGAACCGAAGATGTGAAGTAGTAAGAGGATTCTATTAGCAAAAGAGTAAAATATGGTGGTCGTATTCACTTTGAAGTATGGTATGAAATCTGCATAATATTCTGATATGACGGAAATACTCTTGAAAGGGGTGTAAATTTAAAAGCGTCAATCCACTCTTTGTGTTTGGTGATGGAAGAAGACGAGGAACAAAGGAGGACTGAAGAACGTAAATTATATATAATGTGCTGTCGGGTAGAGGAAAATTTGATTCTTGAAATTGAAAATAACAGTCAAGACGATTACAGTAGCGTGAGCAGCATTTGGAGATCAAGAGTTGTTAGGCATGGATAAAATGATCAGAAATGGCAGACCAGTCTCCGCCGATAAGGATGATGAACCCTCAGTACAGGGCTTCTGTTAGATTTAGTCTAAATCATGCAGACCATGTCTACAGTCAAGATGGTATATCACAAGGTACTTGCATGACTATTTGGAACTTGAAAAGACCAAGACCATTAAGCATAACATTCAATAATTTTGACAAGAAACAATAAGTATTTGGGAACTCAAAAGCACAATAAATTCAGCTAAGAAAAGGAAATTGAAGGACATCTTCTTTTAGCCAGATCTATCCTGGAGGCTGAGGGAAGCTGCAAAGGCCAAAAGGATTTTGAGGTGAGCAGCTAAAGAAACTAAAACTGAGCAACTAAGCACAATTAAAAAGAGAAACGACCAGGAACCGATTAGGGCTTACAACACTTCAACAATAGATGTGATGTGATGTGATGAAAAGGAACTTCAGAATAAACAGCGGTAAAATGAAAACACAGATCAAGACATGGCATGTAAATTAAAGAAAACATGCATGTCTAACTACTGCATGTCTTTACGCGCAGGTTTAAATCTGCCGTGTATAGGGGCCTTTAACTCTCAAGCTGAGTAAATGTAGGAAAAAAGAAGACAATGAATACAGTTTTAAATCCAGTGTCTACTAAAAGGTAACCTGTTCATTCAATGACCAAACCAGAAAAGAAAACGTTTTCAACCCCGTCACACCTGAATTTTGAAGTAATTCGTTCAGAGCCCACATTTCTTATATATGTTGATTATTCGGTCTTTGATGCTGAAACGGGTTTATCAAATAATGTAGGTTACCTGTTCTGATGGTCGACCTTGAAAGTTCCGTTGTTGAGGCTGTTGTTGTCGGGGGAACATTTTGAGTGAAATATCGAAACCTCACATGAACATTTACACTGCTGCCAACGACAATAATAGTTGGGTTTGAGGCATCCATGCACGTCACTTCTACGTCATAGATGAAGTTACCTATAATTAGCTCCTCAACCTCCGCGATGATTTCGCTATCTGAAATTTGAACATCATCATTACTAAAACACGCCTATACAAATACATTGTAACCTTTATCGCATAAAAAATGAAAATTTTAAGATGAAAAATTGTCATATTTCTTTTTCATTTCTGCTCAAAATATAGATTTTGGGTACTCGTTAGAACCGGCTCATCGAGGCCAAACAAAGCTCGTTTGCGTCTACCCACAATCTATCTTTTTGAAGAAGAAACAGGGAAATAATTTATACCCTGTAAACCCCACTTTTTTATATAAAGACAGGATTACAGAGGTGTTAATTACACAAAATTATTAAACTTACGGAAGTGGAACCCAGTGGCCTCTTTATCTTTTATGCCTCTCGATCCGCGCTGGGGTCACATGTGAGACGCTCACATGGTTAGACCGAAATAAGCAGAATAATCTTGAAAGGGTTGTGAAACCAAACCTTCACCAAGGAACAAAGTTAATAACATTCGTCGATAGTAAACTAACACCAACGCCCTTTGATACATAAACAAATGAGACGGTATTGGCATTCCAGATTCACATGGGCCCCGTCAAGCGATTTTGGTACTTATCGCCTATGCTAGCAGCGAAGGTTCAGGTGAGCCTGCGCATCCGCGCAGTCTCGCCAGAACCTTCGCTGCTCGCTCATACAAGAAATGAATCCAGAGGAACCTTTAGACAGAAAGCCATATCCCTGGCCCCCATGAATGGCTGGGCATGCGCAGTTAAAATTTGTCATGACGGAATGCTCGAAGACACAAACTCGCTTGGCGGTGCCCATATGAAGTTAGGATTACAGAGGTGTTAATTATACTAAATTATTAGTGGCCTGGTGGGTGAGAGCGCTTTCTCTTTATCTTTTATGCCTCTCTATCCGCGCTGGGGTCACATGTGAGACGCCCACATGGTCAGACCGAAATAAGCAGAACAATCTTGAAAGGGTTGTGAAACCAAACCTCCACCAAGAAACAAATTAATAGCATTCGTCGATAGTAAACTAACACCAACGCCCTTTGATACATAAACGAATGAGACGGTATTGGCATTCCAGATTCACATGGGCCCCGTCAAGCGATTTTGGTACTTATCGCCTATGCGAGCAGCGAAGGTTCAGGCGAGCCTGCGCATCCGCGCAGTCTCACCAGAACCTTCGCTGCTCGCTCATACAAGAAATGAATCAAGAGGAACCTTCAGACAGAAAGCCATATCCCTGGCCCCCATGAATGGCTGGGCATGCGCAGTTAAAATTTGTGATGACGGAATGCTTGAAGACACAAATTCGCTTGGCGGGGCTCACATAAAGTTGACAATTCCGTGTAAATAACACTCCTCCTAACCCCTACTTTATACAGAGGAATACAGGGGTGTACATTGGTTTCCTTATTTTGCTTAAAACATAGTTTGATCTCATTGCGGCGGTCCCAACAAGAAAACATAATCTATGTTTGAACTGGAACTGTGGTTTTTTGTTTAACAGCCCTTTCAAGATTATTTCACTTATGCCGAGACGACCGTAAATAAGAGGTGAGCGAAACTGTGATAGATCTGACCTTACGTTGCGCAACTTGGCATCTCAAATGTTATCCATTCGGACTGAAATTAAGAAACATTTTTCAAAAAACGGAAACATGATTGTTCTAGAGATATGAGGGGCGCCATTAAACCTTTACGAATCTCTAGGCTAATTCAGCAGACGATAATATGTAGATATTTTTCTTGTTTTTTTTTTTTTCAAGATAATTGACCCGGTAGTTATGCAGAGGAAGATTTTTCAAGATTTTTTTCCGTGGTTTGGCATAGTGGCCTTCTTGGTCATGTGACCTGGACCATACAAACAAGCTTTCGTTTCCCCTTTGTCAGGTGGATACATATGAAATTTAATTGAAATTAGCCAGGTGGTTTTAAAAAAGAATACATTTAACAAAAAGGCATGCGACAGACGAGCAGACGACAGAAGCCTACAATCTTACGGCTTAAAGTAGTAAAAATATTTCACTTTTAAGTGACTGATTTGAACTCTTCCACTTGTGCATTTTGATACTTTGCTTTTGTTTGATTTAAGGTTTATTGTCCCCGTCAACATAGCAAAGGTCATTTTGGAGACGTTGCTTCCAATAATTATTTTGAAGGACTTTTACTCTACATTGAGATGAAATGACTTCTCAAGCACTGCCGTCCAATGAAACCAATAAGGTTTATAAGCATGGACTCGCTCCGCTTTGCCTGGGCAGGCTTAGATACTCTAAGCGGTTTACCAGTACTCGTGTGCGGGTCGGTTTCAGCTCTGCGTGGAAGCATCATGCAGCTCATATATTTCTTCAAGTCCCTATGCGCGGGGGCAAGTGCATTTTGATACATCTTTTCTCGTAAATTGTGGAATAATGCTATGATCATTAAAATACTACAAATGGGAGTAGATCCTGATGAGCCGTCGCCAACGCCTTACATTGTTTGCATTGGTGTTTGTACAATTACCATAACGTGAACAGGTCCGAAAATGAAGACCCCCCTATACCCCACTTTATATAGAGAAAACAGGGTTTTAAAGGGGTAAACATTATTTTTCTTATTTTTGCTCCAAGACATAGGTCGGGGGTACTCGTTAGAGCACCCACAACCTATGTTTGCAGTATTTATAAGAAAAATATCACGGATTTTCATAAAAAAGTAGCCATTTTGGAGATGTGAAAAAATGCACTATATATAGCACGGGTGTGTTATCGTAAGGCAAAGCAAAGCCTCAAATGACAGCGTTTCAACGCAAATCAAAGAAGGGAGTGCTTGCAAATCAAACCTGCGAACAAACGCATGTTATCTAAGAGCCGCATTAGACGTCACACGAATGCAAATGACAAACACAAACGATACAGTTGAAAGCTTGTATTTTTTATTTTATATGTTATGAAGGCTAAATGTACTTTATTCTGCCAAGAAAAGAGTGTTGTCACTTTCCAACACAACAGCTCTTTCTTCAGCATTTCGTAATCCAATAGTGCCGTTTAAGTTGCCATGACTTTCCAGTGTCTTCTTATTCTAACTCACTCACCTCTTACTTTTACATATACGATTTGAGTAACGGTGTACACGATTGAAAAGTTAAATGCAGTAAGTTGTTCTGTGTAAGGGTGCACGTGGTGGGTCAATGTAAGTTCTATTCCTTTTACTATACATGTATTCTATTGCTCGGCCTCGGTTGCCCAGTCGGATATGCATTTGGCTAGTGATCAGGATGTTCTGGGTCCAGTACCTACCGGACAGGCAACCATTTATCGTGAAATCTTTTCTACAGTCATACTAGCGCTCAGCCTTCTGACGATTCAAGAAGGTTAGTTGTCAATATGCGCACTGTGCTGGTCAACTGCGTACATGTATGTAAAATTCAACATCACAGAAGTGAAAAATATTGAGTGTTCATGTTTTCTGGGCCAGACTAGCTAGTTTCGGTCAATTAGGCCTCATCAGTGACCCTCAGATATTTTCAAAATCCACAATGGAATCAATGATCCCAAAGGACAAGAAAATATAATCTACACTATGATGTAGGGCAAGGAGACGTTTTACCGCCGCCACACATTCCCACACACCAGCTGTAGTGAAGTTAAATATGTTCTATAAAAGGGTTATCCTTTGGAAGCAAGGAATACACCACAGAAGTGAAAAATATGGAGTGTACATGTTTTCTGGGCCAGACTAGCTAGTTTCGGAAAACCGGACTAACCATTCCTCAAGGCACTGTTTCATTTTTTTCATTGACATGCGCAGATACTGATCACATGACCTGCTAATAGTACTGGCCATCTATGTTAAACTGATACCGTCTTTGCTATTAGATGTACTGTGGTTTGAGGTCCTTATTAGATGTACTGTGGTTTGAGGTCCTTATTAGATGTACTGTGGTTTGAGGTGAAGTCGGCCCATGTGTAGCTAAGTAAACTACCCGTTTTTTTCTGGTTGACTGAGTCGTTATCCCATATATGCCTAGCGGCCCTTTTGGGAGACACTGACAAACAGTGTAGACCCAGATCAGACGCCGCAGAACGAGGCATCTGATCTGCGTCTACACAGTTTGCTTAAATAACATTTAGTTTGTCCTTCCAGAACTGAAGTTGTGAACTTCTTATTGAAAGAATGAACTCTTAACTGGTCAACCGCGTATAGGTACATGTATGCAAAAGCCAAACAACAAAGCGTATAGCTTGGTAAACTGACCGGTTCGATATAGCTTTAACAATGTTGACTGAGTCGTTTAACAAACTATTCTGTTCTGTTCTATTCGCCGCTAATTCTATGTCACAGGGCCAGATGCAAAGAGCACATATGCAAATGCTCTAGTGAGTCTGCGCTAATGCGCATGCTCATCAGATCATTTGCTGTACGAAGACATGTCGAGGTAACATTCTGGCAGTTTTAAACATGGTGTGGTAGCTGTGTATGCGTATTGATTGGTCGCGCATGTATACCCGTATCTGTAGAAGATTAGAGAATTACCCAGCTAGTACAAAACGGTGGGCCAACGTCAGCCGACAGCGATACGACGTTTACACGCTGTCGATCCGACGTTATTCCGACATTCTTTACTGGCTGGGTATACGGGTCCTTTTCACGTGGGTTGGCTAGAGTTAAGTAATAAACACATACTATCCTCTAGTTTAAGGATGCTATTACACTCGATGTTAATACAGTCCATTGAACACTGGAGCGGCACACATTCACCAGGGTTGTCACGGAACTCTATTTCAATAACCTCAACTTCGTCTTCCAATGGATTCACAAAAACGTCCTTTTTAAGTGGCATACTGAACTGCGGGACCTGAAATTGAACAAAGCACAGCTGACGACAGATAGTCTTCTTTTCTATGAGAAAGCTGTAGATGAAATTTAATATGAATGTCTTTCATATGGTAATCGATCTTGTTGTACCGAAATTAATTCGTACCTAAGTCATTTTGTATCATTTTGGTCATTTCGTACCCATTTTTAATTTCAATTTGGTGGTTTCGTACCGACTTTTGTCATTACGTTCCCGGTTTGGTCATTTCGTACCTACTTTAAGATATGTTTTTCTACAAAACAGAAGTGACGGCCAAGATATGGAATCGATTCAATCAACCCACACCTCCCATCAGAGACATCAAAGGGAAAGAAACCCAATCAAGGTTGACAACTTTGCTTCCCTCTTTAATTGCACGCCGATGGGTCAGGCCTCAGATTCTATGACGGTTCCAGCGTGAAGGCTTACTGAGAACTAGATATAATTTAATGTTATGTAAAGTTGGCTGGTGCCTGATGCACTGTCTCTGGTCGGGACCGTTGGTTTACTGTCGCTCCAGCATTTCAGTGGTTTCTTGCTGTTGTGTCGAGTCCTCACCTTTGTTTGATCTGTGGTGTTCTCGGAGATGTTGCACTGATGAGGTAGGAGGCTGAACAGGTTATTTGTCTAAATCGCGACGGAGGTAAGGGCGAGGACTGCAGCTGCAAAAATCTATTTAAGCCGCACCCCAACCCCACAAGTGGAATTCGTTTCACAGACCGTTTCAAGGCGGTTCTACTGTGGCGGTATATTTTTTTATGGTTTGACTTTTGAGTGTGTTTTCGTGTATTTTTTTATTTTGGATAGCTAATTGGCCATTTTGTGGGAAAGCACTGTCCGTTTGGCTTTCCGCTATTGATGTTTCCATTAGAGTCTAGTTATTTCATGTTTGTATTTCTTTCCCTTTATGGTCACTGATGGGAGATGTGGGTTAATTATATCGAGTCCTGACCATTGCCTTCACTGCTATTTTTATATACAGCATATGACCCGTTACTTTTTTATTAGGTGTCAAATATCTGTGATGAGACTTTTACTATATATGCAAGATTTCTCAATTTCCTTAGGTATACTAGAAGTAGTTTCCAACAAAACAACTAGGGACACAAATTCAGTCCTCGTCTTCTTTTATTCATGCAGAATAAGTTTCATTATTTCACAGTTACATGTAAATAAAACTATACATTATATTTCCAAACAGATCATATTACATTTTGTACGAGATAGTTTGAAAATGCATTATTTTGACACAATATAGGATTATACAACATTTATAGAAAAACAGATCGTACTGGAACCATGCACAGGAATTCATCAACTGCGTAATGATACCCGGAACACAATATTTCAAATATGCGCGCAGATGGAATCTACTACTGCATACTTAAAGGGCCTGTTGCAATCTATAATGGCAACTGGCCTACTGAAGTGGTGATTTTCCAAAGTAATCGAACGGACGCAAAACAACGTTTTATCAGTACCTAAATGCATCTACTTTAACACTTACTATTATATTTGCTTTCTGTGAAAATTTTATCGTTGAAAACATATACCGTTTTCGACATTTAACATAGAGTCTATGGGAATAATAACCACCCCTACCCAATTTACATGGATATTTTACCATGTCCTACCCTCTTAACCAAATTATTTCTGGTAAATAATTAATTTGCATATATATTTTCATCATAAAATCTCAGTTTTATCGTGGTAAAGAGGGTAAGATTAAACAAAAAAAACTTTCGGGAGATTTTTACTTTTCACTTCCGAAACTATAAGTACTATTAATTCAAATAAGTAAAGTTGAAAGGTTGTTTTATGGATAGGATCAAACATAGTTGTTACAAACCTTTTTAACTCGCTTGGATGAAGTACAGGAAGAACTATCGCACTATCCCCGGCGTCGATGTCGGCGTTAGCGTTGGCGTTGGAGTCGGCATCCGCATTAATTACGTTAAAGTTTTAAAGAGCTCAAAATATCCAAATCACACGATGGATTTTGTTGATGTTTGGTACGATGATAGAAATAGGTCCAAACTATTACTTAGCAATACTCCCGCCCATGCCGATGGCCACATGGTCAAGGTCATGGGCTTAGAAGTTTATAGTAAAGTTTGTTTTTGTTTTTATTTCACAATTTTTACGTTAAAGGTTTTAACTGCTCATATTTTCTATACCATACAATGAATTTGGTTCATATTTGGTACGATGATAGATATAGGTGCAAAGTTTCTTAAGCAATACACCCGACCCATGCCAATGACCTCAATGTCAAGGTCACACACTTTGAATTTTTATAAAGTTTTGTAACAGCTCATATTTTTTAAACATGATGTATTCGGTTCATATTTGATATGACGATAGATATAGGTCCAAAGTTTCATTCCGCTATACCACACACAAGACCTCAAGGTCAAGGTCGTAGACGTAGGATTTTTTGTTATAGTTTTTTAACAAGGTCATATTTTGCAAACCATACCATAGATTTGTTTCCTTTTTGGAAAGTTGATATGTTATTTATCGAGAATAAATGTGTTTATGGGATAAGCTCTCCCAGTTCGGTGTTTAGTTGCACCGTTGGGCCCATTCGGTCCATCGTTGGTCTTTCGGTCTTATATTTCAAGCTTGATCGAATGACACGCGTGTGTTCATATTATCATCATCTTCAGTGATATCGCCTCACTCGCTGTCGAGTATACTCGCGATTGTGTTAAAAACCGTATATGCGCAGCTGAAGGTGGATCTGTACGTCTAAAGTAGTCTCTTTTAAAAGCAGATAGAAACGGGTAAAAACGGGCTTGGAGGTTACATGGAATAGGTGCCAGCAACAGCGGTCTTGAAACCCTGGGGTGTTGGCTGGCAGACGACATGTTGTGGCAGGTGATTCCATAGGACGATGGTTGCAGGGAAGAAGCTGTTCTGGTAGGCAGATTTGGAACAGGGTAGCTGTGTGAACTGTAGATCATGAGGTCTTGTTGAGCGTGAATGTCGGAGTGGAGGTGATGGAGTGACATCAACCAGACAGTTGGTGATCTTATACAGCATGGTGACTCGGGCTATGTCGCGATGGTGTTGAAGGGAGTCCCATTTCAGGTTCTGTAACATGGATATGACGGAGCTGGTACGGCCATAGTCGTTTCGTACAAATCTAGCGGCTCTACGCTGCACCATTTCAATCTGGTTTATGAGAGATTCTGTGTGCGTAGACCAAACTGTTGAAGCATATTTGACTATGGGCCGGACATAGGTCTTGTACGCTTTCTTGACAATGTTGTCTGTGTGAGTCTTCCAGCTGAGGTTTGGTGTGATCGTCACTCCGAGATATTTGGCAGCATCTGTAGATTGTAAGGGTGTGTCGTGTATCGTGTAAGTGGAGTGTATTGGATTACGCTTGTCGGTTACATGGATGACTTCACATTTGTCTGGATTGAATGACATAAGCCACTCTGACTCCCACTCTTGTAAACTGTTCAGGTCTTCATGCAGCTGCTGTGCATCTTCAGCTTTCTTGATGGTTCTGTACATCAAGCGGTCATCTGCGAATAGGCGCACTGTTGATTTGACTCTTGACGGCAGATCATTAATAGAGGCGAGGAAGAGCAGCGAAAGCGAAAGAAATTATTCCGTTTTAGTTCAATATTTTTCCACCACCACCCCTCCTCCATCCATACCCGATCTTGCAGAGCTTCCTCCCGAACACTTCAGTGATGTGTTTTCAGTTTTGTTAGAGGCATCTTATTCTATAATCATGCTTAGTCTTCGTCTATGTGGGCGGATTAGTTCACCCAGCGTTGGCAAAATGAACGTATATAATGCTAGTCAAGTTTGTGATAGTCATGTTAATGCTATGTTCACTTTACATGTTCTCAAGCATTTGCTTTGCAAATACAGGCATTTAAATAAATGCCCTTAAAACACGAGTTATGTTCCTTGTATTTGGCCAACCTAGCTGCTCCGGGCTTAATTTCTCTTACTGCATTACACTACATGTAGTTGATTAGTATTATGCACCAGAGATTAGTTAGATCATAAATATAACGGTCCAAACTTTAATTCAGCATTATCTTCACCCATTGACCTCAAGGTAAATGTTACAGACTATGTTGAAGTTTTTAAGAGCTCCATCCCATCTGATGGATCGAGTTCATGTTTGGCGTGATGATAAGGTAAGGTAAAAAGTTTAATTAAGCAGTTCCCGGCCCTTGTGCACGTCTTCCATGTCAAGGTTGTGGACTGAATTTCTGTTAAACATATTTATGAGTTCATACTTTCCTAACTATGCGATGGGTTTCAGTGATATTTGGATTGGTCCGAATTTTCATTAGGCAATACCCCCACGTATACCCATGACCTCAAAGACACTTTCCCAGGTTAGCTATGCTGTCTGATGAAAGCTCTTGTTTTGTATATTTATCGATAATAATGTGTGTTTTCTGGACTTTCCTATCTAAGTATTAGTCTAAATGTATTTTTTTCCCTGGGATATTCATAAAAGTTTGGAAACAATGAATTTATTGGTAGGATGGTGCGAACCATGACGATTAGTTACTTGCAGTTTCCTTGTGTGTTATTACTTATGATAATAGTAGACCAAGAGACTGATAGGCCTGCAACAGAGGTCAGAAGTAGGAGCTGCCTTTTATTTCTTAGTTTTCTATCCTTCTTTTCTAATGCCTGGTCTTTTGACCGCAAGGGAATGATTATAGATGGGCAGTTATTTCTGGACTCGGCCGTCAACCCACCGGCTGTTTGAAGATCATCTGCCACTATTACTAAGTCCTGACTATCGATTTAGAGGGACTAACCCTTCACAGGAACAGTGTATGTAGGTATCTGACAAGACCAACATGAGTGTATAGAGGATCTTACATGAGTGTTCATGTATTATTGAATTTATTAAACGAGTTGAGGAAAAGGATAATAGGCGAGGCTCTGCCGAGCATTTTATCCCTTTTCTTCAACGAGTTTAATAAGTTCAATAATACATTAGCACGAATGCAGGATTCTATTTATTATATGACATTAAAAACGCATTTTATTCACGATTGTTTCACAAAAATGTCAATATTCCGCCATAAGTAAACGCGACGTCGTTAAAGACGTCGTACATGTAACGTTACGGGACGTATCTAGCTAATTTGCATATTTAATCCACTAGTGGATTATCGAAAATATCACATGGCGTTATTACACTCTCAGACGCGACGTCATATGATAAAGTTTTTTACTAGACAACGACAACCATTTAGCTTAACAAGTTGGGACATCATACTGATCCCCAAACTTGATCACATAGTCATGCTCTAAAGTGATTTTATTTAGTCTAAAAAGTTGTTCAATCTATGCCAATATGTTGTTTTCGATTGCAGTTTATTATCACTGCAGTTGTTGTTGATTTCACCGTTTTATGGCCATCGCATATAATATTCAAAATAACCAGAAAACAATTTGTTTATTTTTTCCAGCACAGTAACCACTTTTTCATTTTCTAGAGAGAGTTTGTTTGACTTCTGTATCTTATTTTATCTTTATACAATTATCAGCTTAGAATGCAAATCGTCCTTTCATAAATATCGCCTATAAAACACTTCCTTAAAAATTAATCTAAACTTTAGAGAAGTATGCGATAATCGTTGAACGCTGATAGTGTCTTACTATTCCGTTGCAATAATATGCTTCAGCAATGTACAGATATGAAAGTAGTCCTCGTCGCTACTGTTTGTGCATAATAATAATGGTAACACAATCAGTATAACAGAAGTAAAGCAATGATCAGGATTCGATGCAATTAACCACACCTCCCATCAGAGATATCAAAGGGAAAGACTAATAATAGTACTAATCTTCCAAGTTGCCATCTTATTTCATATCCCTGGGTAAAAACCAGAATTAAGCAACATGGATAAAGCCTCTTGCAATCCTTGGTGCTCGCGGGGATCGAACCGGCTACCCCTCGATCACACATCTGATGCTTTACCACTGCACCCCAGCGCTCCAAATTCGAGGTAAGTGGGTTAAGTTTTTCAGGATAGCATATATTATTTCAGTTCAGTTGCATAGATTTCTTGGTTTTGTTTTTCGTTTTTTTCAAGATTATTTCACTTATATCGAGCTAATCGTTAATCAGAGGTAGGCGGAGACATGAGTACCCGGAGACAAAAAATGACCTTCCGTTACAGAACGCGGCGTCTCTCATGTGACCCGGACTCCAGCAACAGCAGTGAGAAACCCGATGACCTAACTTGGCGCACTTGCCAATTAGGCCACGGAGGCCCGTTTGGTGCATTGATTATCCCCTATGACCGTTAGGGTACGTCCCATTCAGCAATGTATTTTTCAAAGACCTTAAACCCGGGCACTGAAGTGTTCGCCCGCAGATAAAAACCATAAATTTATCCAACCGACTGTTTACCATCCGTCCATCACAAAAACAAGCCTATATATTTTTACCTCCTTGACCCCCACCTGTATATATTTAAACTGAGGTTTGCAGGGGTAAACCTTATTTTTCCTATTTCGGCTCTAAAATATAGATTGTGGGTACTCGTTAGAACCGCCTCGATGAGGCGGTTCTAACATGTACCCACCATCTATATTTTGAGCAGAAAAAAGAAAAATATCACAATTTTTCATCTTTAATGTTTCTTTTTTCGTAATGAGGTCAAACCATACATTTATCCAACCGACTGTTTACCGTCCGTCTGACTACAATAAAATAAATACCTAAGTATAAAATGACAAAAATATTACATAATGACCAAACGTAGTACGAAATGACAGTGCTTTAGTCATTTCCAGGTCAATTTTGCATCTAGGTACGAAATGACCAAAGCATTTACGAAATGACCTGGGCACGAAATGGTTGTTAGTGGTACGAAATGACCAAAACAACAGTTGCGAAAAGTTCAATAAAGAAACAAAATGACATGGGTATGAATTGACAGGAAACCTTTCATATCTGGGCGTCAAACACGCTTTTGGGTCTAAAATAAAAGAATCTAAAACTGTCGTCTTCTACTTTTGAGACTAAAACTATAACGGGTAAACAGTATTTCTTGATTGTGTTTCTTTGATTTGAGGTTTAACGTCCCCGTCAACACTGTATAGGTCACTTTGGAGACGTTGCTTCCGATTTTGTGGACTTTTACCCGACATGGAGATTAAATAACATCTCAAGCCCTGTCGCCCAATGAAACCAATAGGGTTTATAAGCTATACGCATGGACGGTTCGACTTGCAGCGCTTAGCCTAGGCAGGCTTAGATACTCTAGGCGGGTTACCAGTGCTCGTGTGCGGTCGGTTTCAGCCTTACGTGGAAACACCATGCAGCCCATCTATTTCGTCAAGCACCGATGGGCGGGGGGGCGAGTATTTATTGATTACACAACTATTTTTAACTGGCAAGTCCGTGTAATGAACATACTGTTGGCGGGAAACCAATGAATGGGTACCTTGGCAAGCTCAGAGGCCGTAGAACGCGGCGACTGTTCAGGGTCTACAATGTTTGCTTACAGTACAGAAATTTAACCCATTAGGTACCAGAAACCTCTAGAGGGGCACCTTGGCAACCGGACAGGCCCAGATCAGACGCCACAGAACGTGGCTTCTGATCAGGGCCTACACTTTTCGCAAAGAGTTAAGCCATTTTCGGAATAAATTTTGAAGAAAGCACCCCTAAATTTTGGAATGGACTCCTGCTACATATAAGGAGGAAGATTCCATTCGGTACAAAGAGGGTTAAGGGTTAAGCGAAACATTTTCCAGGCTACAACCAAAGAAATCGACCCATTATTGCGGTCAGTACTTTGTCAGGCTTATACGAATGCGACAGAGATCTGCCCGTGGGCCTCTTTTTTGCGAGAAAGCTTATAGTTGTTATCGACAGATTGTTTTCTTCTTGTGAAAGCTTATACTTGTTGTTGCATAAAATATAATGGTCAGCCTGTATTGTGGGTAATTAATGGCCCTATGTCCGTGTTAAACCCGATGTCTATGGGCGTAGACAATACAGTGACGCTTTCTTTGTTGTTTTCTTTTTCAACACCTAGTGTCAATTTTTCTTTTTTCTGCTCAAAATATAGATGGTGGGTACTCGTTAGAACCGCCTCAATAGATGGTGGGTACATGTTAGAACCGCCTCATTGAGGCGGTTCTAACGAGTACCCACCATCTATATTTTGAGCAGAAAAAAGAAAAATATCACAATTTTTCATCTTTAATGTTTCTTTTTTCGTAATGAGGTCAAACCATTCATTTATCCAACCGACTGTTTACCGTCCGTCTGACTACAATAAAATAAATACCTAAGTATAAAATGACAAAAATATTACATAATGACCAAACGTAGTACGAAATGACAGTGCTTTAGTCATTTCTCGGTCAATTTTGCATCTAGGTACGAAATGACCTGGGCACGAAATGGTTGTTAGTGGGTACGAAATGACCAAAACAACAGTTGCGAAAAGTTCAATAAAGAAACAAAATGACATGGGTATGAATTGACAGGAAACCTTTCATATCTGGGCGTCAAACACGCTTTTGGGTCTAAAATAAAAGAATCTAAAACTGTCGTCTTCTACTTTTGAGACTAAAACTATAACGGGTAAACAGTATTTCTTGATTGTGTTTCTTTGATTTGAGGTTTAACGTCCCCGTCAACACTGTATAGGTCACTTTGGAAACGTTGCTTCCGATTTTGTGGACGTTTACCCGACATGGAGATTAAATAACATCTCAAGCCCTGTCGCCCAATGAAACCAATAGGGTTTATAAGCTATACGCATGGACGGTTCGACTTGCAGCGCTTAGCCTAGGCAGGCTTAGATACTCTAGGCGGGTTACCAGTGCTCGTGTGCGGTCGGTTTCAGCTCTACGTGGAAACACCATGCAGCCCATCTATTTCGTCAAGCACCGATGGGCGGGGGGCGAGTATTTCTTGATTACACAACTATTTTTAACTGGCAAGTCCGTGTAATGAACATACTGTTGGCGGGAAACCCATGAATGGGTACCTTGGCAAGCTCAGAGGCCGTAGAACGCGGCGACTGTTCAGGGTCTACAATGTTTGCTTACAGTACAGAAATTTAACCCATTAGGTACCAGAAACCTCTAGAGGGGCACCTTGGCAACCGGACAGGCCCAGATCAGACGCCACAGAACGTGGCTTCTGATCAGGGCCTACACTTTTCGCAAAGAGTTAAGCCATTTTCGGAATAAATTTTGAAGAAAGCACCCCTAAATTTTGGAATGGACTCCTGCTACATATAAGGAGGAAGATTCCATTCGGTACAAAGAGGGTTAAGGGTTAAGCGAAACATTTTCCAGGCTACAACCAAAGAAATCGACCCATTATTGCGGTCAGTACTTTGTCAGGCTTATACGAATGCGACAGAGATCTGCCCGTGGGCCTCTTTTTTGCGAGAAAGCTTATAGTTGTTATCGACAGATTGTTTTCTTCTTGTGAAAGCTTATACTTGTTGTTGCATAAAATATAATGGTCAGCCTGTATTGTGGGTAATTAATGGCCCTATGTCCGTGTTAAACCCGATGTCTATGGGCGTAGACAATAAAGTGACGCTTTCTTTGTTGTTTTCTTTTTCAACACCTAGTGTCAATTCGTAAGAAACACCTTTGGGACTGTGAAAAAGTGGTCTTAAAGGCCCATTTTTTAAGTCTATAAATTGATTTGAATATAAACTGTCTGACAAAAATTTTATCTCGTAATTTTAACAAAATGAAAAAAAAAAAAAAAAAAAAAACGCAGCAAAGTTTTTATTGGTGTCCCAAATATGTCTCCTAATTGCGATACCATATGATGTGATTCGGTACACGGTTAAACCCAGTGCCTTGTGCAATCATGTTTTTCGTGTTTTCTATCGCACGATAAAATAAGAATTCAGTTCTTTTTCAACGTTGGTCTGTTCTACACCTTGTCAGTATCGAGAAAAACAACGTGCATTTAAATGAATTGTAGAATGTGATGTCCAGGAATTTCCTGACGGTATTTCAGTCAATGAACACAAGATCAGTCCGTCCATGCACATTGATCCCTGCCCACACCATAAGACTTTCGCCATCGTAACGGTCATTGCCAATAAAACGTTCCTTCCGTCTACTATAAATAAATAAATAAATAAAAAACAAATAAATAAATAAATAAATAAATACATTTACCGTAGGTTCTACCAAGATTTCCAGGGTACCAGTGTCTTCTATCAATCCGCTGTCACCCATAGCAACGAATTCTAGAACCTCAGAATATCTAGCGGGAATACAGCTAGTTGTTTTGATCTCATCTGCAGTATACATGTCATTACGATTACACACCCGTGCGACATAGTGCATATTTCTCATCTCCAAAATTGCAATTTTTCTGATGAAAATCCCTGATATTTTTCTTATAAATACTGCAAATATAGGTCGTGGGTGCTCGTTAGAACCGCCTCATTGAGGCGGTTCTAACGAGTACCCACAACCTATGTGTTGGAGCAAAAATAACAAAAATAATGTATACCCCCGTAAACCCCCGTTTTCTCTATATAAAGTGGGGTATAGGGGGTCTTCATTTCACGGACTAGTTCACGTGATGTAAAATACCTTACCATAAGACTGCGCTTTTACTCAGCAGCGCTGGAACGATCTTTTTTGTACTTCTTTGTTAAAGTGATAGTGTCCGAAATATGCGTATTATATAATAATTTGTTTGATTTGAGCGTTAACGTCCCCGTCAGTACAGTACAGGTCATTTTGGAGACGTTGCTTCAATTTTGTGAGAGTATTACCCGACATCGAGCGAGGTGAAATGACTTCTCAAGCCCTGTCGCCCAATGAAACCAATAGGGTTTATAAGATGGCTCGAAGATGGCATTCTTTCACTGAAATATCTGGGGCTTTACGTACCGATTAACACTTCTTAGGTCATTTTGGATTTTGTGGGTCCAGAAATTGAGGCCCTGCCTTCCAAACAGTCGACGTACGCAGCATACCGCCGATCCCTGATTTGCGGGGGCAGTCGGTATGTATATACGAACAACGGTACTGTACTTTTGGCAAAGGCAATATGAACGGTGGATAGCTCAGAAAACCTGTACTTTTGGCATAGGCAATATGAATTACAATAACATTACCGTGTTACAGAAACTCAAAAACGGACATTTTTATGCCCCCGCCATTCGTAGAATGGTGGAAAGGGCATATAGCGTTTCCCCTGTCCGTCCGTCCGTTCGTCCGTGCGTCTGAAACTTAAACGCAGTCAATAACTTCCTTATTTCTTGATGGATTTTAAAATTACTTGGCAGAAATGTTAACCATCATGAGACGACGTGTCACGTGCAAAACCAAGGTCCGTACCTCCAAGGTCGAGGTCATACTTAGAGGCCAAAGTTCAAAAAAAGGGTCCGAAACTTAAACGCAGTCAATAACTTTCTTATTTCTGGATGGATTTTGAAATTACTTTGTAGAAATGTTAACCTTCATGAGACGATGTGTCACGTGCAAAACCAAGGTCCGTACCTTCAAGGTCAAGGCCATACTTAGAGGTCAAAGATCAAAAAGGGTCCGAAACTTAAACGCAGTCAATAACTTACATATTTCTGGATGGATTTTGAAATAACTTTGAAGAAATGTTAATCATCATGAGACGATGTGTCTCGTGCAAACCCAGATCCGTACCTCCAAGGTCAAGTCCACACTTAGAGGTCAAAGGTAGAAAAAAATGGTCCGAAACTTAAACGCAATCAATAAATTTCTTATCTCTGGATGGATTTTGAAATTACTTGGCAGAAATGTTGGCCATTATGAGACAATCTGCCTCACGCAAATCCAAGGTCCTTACCTCCAACGTCAAGGTCATACTTAGAGGTCAAATGTGAAAAAAGGGTCCAAAACTTAAACACGGCCAATAAATTTCTATGGATGAATACGAACATAGACATATTTTCAGGCGAGGGCATCCGTGTCCTATGGACGCATTTCTAGTTTCTGATAAAATATGTTATGTCTGTCTTAATTATAGACACAAATAGGAGGTACTCGTTAGAAACGCCTCAGTGAGGTTCAAAGGCTACAGATACATTCTACGCGTCGACAATGCATCATAACATATCAGTGTGAAAAAAGTAATTCATTTCTGTTAACACATCCGTGTGGCTTAGTGCATAATTTTATATCTCCAATAATGGAAACATTCTGATGACAAGTTGCGATATTTTTCTTATTTATATTCCAAACATAGGTTGTAGGTGCTCAATGAGGCGGTTCTAACGAGTACCCACAATCTATGTCTTGGAGAAGAAATAACATAAAATAATGTATATCCTTTCAAGTTTGATGAAAAATCGGGTAATCCTTTCGAAGCTAGAACTACAGCACAGAACTGAAAATTATGGAATGAACAAGATATGTCAGGGCCAGATTGACTAGGTTCGGCCGATTAGGCTTCATCAGTGACCCTCCAATTCTGCAATGGATTCACTGATCCCAAGAGACTAGAAAATATAACCCAACCTATGATGAAAGCCCAGTTTTCTCTAGATAAAGTGCTGTTAAGTATGATGTTCATGACATGGACTTGTTAACTTTATGTTCAGTTTTTGTTTGTTTGATTTGTGGTTTATCGTCCCCGTCAACACTGTAAATGTCATTTTGGAGACGTTGCTTCCAATTTTGTTGGACTTTTACCCGACATTGAGATGCCTGTCAGATGAGATGAGACGACATTGAGATGAAATGACATCACAAGACCTGCCGCCCAATGAAACCAATAGGGTTTATAAGCATGGATGGTCCGACACTCGCACTGCTTTGCCTGGGCCGGCTTACATCCTCTAAACGGTTTACCAGTACTCCTGTGCGGGTCGGTTTCAGCTCTGCGTGGAAGCATCATGCAGCCCATCTATTTCTGTAAGCCCCGATGGGCGGGGGCCTAACTTGTTGTTTAGTTGTGGCGGCTTGTGACACCGTTCAAACAAAGAAATTATTTACATCTGTTATCATTTATGTCCAGTTCAAACACTGAAGACTGGGATACCATTTCGACCGATCTTGTTGCATTGCTCGTGGATATCAAATGGACAACATCACCAACTCCGTAGCTACTTGAGATTGTTACTGATACATCCAGATTCAGAAACATCACTGAAAGAAAAAAATAGTCTGACTTCAATGGCTTGAATTTCTATGGGACCATAGAAGCCTCTGTGGTGTAGTGGTTGTGTTACTCGCCTGATAAACCAGGGATTGCAGGATCGAATCCGGGCTTCACCAGACTTTCGGATGAGTCTATAAACCGAGGTCCCGTCTCCGTATGACCTTAGCTGTTGGTGGGACGTAAAACTGAAACTCACTCTATGGGACCATAACATCACGAAAACACGCCTATATAAATTTGACCACTTCGAACCCCACTTTTATATAGAAAAAAAAACTGGGGTTTACAGGGGTAAACATTATTTTTCTTATTTCTGCTCTAAATATAGACTATGGGAACTCGTTATAACCGCCTTTGAGTATTAAACATCTCGGCTGAAAATAATAATAATAATAAAATAAGTAATACATATTATAACACCAGTTATGATACCAACACCAACACATCCACTGAGCATACAGCAGTTTAGGCTCCGGAGTCTGGTAATATATTTTACCATTTTGGTGTTTTAAATTAGTCTTGCAAAGCGTTGCATTAATGTCATTTGAACGAGTCACTTATTCAATATAAGACAAAAAGCACGAACTATTTCATACGGTTTTTGGCATTAAAAACTATTTCGACTCCTCTTCGAGTCATCATCAGGTGGTGATTGCAGATTTCATGAATAGAAAACTGAAGTTAAGGGATAATTTTTTCAAGTATGCTATTCTGCTGTAACAAGAAATCTACAATACATCACGTGAACAAGTCCGTGAAATGAAGACCCCCCTATACCACACTTAATATAGAGAAAACTGGGGTTTACGGGGGTATTCATTATTTTTCTTATTTTTGCTCCAAGACATAGGTTGTGGGTACTCGTTAGAACCGTCTTAATGAGGCGGTTCTAACGAGCAAACACATTCTATGTTTGCAGCATTTATTAGAAAAATATCACGGATTTTCATCAGGAAAATGACCATTTTGGAGATGTGAAAAAATGCACTAAGTCGCACGGGTGTGTTATCGTAATGAGAAATCCCCACGATATATATATTTTTTCATTTTATTCTTTTTTTTTTCTTTCTTTTATACTTTTTGTTCAGCTTTCATGTTTATATAGTTTATTTGTTTTTGATTGTTACATCACAATTAGAGAGGCCAGAAGTACACTTCAAAGATAGTATATGCTTTAACCTAAAACAGACTAGTCAATTGTGATATAAACATCCAGAAAAAAAGAGGAAATAATCATGTTTGTTTGTTTGTTTGATTTGAGGTTTAACGTCCCCGTCAACACTGTAAAGGTCATTTTGGAGACGCTGCTTCCAATTTTGTGGGACTTTTACCCGACATTGAGATGAAATAACATCTCAAGTCCTGTCGCCCAATGAAACCAATAGGGTTTATTAGCATGGACGGTCCGACTCGCACCGCGGTTCCGGGACAGGCTTAGATTTTCTAAGCGGTTTACCGGTAATAGTGTGCGGGCCGGATTCAGCGGAAATAATCATGTAATGTACTACATAAATATGTCATCCAATAATATGTCTATCCTAGGCTTTTCGTCATCCTTACAATGCACAAGATTCTGTTTAAGAGATACCAATATATTTTATTTTATTAGCAGCTTCCATCTTTGAAAGAAACCCAAGCGAAATAAACGTCAAGCCTTTAAATTCAGTTTATTTGCCTTCAAATGTTTTCGTTTTGAATAGTATTCCATCATTTAATCGAATGCTGATGACGTCTTTTATATATAATGACGTAACGCGCGGGGTAAAAACGTGCGCTTTGACGTCAGGTCATATTACTACCTGACGCTATGTGAAACGGATCTGAGATTCTTGCTCATGAAATTTATCGAAGTATAAATCTTTTATTTCAACCAATCAAATCGCTCGAAATGCACATTATGACGGAGAACAGGAATTATTACATTCTCAGACGTGACGTCAAATGAGCCCCGCCAAGCGAATTTGTGTCTTCGAGCATTCCGTCATGACAAATTTTAACTGCGCATGCCCAGCCATTCAGAGGGGCCAGGGATATGGCTTTCTGTCTGAAGGTTCCTCTTGATTAACTGCTTGTATGGGCGAGCAGAGAAGGTTCTGGCGAGACTGCGCGGATGCGCAGGCTCGCCTGAACCTTCGCTGCTCGCATAGGCGATAAGTACCAAAATCGTTTGACGGGGCCCAAATGATAAAATTGAGATCCTCACGAAAACAGGCATGTATGATTTTTTTTATCCCCTTTAATCTCACTTTTATATTTTAAAACTGGGGTTTACAGGGTGTACATTATTTTTCTTATTGCCAACTATTGTTTGAGAATATATAAAATATATCAGAATTTTTGTCTGAAAAGAGTTATTGTTTTGTTAATTTCCGTTCAGAAAATCTGAACCATCGATTTTTTCGTTTCTTCCTTTAAATACTCATTTTAGCCCATACATCTCTCTCGGAAAGTTTTAGACCTGACCCTCCGCCGACTTCTCCAAGAGGTCATATGCCTCTGCGACAGTCAGGGAAGGCTGCGATTATTTGGAGAAAATTGCAAAACAAAGAAATGAGACCACAGACTAAGTCCATTTGACGATGATTGTCAGGTAAAATAATAAATATTCAAATCCATGTGATGCACTTTATAAATAGATATGCAGTTACGACACACCTTACATTCGAATGGCTAGATAGAGGCTCAATAGGAACGGGGAACCACTAGCGCAATGTGCTGTCAACAGTGGTCAAAAAGAAATATACCGATATCGGATGTGGTGTCACAGCCAATGATTTTCCATGAAGTGATCGTGCCAATAAAACATAGACGCCCTAGTAATTTACAAGAGCATAGCCACTTCTATATATGGTTTAAAAGGGTGTGTCGAAGCTGTCAGAATGTCTTAGTCTGTGGAAGAAAATTAAGATTTTGCACTTTTCTCCAATTAATCACAGACTTTCCTGGCTATCGCAGAGGCATGCGACTTGCTGGAGAAATCGGCGGAGGGTGAGGTCTAAAACTTTCCCATAGTGATGTATGGGCTAAAGTGAGTATTAAACGCGAGAATCGAAAAAATCGATGATTCAGATTTTCTGAACGGAGTTTTTCTTTTTTTTAGCAAAATCTTCAATACATTTGTATAGGCATGTTTTCGTAATGATGTCTAAAAAAATAGCTTCAAGTTAGAAACCATGCTTGAAGAATTTTGTTTGTTTCGATTGAGGTTTAATGTCCCCATCAACATTATTTATGTCATTTTGTAGACGTTACTTCTTACTATGTGGGACTTTTAATTAACCTGACATTGAGATGAAATGACAAACCATTAAGATGCCAAAAAGTGTCATCTGGATTTGTCGTCTGCTACGTCTTCTTGCAAACTTAAAAACAAAATGGTTTCATTTTGGACCTTTATCAGACTTCTCTTGGAGGGAAGCAGTCTGATCGGGATCCACACTGTTTGCATCAAGGTCTTTTAAATTAACAAGCAGACGATAAAGCAGGCGGCAATTGTTGTCATTCTCATATTTAGGGTTAACCCACAAATTGTCATTTACGAAAATTGTTGTCTGTTTTGCCGTCTGCAGGTTACCTTAAAAGTATTTTTTTTTTTGCAAGCAATGTGGACTCAGGTCAGACTGCTCCTGTAGGAGCAGTCTGATCTGGGCCCGCACTGTTTGCCTGCATGCAGCAATATTTAAAAAGAAATTGCAAAAAGATTCAGCAGACGACATAAGCAGACGAAGACGACATTTTCAGACGTAGTTAAGGGTTAAGCAATTGTGCGAGTCTTTTGTTCATAAACCAAGGAGGTTTAGCACTATTTCAACTCATTCGAATTTTGGAAAGACACTTTCAAAGACTTTGACGCACTACTTATCACACATTTGATGGCAGTATGACACGAATTTAATAATTTAGAGAGTGCCGTAGTGCTAAAAGAGCTTGAATTTGAAATATCATCACGTGAACAAGTCCGTGAAATGAACACCCCCTTACACCCCACTTTATATAGAGAAAACGGGGGTTTACGGGGGTAAACATTATTTTTCTTATTTTTACTCCAAGACATAGGTTGTGGGTACTCGTTAGAACCGCCTCACCGAGGCGGTTCTAACGAGCACCCACAACCTATGTTTGCGGTATAAATAAGAAAGATATCGTGGATTTTCATCAGAAAAATTGCCATTTTGGAGATGTGAAAAAATGCACTATGTCTTACGGGTGTGATATCGTAATTTACCATGCTTTGTATGGTCGTTTACGAAGTTCATGTAAGCAGTATATAGGAAGCCTGTCATGGCCTTCTGTAATACATACGGCAAACTTGGTGGTTGACTGACAGATATTATCATTAACTACAGACCTCTCTTCAGCCAAACTGTAGTTCATTCTTTGAACCACCAAGTTCTTGCTGAAGAGTTTTAACATAATGAAGCCGTCAAACAACGACGACATTGTTTGCGGCCTTGTCTGTCGCAGCCAAAACAATTCTTGAATACCTACTTTAAGGTTGTTTTTGGCCATATGGTCGGGTACATTAAGTGAATCCACCGAGTCCATTTGTCATTTGTCATTTATTTAAGGGGTGTCAGGCCTATTTTTACTTTTTTTATTCATTTTTTTGGCAAAATCCTGTTAGCAAACAGCACAGACCCCGATCAGACGCCGCGTTTTGCGGCGTCTAATCTGGGCCTGCGCTGTTTGACAGGCTACCCTTTTAGGGGTTTCCAGCCTAGAATGGGTTTAGCCATATAATCCACGGCATCAGAGGTCTTGGTGTTCATAGGATGTATAGTCAAAATACAGCACAAGTTTAATCATACCTGGTGCATCACTTGGTGGATCTGGTAGTCCGATTACACTACGAATGTTGAGAAGTCGTTGGTTTTTTATCTGCACGTCATTGTCTGAAATATGGTTGAAATTTACATTTCTCTGTACTCATAGGATGGCTGCAGAAGACAGCTGCCAGTGGCGTGTTCACATCAATGCTGGGAGCATCATTGAGAATTAAATACATGCAAATAATCACAAATTTATGTATGAATGAAATATCACATTATTTGAGGCTAGAGCGAAAGCATTGTTTTGCATGAAATTGTTGTCATAATAAAAGAATCTAGTATCCCTGGATGAAATAAAGCAAGCCTAATAGAAATCATGTTATAAAATCCTTGTTTGTTTGGTTGTTTGATTCGAGGTTAAATGTCCCCGTCAACACTGTATAGGTCATTTTGGAGACGTTACTTCCATTTTTGTGGGTCTTTTACCCGACATTGAGATGAAATGACAGCTCAAACCCTGTCGCCCAATGAAACCAATAGGGTTTATAAGCATGGGCGGTCCGACTCGCTCCGGTTTGCCTGGGCAGGCTTAGATCCTCTAAGCGGTTTTTGTTTCATTTGAGGTTTAACGTCCCCGTCAACACTGTAAAGGTCATTTTGGAGACGTTACTTCCAATTTTGTGGGACTTTTACCCGACATTGAGATGAAATGACATCTCAAGCCCTGTCGCCCAATGAAACCAATAGGGTTTATTAGCATGGACGGTCCGCCTCGCACCGCGGTTCTTGGACAGGCTTAGATCCTCCAAGCGGTTTACCAGTACTAGTGTGCGGGCCGGATTCAGCTCTGCGTGGAAGCATCATGCAGCCCATATATTTCTTCAAGCCCCTATGGGCGGGGGCCGTCTAAGCGGTTTACCAGTACTCGTGTACGGTCGGGTTTCAGCTCTGCGTGGAAGCATCGTGCAGCTCGTTATAACTGTCTCATTACGGAGTTTCTAACGAGCCTCCACAATCTGTATATAATCACGAAAACACGCCTTTATAATTTTGCCCCACCCCCTCAAACCCATATTAATGTAGTAAAACTCGGTTTTACAGAGGTATACATTTTTTCTTATCTCTGCTCAAAAACATAGTGTGGGTGCTCGTTAGAACCGCCTCGGCGCTAGCACAAGCTAGGCGGTTCTAACGAGTTCCCAACTTCCCATAGTTTATGAGTTCCCATAGTGTATGATTTTGAACAGAATAATTGAAAAAATATGCGATTTTTTATCTAAAAAATATTTTTGACAGTAAAACTTTCAATATACAGTAACATTCCGCTATTAAGACAACATAAAATTAACTCTGACTAAATCTTCTTTTAAAAGTTTATTGAGAAGGTTTCAGTTATTCTTTCTTTGTGTTTTCTACACCCATTGTCTCCTAATAAGAGACCACCTTCGGGACTGTTCAAAAGTGGTCTTAAAGACCACTTTTGAACAAGTGGTCTTAAAGACCACTTTTGAACAAGTGGTCTTAAAGACCACTTTTGAACAGTCCCCAAGATGGTCTTAAATAGGCATATTATTGTATTTGAATAGGCATGTTTTCGAAATGAAAAAAAAAATCTGAAAAAAAAAAAAAAAAACAACAACAAAAAAAAAGCTAGCTCTTAATGTTTAAAGACGTCATTGTAGCTCACGGGTGTGGTGCATCAATTCAGGGGAGTTTTTGTCACGTGTCATTCCCCCGAGTCCCGTGTTTAGTCAACGAAGCAAAGTACATTGAACCCCAACATGTATCTGAGAATTGTTAAGACAGTAAGCAATATTTTAAATCACATGTTATAACCATGTCACACACGGACCTCCCTGACCATACCCATAGTGTCACATTGTAAAATTTACCGCCGAAAACAAAAACGAATCTTAAATTGAATTTTTTTTTTATTTCTTCTCAAAATTTAGATTGTGTATACAGAGCAGAAATAAGAAAAATAAGGTTTACCTTTGTAAACCTAATGTTTACTACTTGTATATAAATGTAGTGTTTAAGAGGTTATACTTATATGATGAATGGGTAATAGCGCTGACTCTTAATTATTAGGCCTCTGAGCATGTATACGGTGTTGGCGATAACGGTAAACCTCAAACAAATAAACAAACAAACAACCAAACCAAACCAAACCCAACCAACTAAACAAACAAATAAAATTATAATTTAATCGAATATAAGAATAAAATATCATATATTGTCTCACGAAAATGAAATTTGTCGAGTAATAAAAATACGAATGAATTATCATAATGCCAACTGATCTTTGACGAGTTCCCGGAATAAGGCAGTAACACAGTAAAATATTTACTTTCACCATCCCAATGAAGTAACTGTGACTCGCTCAATTAATCTACGTGCCTCCGTGGCCGAGTGGTTAAGAGCGCTGACTCTTGATCATTAGGTCTCTCACCGCTGTGGTTTGAGCCTCGCTCGAGTCATATGTGAGACGCCAAGTTCTGCAACGGCAGGTCAGGTGATTTTTCTCCGGGTACTCCGGTTTTCGCCCACCTCTGATTAACGATCGGCTCGATATGAGTGAAATAATCTTGAAAGGGTCGTACAACCAAAACCAACCCATCAATTAACCAATACATGTACGTGCAAATGACAATGGAATCTGCCACCTAATGAGTTTGGAGTGGTTCATTTCCAAATATAGGGTCCCAGTTTGTTTTGTTAGTGGTTAGTTTAGCAAAATTGTATATACTTCAAGCAAACAGTGTAGCCCCAGATCAGACGCCGCAATGCGGCGTCTGATCTGGGTCTGCACTGTTTTCCAATGTCCCCAAAAAGGGCTGCTAGGCATATATTGGTTAAATTTTGCGCTTTGTTATAGTCGTTTCTTCTCGAGAAAAAAATGTGAAACAAATACTTTTAGAAACAATAATTAGTAAGAAACTAACCTGAAAACACTTGAGGGATCTGCAGCAGGATAATCATCAGCATCCCAAAATATGTGCTTGGTGTTTGCCAGTCCATGCTGACACCAGATAGCCAAGGCGAACAGTGATGTTCAACTTGGCACGATAAGAAACGTTTACGTTTTCAATTTGAAAGCTTCCCTTTGACACTCTCAAACTGAAATCAAGAGCTTTTAAGGCTAAAGATACAGTTTAAGGGGCGGCAACTCATCATGACAGCGTAAGAAAGAGAATTTATTTACATCACGATAACAAGTCCGTGAAACGAAGACCCCCCCCCACCTAAACCCCACTTTATATAGAGAAATGTGGGGTTCACGGGAGTATACATTATCTGCCTTATTTTTGCTAAAAACGTAGATTGTGGGTACTCGTTAGAACCGCCTCATTGAGGCGGTTCTAACGAGCATCCACAATCTATGTTGAAAGCAGAAATAATAAATAGGTTATCATTTTTACCTAATATTTATCATTTTCTGACACCATGTTGGACGCCATTATTTCTTACGGACATGTTTTCCTAATGATTATGAGTACTGATTCGTGCGATCCAATGCATATTTTCATATCTCCAAAATGGTAACTTTTCTAATGAAAGTTTGTGATAGTTTTCTAATTAACACACCAGTCATACGTCATTGATGCTCGTTGGAACAGCCTTATTGATGCGGTTCTTGCCATTTCCATTTTCTCAAATATTTTCAAGGTTCCAAAATGGAATCAATGATTCCAAAGGACAAGGAAATATAAACTACACTATGATGAAGGGCAGGGAGACTTTTTACGGCTGCCATACATTTCCTCAACACCAGCTGTAGTGACGTTAAATAAAGAAAGCCATCTTTTGCTCTATTAAAGTAGGTTTGACAGGATATCAATTAAATACACATTCATCTTCATGAATACGTTTGTTTCTATTGTCAATAAGGGTTCCCTTTTGAAAGTAAGAATTTCACCGGATGAACAAAGTCCTTAATTTAAGAGAGGGGGTTACATTTAACAGATCCGGAGGAGCATATCACGTTAACAAGTCCGTGAAATGAACACCCCAGTAAACCACCTCACTTTATGTAGAGAAAACAGGTTTAAGGGTTGCTTCAAGACATAGGTTGTGGGTACTCGTTATAACCGCCTCACTGAGGCGGTTCTAATGAGCACCCACAACGTATGTTTGGAGTCGAAAGAAGGTATATATATCACATTTTCATCAGAAAAATAACCATTTTTTTTGTAATGTGAAAGAATGCACTATGGCACACGGATCTGTTATCGTTATGAAATGTCTTCCTTTAAGACTGAACCCCATTTCGGATAAGCATACGTTTACATCGTCACGTGAACTAGTCCGTGAAATGAAGACCCCCATATACCCCATTTATATAGAGAAAATGGAGGTTAACGGGGGTATACATTATTTTTCTAATTTTTACTCCAAGACATAGGTTGTGGGTACTCGTTAGGTACTATGTTTTCAGTATTCATAAGAAAAATATCAGGGATTTTCATCAGAAAAGTAGCCATTTTGGAGATGAGAAATATGACTATGTCGCACGGGTGTGTAATCGTAATGTTTATGCAACAAAGGAGACACAGTAACTGATCTCCTGAAGACATAGCGGTCAAATCTACACCTCAGGTTAACAGGTCCGTGCAATTCTATATAGAGACAGGTGGGGTTTTCGGGGTATTCATCATTTTCCTTATTTTTGCTAAAAACCTAGTCTGGGTACACGGTAGAATCGCCTAATTGAGGTGGCTCTAACGTGAATACACAGTCATTATTTGGACAAGAAATAAGATCAAATGTCAAACATTTTCATCTGAAAAAAAAAAAATTAATAAAAAACCACAACAACAACAACAACAACAACAAAAAACGCTACTTTTGCAGACAGGGAAAATGCCGTTTAAGCACACATCTGTGATGTACCCATTCGCCTAAATTTGTCTTTCTTTTGAATTTTGGTTTACTTTTTCAAAGCATTCAGTCATTTAAGTTTCGGTTTTTGAAAAGAATCAGGGCACAATGAATTTCGTTTTCATTTCTCTGGGTAAATAAAGCACCAACTGTCCGAGAGTCGTTTGATGTATGGGTGTTAAACAATCGAAATGGGTTGATTCATAAACGCAAATCATTGGCGAATTAACTGTTTCAAAATGTAATTGCGTCGTTGTCTAGATGTTTTTTTTTTTTTTTTTTTTTTTTTCGTTTTGGTTTTACGGCCCTTTCAAGATTATTTCATTCATATCGAGCCGATCGTTAATCAGAGGTGGGCGAAAACCGGAGTACCCGGGGAAAAACACATAAACCTTACATTACTCGTACGATAACACACCCGTGCGGCAAAGTGTATATTTCACATCTCCAAAATGGCTACTTTTCTGATGAAAATCAGTCGTTTTTTCCTACTGACCTTCCGTTTCAGAACCTGGCGTCTCACATATGACCCGAGCGAGGCTCAAACCACAGCGGTGAGAGACCTAATGATCAAGAGTCAGCGCTCTTAACCACTAGGCCACGGAGGCCCGTTTTGTCTATATGGTACATCCAATCCAAGTTAGCTGGGTACATAACAGTGTAATCCAACTGGGTAAAGACAGGTGCTTGCTAAATGCAGGTGAATCGAAATGTGTATGTCTTTTAGCTCAGAGCTCAAGATAAGCTATTGTATAATTGTGGTCGCTTTTTGTACGTCGTCCGTTGTCCGTTCGCCTGTATGTCGGTCAGTCCATAAACAATTTCTTCAAATTATATCTTCTCCGAAACCACAGTACCAACTGTAGAATAATTTCACAGGAATGCTTCTTTGGTAACCCTCTATCAAAATTGCCAAACTGGTTCCGCTCTGCTGAACAAAATTGCCACCAGACCTAAAAATAGAAAAACCTGTAAATGTCATCTCTTCCTAGACTCATGGTTGGATTTCAAAATAAATAATTTCACAGAAATGTTCCTTGGATGACCTCCTACAAAAATTGCTCAAACAGTGGTTCCGCGACGAAGAAACAAATGACCACCAGAGCTAAAAATAGAAGAAAAAAAAAAACAACTTTAAACGACATCGCCCCCTAGGCTAATGAACCAGTTTCAAAATAATTTTACAGGCATGTTCCTTTGGTGGCCCTCTACCACAATTGCTAAAACGGTTCCACTCCGCGAAACTAAATGGCCACCAGAGCTAATAATGGAGCAACCTTTAAACGATGTCTCCTGCTGGGCTAAAACAGGGATGCTTCTTGGGAGACCCTCTACCAAAACTACTAAAAGGGTTCCGCTTCGCTGAACAAAATGGCATTCAAAGCTAAAATAGAAAAAAAAAAAACTTTAACGACAGATCCTCCTAGGCTAATAGTCCGATTTCAGAATAATTTCACAGGATTGTTCCTTGGATGACCCTCTACCAAAATTGCTAAACTGGTTCCGCTCCGCTGAACAAAATGGCCACCAGAGCTAGAGAGAGAGAAAGAAAGAGAGAGAGAGAGAGAGAGAGAGAGAGAGAGAGACAGACAGACAGACAGACAGACAGACAGACAGACAGACAGACAGACAGACAGACAGACAGAGAGAGAGAGAGCAACCTTTAAACGGCATCTACTCCTAGGCTAGTATCTGATTTCAAAATAATTTCAACGAAATGATTCTTTGGTGCCCTCTAACCCTGTATAAAATGACCACTAGAGTTAAAAATAGAAAAACAAACTTTTAAATAATCCAATTTCAAAGTTATTTCACAGAAATGTTTCTTTGTTGACTCTCTACCAATGTTGCTAAAATGGTTACACTGCACTGAAGAAAATGGCTGCCAGAGCTAAAAATAGAAAAACCTCTAAATGGCATATTCTCCTGGGTCAGTGGCGGAATTTCCAACCCAATTCACAGGAATGTTTATCATACTTTGGTACCAAAATTAATTAAACGGTATGGCTCAGCCAAGGTCTGTTCCACTGAAACATAACCCCCCCCCCCCCCCCCACCCCCCGCGCCACACCAAGATGGTAATGAGAGAAAAAAAGATGAAAGAATCAAAGAAGCAAATTTTGAACACTGAATATAATGACGTACACGGAAGAGTAGTACAAATGTTGATCTCAAAAAGGTTTCCTGGGTTGCTTTCCTTGTTTTTGTTTAATGGTTCCCCATCTTCTGCTGCAGTTTCCAAGGCTTATACCGAGTTCAGAACCTGTACTGTAAGCAAACACTTCGAACTCTGATTAGCATCTGATATCGGTATACACTGTTTCTTTTTCTGTGTCATTCCAGTCTCGATTTTAATTCTTGTCTCTGATGCAACACTGGCCTCTTTGATTTTGAAGAGCTCAGATCTTTTCTACAAACATATAAATCAGCCTCGATAGCGCAGTGGTTAACGCGTTCGACTTATGATCGAGAGGTTGTGCGTTCGAATCCGGCTACCGGTATCGAGGTGAGTCCTTGGGCAAGACACGTAATGACACTGCCCCACTTCGTCCAGATGTAAATGGGTAGCAGTGGTGTAAAAGCCACTGCCTCTCTCTCTCGCGCGCGCGCGTGAAAACACCCGGAATGAGTGTTCGAGAGCGATTCAATAAGCTTGAAGCTTTCATCGCAATCGAATTAAAATAAATTTAAAGTTCTGTTTCCTGGGGCGATCATCAGATGCACGTAAGCACTTAGGAGCTACTTGTGCTTAATAAACTTTGGGCCAAATGAAAATGATTGACTAAAAAATTATCAGGAACCATAACATAACGAAAACACGCCTATACAAATACATTGTAGACTCTACCGCCGAAAAAAAAATGTTAACGTGAAAAATTGTGATTTCTTATTTCTGATCAAAATATAGATTGTGGGTACTCTTAGAACCGCTTCATCGAGGCGGTTCTAACGAGTACCCACAATCTATATTTTAGAGCAGAAATAAAAAGATTAGGTTTACCCCTGTAAACCCCAGATTTACTGTATAAAAGTGGGGTTCAAAATTGTATAGACGTGTTTTCGTGATGAACTTTAGGAGCCTCAAAGTAGGTATAATTGTAATGATGATAGTCTAAACTGCTGAAATGAGTTTGCGACGCTGAACCAAATGCCCATATGACTGCAGCGGTAAAAAAGAAAAATATTCAAAAAAAAAAAAAAAAAAAAAAAAAAAAAATATCTCCTTGGCCAATGGCTCAGTTTCAAAATAAATTGACAAACATGTTCCTCGGGTGACCCCTCTACCAAAGTGATTTTCCTCGACTGTACAAAATGGTTATCGTAGCTAAATACAGAAAAAAAACCTGTAAACAACAATGTTAGTACATAATAACTCAGGTGAACGAATTAGGTCCATAATGGACCTTTTGTTTCTTGAACTGAGGGCATGTAGGTTTTAGTGTATACCGGGAACCGTGACCATTATATAGGAATAGCGTCCACCAAACACGGCCGGCAGAAAACAGTGAAGAAGCAGATCAGACACCGCAGATCAGAGGCGTCACCGTTTGTTTAAAGTACAGAATAGTCATGATTTCGTTACATGTAACAAGTCCATGTAATTAACATCCTTGTAAACGCCAATTTATATAGAGAAATGTTGTGTATACAAAGGTATTATAGTAAAATTCCTATTTTAAGACCACCTTTGGGACCATTAAAAATTGGTCTTACAAATGTGGTCTTTAAGACAATGTTTGAACAGTTACAACGGTGGTCTGATCTTAGGAGATACTCTGTGCAGAGAACAGAAGACAGAGTGAGTGTTTTGAGTTTAACGTCCCACCAACAGCTAAGGTCATACGGAGACGGGACCTCGGTTTAAAGACTCAACCGAAAGTCTGGAGAAGCCCGGGATCAATCCTACGATCCCTGGTTTACAAGGCGAAGTAGCGAAACCACTTCACCATGGAGGCTTCTAGAAGAAGACAGAAAAAGTGAAATCTTCTCAATGAGATTTTAAAGGCAGTTTTAGTCTTAATTTATATGGTCAAAACACCGGAATTTTACTGCACTTATTGCCTTTATTTCTTGTTCAAAATATGCTTGAGTAAACTAGCCGGTTCGATATATTCTAGCCTACCCAGACTTTCGGATGAGTCTTAAAACCGAGGTCCCGTCTCCGTATGACCTTAGCTTTGGTGGGACGTAAAACTCAAACACTCACTCACTCTAGCCTACCCAATGTTTGCCAGGCCGTAAACCTCAGTGCATTGTTATTGTTAGAAAATATTGGTTAGTGTCTTTAATAATAAAATATAATCGGTGAACAGGAGCGAGGTGAACCAATTTTCTTTTCTTTTTTTTTGCCATTGCGAAAAATGTCCCCTAGAAAGACTGTAGACGGTGCGGCGGGTTAAAAGACATACAGTGTCATGGCGCGCATTACGCAACGTCGAAATGCTGTCATTGCGACTGTCATTGCGACAGTTCAGTACCTTATTAATTGTCTAGTATTTTAATCTACCTCTATTTGAATGGCAGAAGCCCCTGTGGTGTAGTGGTTATGCTACTCGCCTGACAAACCAGGGGTTGGAAATTAGGAACCTTAAAGTAGGTCCGGTTATTGGACGTATTTTAGGGTATTATAAGTCACTACCTGCTATAGCCTGTATTAAATCGAGCTCTATAGTTTGGTTACTAGTCACGGGTAGCTTTGGAAACAAAGACAGCATAACAGAAAGAAAATGGGAGTCTAGTTTTACTGAAATTATTCATATATTAAGAAGGACAGCTTACAGCTTTCCAGCATGCACTTGAACAGAGATGGAGGTTCTTACACGAGTGGCCAGGTTATATGAAATTTATGAGACTCGTTGTATAAATTTTATATGCGATGACCACGAGTGTAGGATTCTGTTTATCGTATAATGATTCTAAATTTCATTTTATAAAGAAATTTTGATTTCCGCTGATTCAAGCAGGGCAGTTGTCATTTAACCGCTTACGTATAAGCCTGCTCAGGACAAATGTGGATAGGATAACTGATCGGCTAAAAAATGACCTAAATAGTGTTGACTGGGCCGTTAAACTCCAATACAAACAAACAAATAAAGAAAAAAACATATCTTGTCAGTAACTATGTGCTATGACAAGTGTGGTCATTTCAGTTTTGGGTCGGACAAAAAGCTTCCCGCTTGCTAATGACCACGTGGTTATCTCCGATCATGTACAAAATCTAGGTAATGCCCTGTTATTTCTAGCAGATCTATTCTCCTTGTGGTATCAAAGCGCGATGTAAAAATCTTTGTTATCTGTAAAATCTGGACTAGGCTTTTGAACTTGGAAGCTGGCAATCAGTGATGGCCCAGGTCAGAATCCACAGAATGCGGCATCTAATCAGGGCGTATAGTGTTTGCTTAAAATACTGAACTCAAGTGTTAAAAGAAAACGCCTACGTTTCAAAGCCCACACTCAGAAACAATCGACCAACTACACGAAAACACTTCTATATAATTTTGATCCCCTTAAACACCACTTTTATAAAGTAAAACTAAAGTTAACAGGGATAAACATTTTTTTTTTATTTCTGCTCAGAAACAGAGATTGTGGGTAGTCGTTAGAACCGCCTCTGACGAGTACCCACAATCTATATTTTTGAACAGAAATAAGAAAAATATCACAATTTTTCAGCTTAAAATTTCATTTTTGTTTCGGGGGTAAAGATTACAATGCATTTGTATAGGCGTGTTTTCTTAATGTGAATATGAAAAATCTTAGATTTATTTTACATGTATACCTGAAAGTCAACATTTTTTTATGGTAATTTTTCAATATATTTTATTATATGACATTATTGATAATTCAAATTGATGCGCCTCTCTGAAGGATCAGTCATCGACTCCCTACTTCAGATTCTTTTGATCTTTCGGTCCATTACAGAAGAGGTCAGCTCACTCACGTTTGTCCAAAAGATTAAATATTTGCCAAACGTTTTCCTTTCAATCAGAAGAGACTAATTTTCCGCCCTCCTTTTCAATAAAACATTAAAGACCTACTTATCAATGAAGTGAAGTAAACTTCTGTTTCGGCTACTAGTGAATTGGTTAAATAGATACAATATTTAAACTATACATTTTATAATTGATTTCAAAAACGCCGTTTGAACTGATTCAAACACTTTCAAAGAATTTAGGGGAATGGACCCAAAATTAGAAAAACAAAACAAAACCAAAAAAAAAAAAAAAACCTCATTGTAAAATGTTTTACCTCCATTGATTATCAAAGAGGATTTGTTATATTAAGTGTAGACCCGTTTTTGGATGAATTAAAATGCATCACGTGAACAAGTCCGTGAAATAAATATAGAGAAAACTGGAGTTTACGGGGGTAAACATTATTTTCCTTATTTCTGCTCCAAGACATAGGTTGTAGGAACTCGTTAGAACCGCCTCATTGAGGCGGTTCTAACGAGCACCCAAAACCTATGTTTGGAGCTGAAATAAGGAAAATATAAAAATTTTCATCAGAAAAAATACATTTTTGATGTTTGAAAAATGCACTATATCACACGGATGTGTTATCGTAATGGAAATGAACAAGCCCGTGAAATAAACACCCCATAAACCCAAATTATATATAGAGAAAACTGGGGTTAAGGGGGTATACATTATTTTTCTTATTATGGATTGTTGGTACTCGAGGGAAACGAGGCGGTTCTAACGAGCACCCACAACCTACGTTTGCAGTATAAATAAGAAAAATATCACGGATTTTCTTCAGAAAAGTAGCAATTTTGGAGATGTGACAAAATGCACTATGTCGCACAGGTGCGTTATCGAAAAACGGCATAGCACAATACGTTAAAAAATGTGTGCAATTATCGCCCTTCTATACAGAAAAGAGGGGTTTATAGGTGCATACATTCTTGCACTCATTTTTGCTCAAAAACATATATTGTGGGTGCTCCTTAGTACCGCCTCAATGAGGCGGTTATAAAGAGCACTCATACTCTATGTTTGGATCAAAAGAAGAAATTTAAAAATGTATCCGAAAAATGCTTGTCCAACACATTAAAAAACGCCATTTGATGACACGAGTGTGTTATCGTAATTATATATGCCCGGTGTGTTTTCTCCCCTCATTTCGAAAACACGCCTATTAAAAAATATTGATTTTTTTCCCACCAAAAATGAACTTTTTTTAGAGAAAAATAGTCTGTTACTTTTCATATTTCTGCTCAAAACATAGATTTTGGGAATTCGTTAGAGGCGGTTCTATTGGGTATCCACGATCTATGTTTTTGAAATAAGAAAAATAATGTATACCCCTGTAAACCCCAGTTTTAGTTTTTTGAAATTTTGGTTTGAAGCGGTCAAAATTAGATAGGCGAGTTTTCGTGGTAAACATGGAACTTAGGTTACGGAGCCTCTTCTCCCAAGATTTGCACTGGCGAATTGTGAAGGCTTAGGCCTGCGCACGCAGTCTTCCAAACGTTTTGCGTCTTCCTCCATTACGAAAACACGCAATGCCACATACTAATGCATTGTAAATTTTACCGCCGAAAAACATAATTTTTCAGATGAAAAAATGTGATATTTTTCTTATTTCTGCTCAAAATATAGAATGTGGGTACACGTTAGAACCGCCTCAATCTATATTTTAGAGCAGAAATAACAAAAAATAAGGTTTACTCCTGTAAACCCCAGTTTTACTATATAAAAGTGGTGTTCAAGGGGGTCAAAATTATACAGGCGTGTTTTCGTGATTTATACATATGAAAATTTCCAACTCTTCTTATTGGTTTGGTCGCCATGAGGCGGGCAAACCGGGTCTAATGACCAGATTGTAACTGTTCCATGGAGGGGCACGTGACGCGATCAACCAATCAGCTTTAACGATAATGCAATACTATACCGCAATTACAGGAAACAGCCTGTCTGAATAGCGAAACAGACCGAAAAGCAAGCGTTTCAACTCCAACAATAAATATCTTAAGGGAAATGGATACACCTGGCAGGTGTGGCAGTTAGTCTACCATTTTTACCGTATTTCGAAACACACCTATTCAAATACATTGTCATTTTTTGGCCAAAGAAAAAGAAATTTTAAAAAGAAAAATTGGAATATTTGCCTTTTTTGCTCAAATCATAGATTGCGAGGCGATTCTATCGAGTACCCACAATCTAGTGTCTCAGAGCATGAATACGGAAATTAATGTATACCCCTGCAAACCCGAGTTTTACTATATAAAAGTGTAGATCGTATTTTCTTTGGGATCATTAATTCCATTGTGGAATTTTGAAAATATCTGAGGGTCACTGATGAGGCCTAATTGGCCGAAACTAGCTAGTCTGGCCCAGAAAACATGTACACTCCATATTTTTCAGTTCTGTGGTGTATTCCTTGCTTCCAAAGGACAGCCCTTTTATAGAACATATTTAACTTCACTGCAACTGGTGTGTGGGAATGTATGGGGCCGGTAAAACGTCTCCCTGCCCTACATCATAGTGTAGATTATATTTTCTTGTCCTTTGGGATCATTGATTCCATTGTGGACTTTTGAAAATACCTTAGGGTCACTGATGAGGCCTAATTGGCCGAAACTAGCTAGTCTGGCCCATAAAACATGTGCACACCATATCTTTCAGTTCTGTGGTGTATTCCTTGCTTCCAAAGGATAACCCTTTTATAGAACATATTAAAGGGAATCACAATTCTATAGGCATGATTTCGTGATGGAAATACAACTTTAAGAACCTTATGGTTGCTACTCTGTTGACTCTGTCCAACTGAAAAAGGGGTCTACTCTAAAAGGGGAAGAATACCGGCCCCGATAGCTCAGTGGTAGAGCGTCCGCTTTGGGAATGGGAGGTCGCGGGTTCGATCCCCGGCCGCGCCACACCAAAGGCGTGAAAAATGGTACTAGTAGCTCCCTTGGCTGACGCTCACATTATCAGGGGTAGTCCTAGGAAGATAAATGAAGGCAGGTAAGTATTTGTTAAAGGATACTTTGTTTGTCGCAATAAAAGCTCTACATAGCTTATGTTATTTGTTTCGGATATGCGACGTTAAATAAAGCTTCTTTATCTTTTATCTTTATCCTCAAGGGGTTTACTCTAAAAGGGAAGAATTTGCTCCCCAGGAGCAAATTCTTTCCTTTAAGAGTATACCCCTTCGACGTATCAAAAGAGAAACTACTTTTGCAGGAGTAGCAGTCATTTTCGCAAATTTTACGTCTTGGAATGCCATTATGAAGTAAGTCCATGGAGCCATGGAAACGAAAAACAACAGAACATAACTACTACTGCTCACAAAGTGTGGCTGGCTGCGGTAGCTCAGTCGGATACAGTCTGACTGGCGATAAGGAAGACCCGGGTTCGATACCTACCGGGGTCGGCAACATTCTTTCGCGGAGATTGATTATGAAATCTTTTCTATGGTCATTCTCTCCCTTCCGCTGATTAGGGAAGGGCAGGGGTCAGTTTTTGGCGACAGAATGTGCACTGAACTGGTAAACCGCTTACGGATAAGCCTGCTTAGGAAAAGCGTGGATAGGTACACTGACAGGCCCAAACATGACCCAAATCAGTGTTGACTGGGACATTAAATACAAATAAACAAAACTTGCAAAGTTTACTTCACACATATAGAAACAGATTTATATATTCTGAACATCTTTCGGTACGCTGGTAGCTCTAATAATACGTATATGTAAATGTTGGAAAGACAGAGAACGTTATTTTTTCTCATTTATAAAGATCACTGGGTGTAACGGGCCTCCGTGGCCTAGTGGATAAGAATGCTAGCTCTTAATCATTAGGTCTCTCAACGGTGTATGTTTGAGCATGGCTCAGGTCGTATAATGAGAAAATCTGCAACGGAAGGTCAGGAGGTTTTTCATCGGGTACTCTAGTTTTCGTTCACCTCCGATTAACGATCGGCTTGATGTGAGTGAAATAATCTTGAAATGATCGTAAAACCAAACATAAAATAGATCGCTGGGTGTGTAAAAACATTTTCATGTCTTTGCTACTAGAGTTAACGTCAGTGCCAAGGTCGAAGGTTCTAACTCTTCCAAATTAAATTATATAAAATATTTTGGGAGCTAAACAAAGTCATAACGTTGATGGATCATGTTCATTGTTCTTGAGCCCAGCACAGATAGCAATAGTTTCTGTTCAAAAACTTCATGACTACTAAGTGACCTGCCACCAGTCACAGACTGAGTTGTTAAAAGACTTTTTGGCGCATTCGATGGGAGCTATTGTATCTGATAAGCCGAGAGTGGTGTTCTTTATTTCCACTCAATACTGGACGTTTTACTAATCAGTTTCTTTTACAATTAAATTGTGATCCAGAAAGATATACAAAAGGATTGCAAATTTCAGGTTTTTGCAGAGGTACCGCTCAAAGAAACTGCCGAGATTTAAGATACAGTCTGATCTGCAGCACTTTGTCTGGGCAGGCTTAGATCTTCCTAGGCGGTTCAGCAATACTTCAAAGTTCGGTCGGTTTCAGCTCATGCAGTCCAATATATTGCCCCAAGGTCCGATCGGCCCCCGTCCATCAGGGATTGAAGAAATAGATTGGGCTGCATGATGCTTCCACGCAGAGCTGATACCGGCCGCACGTGAGTAGTGTTACATCGCCCAGAAAGTCTAAGCCTGCCCAGAAAAAGTGGCTCGAGTCGGACCGTCCATGCATTTCAACCATTTAGTTTGATTGGGCGACAGGGCTTGAGAATGAGTTTTATCTGCCCGTTTTATCTCAGTACTGAGTAAAAGTCCCACAACATTGGAAGCAATGTCTCCAAAAAGACTCATACAGTGTTAACAGGGACGTTAACAACACATGAAATATATAACCAAGGCCCTATAGAAGGCCTGTTGACTTAGGAAAAATCTTTTTACATGCCCGTTTGAAAAACAACAACAACAACAACAATAAAAAAAAAAAAAAAAAAACGGTCGTATTTAAGTTATGGGTTTGGTGTCCGTCCGTCCGTTCGTAAACTTTTTTTTTCGTTTCCGTATAACTCCTACTATACAGTTTTCATCCGATCAAGCCGAAAATGTGTATGTAGTAAGGCTAAGATGTGAAGATATGCCACCAAATATTAACAGAGTTATGACCCTTTGAAAAATTCGGTTTACATTTTCGTTTGGTTAAGTTTTGTGCTATACATGTGTAAACCATATGTAAGTTGCATTTAGTTAAACAATTTACCACAGAATACTCATCATTACCTACCCTTCCTGATATCAAGGTCACAGATTTCGAATTTTTATATACACGTTTTGTATTAAAGTTTATTATTTTTATTCAAAAAATGCATTAGTGGGATTATGATATCAGCTGGCTCAAATCAGAATGAAGACTGACAAGACCAAACCTATTGGATGCTTTTTGAAAGCAGCCAACTTGTTTATAATTATGCATACATGTTGTTTGCGGTTGATCGTCATATCAGTCCAGCAACATATACTGACAATATTTGAGCCAGCGCATGACAAAACCTACAATCAGACATGTGCGTCCATCGAAGGCTCAGATCAGCCTGCACATTCATATAGTCTAACCAGAGACTTCTCTTGCTGCGTGAAGGAGCAATGGGTCCTTAGCTATCCTTAGAGCGCACAACGAAGTCTCTGATCAGACTGCGCGGGTGCTCAGGCTGATCTGAGTCTTCGTTGGGCGCACATGTCTCATTGTAGGTTTTGTCATGCACTGGCTCATTTAGGAACACAATTACAATTTTACTCGTCAATACCATTACACCCCCTTAGCACAAAAATATTAGATGTTTCTATTTTTCTGGCCCTAAAATTCTATTTTTTTATTTCGATAAGGAAATGATTAGCATCTTATTTTCGTTTGGAGCGGTTCTTTTAAAAATGCATCAGTGTAGCATTATAGGTATCTTACATGCGTCTGAGGGATGAATAGAAGAATCCGTCCCAAATATCACTTCCGCATTACGGCTTAGTGATGCCGGATACTGATCACGAGTGACGGATTTTTCTATATTCTATATTCAACTCACATTAATGTAAAATAAAAGTGAAGACAATGATTAGGAATGACGCACCCGTGTAGCATTATAGGTATCTTACATGCGTTTGAGGGATGGATAGAAGAATCCGTCCCAAGTATCACTTCCGCATTACGGCTTAGTGATGCCGGATAGTGATCACGAGTGACGGATTTTTCTATATTCTATATTCAACTCACATTAATGTAAAATAAAAGTGAAGGCAAAGATCAGGAATCGATACAATTAACCCACAGCTCCCACCAGAGACACCAAGAGAAAGAAACACATATATTAAACAACTAGACCCCAATGGAAACATTACTAGCGGGAAGCCAAAAGGACAGTTACTTTCCCACAAAATGGCCAATTGGCTATCCAAAGCAAACTAATATAAGGGATGCACACACTCAAAGACAAGCCATAACAAAAATAAACCACGACAGAAGAATACATGTACCTCTCATTTCTAAGAGTAATGCAGTCATCCTTGTTTGTTTGAGTGTTTGTTTGGAATCCTGATTTTATATACAGCATCAGCTTGAGAAAAGGGACCAATATTTTTTTTTGTTTTGTCCATCTGCGTGCTCTATGTTTCCCCTTTTTACAACTTAGGCTTTGAACTATAGATGCTGGGTACTTTGAATGCACCATTCCTTATACCGATCCATTTGAAACTTTGTACCATCTAATTCTATAGATGTGCATGTGGTTTTCGCGTTATCGTCAATTTAATGTTTGTTTCCTTTCTAGACTTTTGCATTTAGCCATTTAGCTATTTAAGTAAATTACAGTGGATACCTTGTGAGCGGATCTTTTCTTATAGTGTCACATTAACCTATTTGATTTTTAGTATTGTCAGTTTAATTGACTGCACTTTTCCTGTTTTTTTTTTCGGACTTAGCAAGTTTTGTGTCTTGAACACTACTTCATTGCATTGCCTTGGGTACCTTATGTATGCATCGATCCTGCAATCGGGGCTTGGAAAGAAATAGTGAAGTGCATGGTGCGTTCAAGCAGAGCTGAATCCGACCGGACTGGTAAACCGCTTTCAGCCAACACAGGAACCGTGGTGCAACTTTGACCCTCTCTTAAATCCTAGCGGTCTGGAAATTTAGCATTTTGAAACAGTGAACAATCGCATTTCTTTTTATTCCAAAAATACTAACTTATTACCTCCTTAACATAAGACATCTGTATGTCAACTTGAACTAGGTATTCAGAAGAAGTATGTTTTGGCTCCGACAGACAAGGCCGCTAACAATGTCGTCATTGTTTGACGGTTCAAATATGCTAGAGAAATGGCGGAATCGAACATACATCATCAATATGTAGTTCCATCGTCTCTCTCTCTCTCTCTCTCTCTCTCTCTCTCTCTCTCTCTCTCTCTCTCTCTCTCTCGCATTGTGGGATATTACCCACTCTTTCTCCCTTGAATCGTCGCATATTACTCTTTCTCGCTCGCTCGCTCGCTCTCTCTCTCTCTCTCTCTCTCTCTCTCTCTCTCTCTCTCTCTCTCTCTCTCTTAGTCCATTCAACTTCTTATAGAATCATGAATACTGACACGACATTATTACCCTTAAAGAAGATTTTCAATGACTAACTCAACAAGTCTATTCGAATCTTAGAATTGTGAAATTACACTATGAGCATGTGTAGTATTCTTATTGTACTTGTACATAAATGTGTCGCCTTTCACTGTTAAACATATGAGCCCCGCCAAGCGAATTTGTGTCTTCGAGCATTCCGTCATGACAAATTTTAACTGCGCATGCCAAGCCATTCAGAGGAGCCAGGGATATGACTGTCTGTCTGAAGGTTCCTCTTGATTTACTGCTTGTATGCGCGAGCAGCGAAGGTTCTGGCGAGACTTCGCGGATGCGCAGGCTCGCCTGAACCTTCGCTGCTCGCATAGGCGATAAGTACAAAAATCGCTTGACGGGGCCCATGTCTTAATTGAATTTTCATACTTTACACCGTCTCGTAATTTATGATTCAAAGCTGACACCTGGCAACAATTTTTTCAAGATGTGCCTGTTGATAATATCTTATTCTTAAACGAAATTGGACTTTTTCATAAGATTTAATTTTGTTTCAGAGTTTTGTACATTATCATTCTGGCCTTTTTTATTTTTAATATCCTCATAATTTTACATACCTTCTGATGATTAACCGATTGCCGCTTATGGCCCACAAAGAGGGTTTGACGCGTCGTTAAACACGAAATCATCATCATCATCAACATAAATATGTATTTTGTATACAAATACTACAACCACTGCAGTACGTCATGGAGAGGATAAATTTAGGCCATGCCTACATCCAATCCAACGACATATTGATCTGTACATAAAGTATAATGTTTATGTGTCATGCAATTTCTAATAAATAAATAAATGTTAACACTCGGTGGTACTAAGGCCTATGAACTGCAGCCTTTGGCTGTAGAGAGGGCTGTATTCAATGATCACATTTGTCATTCAGCCACCAAGACAAGCTTCCTAGGTTATAATGGTTACCTAAACTTATAAAAGACCATCCAAAAGACGGTTTGTTGCAAATTCAAGCAGTTGTACTACCACTGAACTTTCCGAATTATTAACTTCATGTCTTGCTGCCATCAAAACAAATATTTAAAAACTACCACAAAGTCTTTGAACGACCAGGGAGAAGTATGTTTTGGTCTATAAAAAATAAGTTGTGCTGTGTGGCGGCCGTAAAAAGTCTCCCCGTACATCATCATAGTGCAGATTTCTGGTCCTTTGGGATCATTTAGTTGATTTAGATACATTTTGAAAATAGTGTTCTGCTTAAGCCGGTGCTAGAGGGCCTGGCCATTGTTGCACATTTCAGTACTGGTAATGAACAGACACAATAAACAGACAGTCTGATAGTTTCGTTTATTTGGTGTATTCTTTGCTTCCAAAGGATCTAACTATTCCGAACATATTTAAACAAACTGAAATATAGACGTTTTCGTGCTTTTAGTCTGTCTACTCATGATTTTCCAACTCCTTAGACTACACTTCCTCTTAATCTTATAAGAGAAAAAACTAAAAGATTTAATTGAATGGACACTTCACGGAGAAGATTCCCTATATTTTGCATATAATGTAAGAAATGCTTTTCTCACTTCTGAAGAGCATAAGAAAATATACATTATGGTCATGTCTGAAAGTGTGTGTAGCTCTCACCTTTCTACTTGACAATATTTATATAAGATTTGGTACTAAGTTCTTCTAGACGAATTATGGGTATTCCGATGGGTACGAATTGCTCCGATGGGTATGAATTGCGCACCATTGTGGCTGATCTGTTCTTGTTTTGTTATAAATGAGACCTCATCATGTCCTTTTTCCGTTAAAAACCAATTTGAAATCACTGTTCAGCTTTTAGCTCGACGTCTAGATATTTGGATGAGTTATTAGATATTGACAATACCAACTTCGATGATTTGATCAGTCGAATTTACACCCCCCCTCCTCCCCCAAGAACTGCAGTTAAATAAAGCAAATTCTTCTGATACCGAAGCCCCGTTAACGGAGATGTTGCACTGATGAGTTATGAGGCCTTCATGTGGACTGAATAAATTATTTGTCCAAATCGCGACGGAAATAAGGGCGAGGATTATGGCCACGTAAAATCGATTTAACCCCTCCCCCACCCCCCAAGTGGAATTCATTTCACTGAGCGTTCCAAGGCGGTTCTTCTGTCGCGGTTTACTTTTTGTTATGGTTTGTCTTTGAGTGTGTGTATAGCTTATATTATTTTGTTTTGGATAGCTTATTGGCCATTTTGTGGGAATGTAACTGTCCTTTTGGCCATAAGGGTCTAGTTGTTTCATGTTTGTGCTTCTTTCCATTTGTTGTCTCTAATGGGAGCTGTGGGATATTTGTATTGATTGCTAATCATTGTCTTCTCTTCTATTTTATGATAAACGCGATGATTTTGATTTTGAGAGTAAATGTTCCTTTCTTTGATGGTGATGTTTCATTACTGTCTAGTTATTTAATATTCGTGTTTCTTTCCCTTTGGTGTGATAGGAGGTGTGGGTTAATTGAATCGATTCCTGATCATTGCCTTCACTTCTATTTTGAGATGTCACTTTGTCTCATTACCAGGTAAAAGTCCAAGAAATAGGGAACAACGTCTCAAAAACGACCTTTTCAGTGTTGACAGGGACTCTAAACCTCAGCAGACCAGAGTTGCGGTGTATAGTTTGCAAGTGATATTTCAACCTGACACAACAGATTTCTGAATTGTATTTAATCCAAAATTCTGACATCGAGCGGTACAACCCTAGAGCATGTTAGCCACTCCAATCTATTTTTAGCCAGTCTAGGTAGCATGAGTACAGGTAAACCGCTAAGAAGGTGAAAGCTTGCACTCCATGCATTTAAACCCCGATTGTTTTATTGCGCAGCAGGCATTGAGAGCTTTCGAGTAAAAGTCCCATTTAAATTAGAAGCAACGTCTCCAAAATGACCTTAATAGTGATGACGGGGACATTAAAAATCAAGCCAAACCAAATACGCCAAAACAAAACATATCCTCATCTTTCTGCATCTATGTTACATAGTAAGCAGCGTAACGAGAATAATTAAGGGCTGATTTTTTATGTACTGTTATGTACAAAAACAAAGGCTCACATTGGAACTGTGCAACATATCCACAGCCCTTGAAATATGAAGCACGCCTAGCCCAAAAACTCCTACATTTAAAGATGCCCTTTAGCGACAGGACACATGCACTCCTGAAGCAAACGGGAAGACAAAATATAAGCCCCACCGAGACCTGGAAAGATCACGGCACCGTTTCACAAACCTCTCAGGACGGAGCTCGGTGATTGGCTACAGGGCAAGGGGATGCCCGTGGGCTCGGAGACACCTGAGACGTGAGACGACAAACATGGACGGACGGGGCTGGAGCCGAGCGATGGTCTTCCTGTTCACCAGCAACGGGGAATAGGGGTACCACCGAACGGCTACAGTGTGGTGCCAGCATGGATTCGTTCCCTGGGACCCCAACAGCTGACGACCCGCGACACGGGGAAACTGGAAAACAACAACAACAAGACTTCAGATGTCTACTTGATCAGCTTGCATCCCGTTAGTCTGATTTAGGAGTTGTGCACTCGTATGAGGTGCCTGCCTGAAAAAGCTGTTAAAACCGAAATATGACTTTAGTTATATTTTATAATTAGGAAACACTATACGATAACGAGTCAAAGTTATAAAGCTACGCTATATCTGTTTAGTGAAACAAATGATACATCTTGAACACGCAATGTATTTTGGTATTAAATACCTTAAGTATTTTCTGGTCGGTTGCTGCATTGTTATGTCACGCATGGTTTTCGTGTTGCACCGTCTACCACCTTTTGGGTCGATTTTTCATTATTCGACCCAATATAATTATCTACAGAAGCTTCCCGCTTGCTATTGTTCACATGACTATCGCTGTCCATATATAGCATCCAGGTACCGGTTATTTATAGGGGATTTGTTCTACGGCGTCTAATCAGGATCTACACTATTTGTCAATGTCCATGTACACCAGCCCAGTCCAGAGTTTACTATTTAAACAGCGCACAGCGCACTGACGTCGCAAGTAGAAGACTAACACTGTTATAAATAACTGGTACATGGATTTGACACTTGGTCAGTGAAAGTCACGTGGACAAAAGCAGGTAGAAATCTTTTGAAGTTTGAAACGTTCGGTCATTTGATAATTGACCCAAGCGCGGCGTCTGATCAGGATCTACACTTTGTGCTTATAGGAATTTGGTTTAAACAGAATTTTGTTTATCTATTACCATCTCAGCTTACAGGATATGTCAGTAAGCTTTCGCTTATATCAAAGTCATCTCCTGTTCACAGTCATCTCTGTACATGCGTTTAAAGGTTAAACGAAACGGACTAAGTCCATTCTACATGTACCAATCTACGCCCAAAGACAAACGACCAACCAGTGCTGTCAGGGCTTTGCTCTATAATTGATTTTTACAGCAAGCATTTCATGAGAAAGTTTTATACCGAAACCCCAAGACCACAGCTCTAACTGTCGATTCTGACTATACGTCCGCTTTCCTTTTGCGGAAACGGGACTGAATGCGTGAGCTCCCGATCCGTCTGAAAACCCTATGTCTTTTACATGATATACATGTTTTGGGCTTCTAGTTCTATAGTTCTTGAGAAACATTTGACAAAAAGATAACATTGGCCAATATTGAGAGAAAGGAGAATGAAAGAACATATGACCAAATGTGCCGAGAGAGTCCATTGTTTTGTACACGGTATAGTTCAACATCCGGGCATAGTAAACCAAGTTTGAACCCTCTAGCTTTTTTTCTGAGATTTGTTTGGCGAAAACATATAACACTGGCCTCGATAGGGAGAGAAATGAAAGTTTAGCCGAACAAGTAAGCCGACAATGCCCATTGTGTCTTACATAATACAAGTTATCATATAATTTGCATACTCTGCCAAGTTTCAGAGTTCTAGCTTTTATGGTTCTGAGAAATTTTTGATGAGACAATAATGCTTTTATCGGGACGGGCGGACGGACGTCCGGCAAACAGACAGACGGATGGACAGACAATCTTAAGTACGGAGGAACAGATGTAAACCGTAAACCAATATACTCGCACTTTTTCAACGCGGGGTTATAATAAAACGGGGGTGTTTTACAGTTATCGTGTGTATAGGATTTAATATCTCGTACTGTCGAGATATTCCGTCGAAAGTTTGAGTTATTTTTCAGTTATTAAGTCGAAATTTTGAGAAACTAAGTCGAAATTTCCAGTTATTATGTCGAAATATTGAGTAAATAAGCAGAAATTTCAAGATATATAATAAGTTGAAACTTCAAGATTCTGAGTCGTAAATTTCGAGTTAATAAGTCGAAATGTCGAAAAAGAAAGTCGAAAGTTTGAGATGGTGTAAAAATTTTGAGTTCTTTTTTTTAAATTTGGAGATACTGAGTCGAAATATCAAGATATGATGTCGAAATATCGAGTAAATAAGTCGAACTTTTGAAACAATAGGTCAAAATTTCGAGAATATAAGTAGAAATTTCGAGTCATTAAGTCGAAATTTCGAGTTAATAAGTCTAAATTTCGAGATACAAAGTCGGAATTTCGAGATAATTTCTAAAGAAATAAAAGTATACCTTATGCTGTTCAATATATAAATATGAATTACGATTGTGATTTAATTGTCTAGCTATGAATTGGGTTATTGTATTCAAACAATTCAGCTGTCACGTGAGAAAAATAACATTGCAGAGGGCGGTGTCCTGCCTTTCTAGGCTAAGATCAAGCTCAAAGGTCAAGGTCAATGTCAAAACATATGACCTCATGTGAAGAGAATATGACTTCAAGTATATGGCTAACAAATATGAACACTTTTTCTTTTACTGTTTTTTAGTTATGAACACAAATTCTAGGGTCAATATTTAGGGTTTAGGGTTTTAAGTGCACAGACGGATGAATAAAGGAATGAACAGACAAACGGACGGAAACTTCTTTTTGTTATTTAATATTTATTTCTGAAAGTATATTGCATCAGCATATTACAAGCAGGGAAAACATTCAGTTATTTAACTATTACATAAATAAATATCTTGTATCTAAACACAATGCTATTTACTAAACATATATAATAGTTTCCTCTGCAAAGGTTTGTAATGCAACATGTAATATATAACTCTAGATAAGTCAAAACCTGTTTTCAAATATTTAGTCCAAACTAAAACAGAAACTGTAAAATAAAGAATGAAAAACACTATTTCTTTGTGCTACCATCCCTAACCTTTGAGAGCGAAGAGCTACAAAAAAGGGTTGTAAAACAAGGTATCAAAGTTTCCCAATTTCCTTTCGTACTGGGCAAGTGTGTCCTTTAGAAAATTTATTTTTCTATTTTAAGTCTTTGCATGTATAATTGTTGGTATTTTTCTGGTATTTAGTTTTAAATATGTAATATTTCCCAAGTATAATAGTGATGTTTTCTCAGTTGATATTTGCTTGTTTCTTAGAATAATAGAGGTGGAGGCAATGATCAGGAATCGATTCAATCAACCCACAGTTCCAATCAGAGGCACCAAAGGGAAAGAAACACAAACATTAAACAACAGACCTTTTGCTCCAGCATTTCAGTGGTTTCTTAATGTCGAGTCCTCACCGTTGTTTCATCTCTGGTTGTTTGAGTATTTGTGTTCACTGAGATGTTGCACTAATGAGTTAGGAGGCCGTCGTGCGGACTGAAAAAATTACTTGTCTAAATCGCGACAGAAGTAAGGGGGAGGATTGTGGCCACGTAAACTCGATTTAAGCTTCCCAGTGGAATTTGTTTCCGCCGACCGTTCCAAGGCGGTTCTTCTGTCGCGGTTTGTTTTTGTTATGGTTTGTCTTTGGGTGTTTGTGTCGCTAATATTATTTTATTTGTGATAGCCTTTTGCCAATTTTGTGGGAAATTAACTGTCCTTTTGGCTTTCTGCTGTTGATACGTCCATCTTCATATTCGTGTTTCTTTCCATTTGGTGTCTTTGTTTAGAGCTGTGGGTTAATTGTATCGATTCCTGATCATTGACTTCACTTCTATTTGCCTTGTTCTTCAACATTTTCTATAATTTCAAAACGAAGTCGTATGTTTTCACCTATGTATCAACCTTTTATAAATCCTGTTTGTGAGCTAGCTTTTATTTTGGTCAACACATTTTTACTCTGTTGGCTATTACTTTGAAGCAATTTTATAATCAAAGTAAAGTAAATGGTCTCCAATTGTCAAGCGTTGTTAAAACTTTATTAGGTTAGGAATAATGTGATAATACTTTGTTTTTGCAATTAATTTAAAGATGCAGTTTCATAAGAATAATTTAAAGAATTTTCATAGTCCTGCTTTAAAGTAATTCCAAAATATTTTTAAAAATTCTACTGTCGATCCATCAGAGCCAGGACTTTTTATTTTCCATATCTTTTTTATGCTTTGTTGCATTCTACTTCTGTTAAAAAACCTTCACAAATATTTTTTCTAATATATTAATGGTTTCATCAAAGAACTTATATCCTGTACATTTAAGTTTTCATTTTCTCATATAATCCTTATAGTATGTTTCGTATTCTTTTAAAATTTCAACTTAGTCAGTGTTTGTTTCGTTGTTTATCAATAACCTTGAAATAATTTTACTTTATGATTGTTTCTTTTCCAAACTTGCAAAATAATTGTTATTTTTTTTCGTTATATTTTACCATATTTGCTTTTGATCTTATAATCAGTCCTTGAGTTTTGATTCAATTATACGCTTTAGCTCAATGTTGTTATTTTCTAGATTACTTTTTATTTTTTTCTATTGTGTGTATACTTGTTTTCCGCCATCTCTTTAGTGAGTTTATCGACAGCGTTCCTTAGTTTGTCTTCCAGTTAAGTTTGTTCCTTCTTTTTAAATAGTTTCATTTCTCACAGTGCCTTTAAAGCGTTCCCAAAGTGTATTTTGATTGGCTTCCTCATTAACTGTTACCATTTCTTTTATGCTTCTCTTTATTATATCTTGATAAACCTTGTCTATTAAAAGACTGGTATTTAATTTAATATAACCAGACCCTCTTTAATAATTTCTTAAATCTGTTTTCATTACCACTATATTATAATCAGACTTAAAGCTAATGCATTGTTTACTAGAGGTTACAGAATTTCTCAGATTGTCTAAAATGAATATTAAATCTACTCTGCTAAAACAGGTGGTTTTCGAGAGGAGTGCCAAGTATACGTACTGTCTTACGTTTGGAAGTTTTTTTCGCCATATATCTTTCAAGTCGAATTCGTTTATTATATGCTTAATCCTATTCCTACATATCCTTTGTGTATTAATCCTTCCATTTCTTTTATCTAACTTTTTGTTACCATTTTCAGTTGAATAGTTTTCCAAGTGTTCGAAGAGCATGATGTCCTCCTCATTTAGGCGATACATATTTAATATGGTTAATTATTTATCGTTCAGGATTAAACCCAGGGCTTGAAATCTAACATACTGTTTCCGTATATGATATGCTTGGCTTCAACAGAATTCCTATCCCTTCACGAGCTGTGCTTTGTCAGGAGAAAAACGCATCGCTACCCCATTCTTGTTGCCATTAGTTGTGAGTTTCTATTTCCGAATGTGTTTCTTGCAATAGACATATGTCTTAGCCAAGGGAATATTTGTTCCCGTTTAATTTTTTAGCCCAGACCTGTAACATTATATGAGTATATAGATATATTCCTTGGTTATATATAACTTACTGTCGAAATATATATTAAGTATAGGAAGGCAGCATAATTAACGTTAAAAGGATACGAAGGATAATTTACAGTGAAAACAGTCGATAGCATCATCGTATTCATTGGAAAAGGTGATAACGAATGACATCACGAAAACACGCCTATATAACTTTGACCCCCTTGAACCCCACTTTTATATAGTAAAACTGGGGTTTCCGGGGGTATACCTTATTTTTCTTATTTCTGCTCTAAAATATAGATTGTGGGTACTCGTTAGAACCGCCTCGATGAGGCGGTTCTAACGAGTGGTCACAATCTATATTTTGAACAGAAATAAGAAAAATATCACAAGTTTTCATCTTAAAATTTTCATTTTTTTCAGCGATAAAGGTGGCAATGTATTTTTATAGGCGTGTTTGAGTAATGGTTCTTTTATTTCATTTATTAAACTTTTTGTGGGTGCGTGCAAATTTATGGCATTATTTCTTGTATTGTTCCCCAGTAACGGGTCTTCTTAGAAAAAACATCTTAAAAATTTAAAATGTTAAAAATCTAAAGAAATCATCAAAAAACACGCCTGTACTAAACCTTTGTGATATTGCTCCTATCCTGCTCAAAACACAGACCGCGGATGCCCGTTAAAACAGCCTCATAATGAGCACCCGCAATCTACATTCCAGTACAGAAACAGGAAAAAGTACGATTTATCCCTGCAAACCCCAGTTTCATTACCACAACGGAGGGAAACTTGCATGCCTATATTCCCCTGTTTGAGCAGGCGCGACAACAAATAATACCTTATTTGGACCTAACTAGAACTCAAATGACCCCTATTCCTATTGGTTTAATCGTATCGTTCGTAGATATATACATCCACATATAAACACGTTCATTCTTGAAAGGATTTTAACAGAAACTTAAAGCGTATTACGTTCACCTCCTTAAGCATGCTGTAATTACATGTTTAAGTGGGAAAACTGAAATAAATAACTTGGACAATATTATTTACATTACTTACGTTGAAGTTAATTATGAAAATTGAAATAAAAGAAAAAAAATGATGAAAAAAAATGATGAGGAGCCATATCGGGCAATGAGTGGAAACCTAACTATCCCAGATGCACCTATCGGCTTGTGTTTTAAAAAGGAAAACCGTTTAGTACTCACGATAAATTTCTGAACTGCAGTAAGTATTTCAATATTATCTTCAAGACCAAGAGTTTCATCGCAAAAGAGGATAATTTGGTTCATTTAACGCGCGAACCTTGCCAATGTTGAAGCATTTCCTTTCTTTGGTCTGTAAAAAATTTACAGCTGAAGCAGAAATGATATGCATTCTTTAAAGGTGCACCACACTCACATGACCGCCATGGCAGCCATTTTGAAATTCTTCAAACGACATATTGGCATCTTGAAATTCTGCAAATGACATATGCTGTAAAACCAAAGATCAGATTGAGTTGAAACTTGGTGGGAGGCATGGTGTGGCAAGTAGATAAAGATTTGCTTTAATCATTCTGTTCCAGTAGCCAAAGTCTTCAAACGACATCTCCCCCCGAACCAAAGGTCGAAGCGAGCTGAAACTTGATAGGAGGCATCGGCGCGGCATGGAGATTCAGAATTGCTAAAACTATTCTATGCCGTTATTCAAGATGGCTGCCAAGGTGGCCATTTTGAAAATCTTCAAATAACATCAAGTTGAATTGAGCCGAATTTTGAACCATTCTGTTCTGATATCCCAGACAGCTGCCACAGTGGTCTTCTTGAAAATCTTCAAACCATATCTGCTCACATAATCGGACGACTCGGATGAACTTTTAATTATTAGAGTATTCCAAAGGCAGGTGCAAAACTATACACCCTTCCAATCTGCATCTACATCATTATTTCCCGAATCTTGAATCAGATTATGCTACTAAAAACTTAATCAGAGGTATCAAAACATCATGCAGACTCAGAATCGCTAAAGGCAATATGATTTGATAGACAATCTGGCCACAGAGGTACAATGTAATATATCATGATCAGCCTCGTCGAGATGAGTAATTTCTGGCCCACTTTGGCCTCTAGTTTTTTCAGGTTTTTGCTGTGGCGATCATTTGTTTTGCAGCAATTTTGATTTCAACATTGTGAAAACACGACTATAGAAATACATTATTAAGTTTACTGCCGCAGAAACGAAACTTTTAAGATGAAAAAATGTGATATTTCTCTTATTTCTGCTCAAAGTATAGATTGTCGGTACACTTTAGAACCGCCACATCGAGGGGAATAAACGAGTTTACACAATCTATATTTTAGAGCAGAAATAAAAAAATAAGTTTTACCCCTGTAAACCCCAGTTTTACTATATAAAGATGGGGATTAAGGGCTCAGAGTTATGTGGGCGTGTTTTCGTGAATAAGTCTATTCAACGGTTAAGGAGGAGATGTCTTTTAAGTAAATTGTTGACAGAAAGGACGACGCACGACGGACGATGCGCGGCGCACAACGTACGAATACCATCTGACCATGGGAGACGGACATTGAGCTGTCATGAAAGCTCAACTTGAGCCTTTTTTTAGGTGAGCTAAAAGTGATAAGAGTCTTTGAGACCGCTAATCAGCTTTTTCCCCAGTGGAAATCTTCCACTGACCGTTCCAAGGCGGCTCTTCTGTGGCGATTTATTTATGTTGTTGTTTGTTACTTACTGTGTGTATCACTTGTGTCTTTTAATTTTGGATGGCCATATGGCCATTTTGTGGGAAAGTAACTGTCCTTATGGCCTTCCTTTGTTTAGGTTTCCATTATGGTCTGGTCGCTTAATGTTTGTATTTCTTTCCCTTTGGTGTCTTTTATGGGTGGAGTAAGTTAATTGTATCAATTCCTGATCTTTGTTTTACTTCTACTTTGCTGCATATTGTATCTAATGACCGAAATCTTCGTAATGCAGATATTATGTAATTCATATCGAAATAACAAGTACACCCAATAAAATGGAATGGATACACCTTCAGGGCAACTCCTGCAAAAAGTATTTTGCCTCCCATGCCAGTTGGGATTAACTCTTGAAGGAAAGTATTTACGCCTGAGGAGCAAATTCTTTCCTTTCAGAGTAGACCCCTTTTTGGCGTGACATGGTTTATAGAAAAGCAAGCAGGAAGTCCTAAAAGTTGTATCCCTTTTAAAAATGGTTGAAAGATTTGCCAAGTGTGTCCATTCCCCTCAACACTCCTGCAAACCACACTATATATTCAGGAAATGGAATTACCAGGGTTTTTTATTAGTGTTATTATTGCTAAAATATAAGTTACAGGTACTTGTTAAAACCGCCATTAAGCAAACAACTTAACTTTGAACTTGAAATAAATAACACATATGACACATTTTCATCTGAAAAGAGATCTAAGTTAAACATATTTTATTGCCTTTCAGAGCAGCAAATGGGGTTGGGCCACAAGTTCTACCAACATTAGTTACGGCCCTTCCCTTACAATTTTGTACAATATGTGAACAATGGCAATATGTACACAAACATACAAGAAAAATAACGGAAATGTGAAAAATGATTGCTAAAAGAGAGAGAGAGAGAGAGAGAGAGAGAGAGAGAGAGAGAGAGAGGTGGGAGAGGTGAGCTTTAAGAGCGTTGAATAGAAGAAGTTGTTGTATGGTCCAGTCACGCGCTGCATCCGCACCATTGCAGGCACGACCACAGCCCGCCCGTCATATTTTTAACTAAAAGATCTAGTTCTAGAGATATTATGAAGCTATTTCTAAGCACATGTAAGGGCGTCCAAGATGAGTTGAGTCTTCGCTGAGCACATGTCATTACGAAAACGCGCCTATTCAAATTTAATGGAAATTTTTTACATCATAAAATGAATATCTTCAGACAAAAATACTGATACTTTTTCAAATTTCCGTTCAAAACATAGATTGTGGGAAGTCTTGAGAAGCGCCTCGGCGAGAACGAGTACCCACAATCTATGCTTTTGAGCAGAAATAAGAAAAATAATGTGTACCTCTATTAACCGAAATTTTACTACATAAAAGTGGGGTTTAAGGGGTTCAAAATTATAAAGGCGTGCTTTCGTGATGATGTGCGAAGTCACATTTTTGTTTGACGAGATGCATTTTATTGTGGCAGAGTAGCATGTATAAATGAGAAAACAGAAGAAATGAAGAATGTATTCTATGAGAACGACCTCTCAACCGACATGTTGGATACATATTCTAAAGCGTGTTGTTTCGGGAAATACTTGAAACGTGTCCATTCACAAATAAAATTTTGCATATTGTCCTTTATGACACAATGCTTTATTGTCTGCTTTAGGCCAAGCCTCTGTCTAAACATACATCTTTCGTATATTCGCTTCATATGTCTGCAAAAGAAAAGGAATCATCGCATCAGTATAAGCCTGTGCATCACGAAAACACGCCTATATAAGTTTGACCCCCTTCAACCCCACTTTTATGTAGTAAAACCGGGATTTAGAGGGGTATACCTTATTTTTCTTATTTCTGCTCAAAAATATAGATTGTGGGTACTCGTTAGGACCGCCTCATGGAGGCGGTTCCAACGAGTATCAACAATCTATATTTTGAGAAGAAATAAGAAAAATAGCACACTTTTTCATCTTAAAATGTTCGTATTTACGGCAGTAAAATTGACAATGTATTTGTATAGGCGTGTTTTCGTAATGTTATCTTACGTAATGAAGTGAAGTCCAAATAGAAGTGAAGGCAATGATCAACGTCTGCAATTTTAAATTTTAAGCTTATCAAATACTATCCGCACTACCCCGTCTAATGACACTTCTTAGTTACTTTTTAAATCCGTGTAAGAGATACGCCTGTATCTCTCGATTTACGTAAAGAAAAGGTAGCAGGAGCATATGCCACGATTTCTAATTATGCTCAGAGCATTCAGTCTGAATTCTCAGTAAACTGCTTTTCTCAGTCCCCTCTCTCTCTCTCTCTCTCTCTCTCGTTATATGCTTAGTCTTCAATTTATTTTATTACAAGTCACAAAATAATACGTAAGGAATACACAACTTGACTGCAATAAATATTATAAAAAACACATTAAAAGTCAAGAAAATGGTTGCAACCGCCAATACACGAAAGAGCATGCATGCGCACATACATACATACATACATATACTGATAGACAGACATACATACCGACTGGTGTCATATGGGAGTCTGAAAAGAAGATAAACCCTAATTATAATATTAAAACATTCATTTAATTGATAAACAAATTGAATTTGACGCGAAACTAACATCTGACGTTTTTGAATGGAAGGGTTTCCCCGAAGGAGGCTGGAATTTTAGTCTATCTTTAAAAAACCTTCGTTGATAAATCAAGGGATTTGCTTTCATACTATATACTCTGTCAAAAAGTTCCTATACATAAAATTGCTTCTGTTACAATAGTTACAACAAATGAAAAGTTTTAGTTAAGGTTAAAGGACTCGTTTTTGATTGCAAAATCCCCATTTTTTAGTTTGCTTGTTGAACTCGCCATCATGGGCTATTGTTTTAAACATCCTTGGAGTAACTGTGTTTCTTTTGCATAGAAAATTATTAAAAAGCTAATATTTATCACCATCATATACCTTTGACCAAAGCTCTCTAAAATTAGATACACGTTACATTTCATTAGATACCATGTGTGTTTATTTACTAAAGATTTGGAACTTAAGACACAATAATCAAGAGCATCGGTGAAACCGAGGGATGCTCCCCGAAGATGCGCAGTAGTAGGGGGGTTATTTTAGTGAAATGATCCTATACACTTTAAAGTTTTATAAAATTTGTTTGAAGACAAAGGTTATGGGTACTCGTTAGAACAGTCTGAATAAGGAGGTTCTAATAAGTACCCTCAGCTGATGTTTTGAGTATAAGTAAAGAAACTAAGTAGTGATTTTCAAAAAAGAATGCCAAAAAAAAAGAGAAATGTAAGGCCCCTTCCCTGCAAGGACCCGTAAATCTTAAACCATAAGGCTAAGAAACTCAGTTCTGTGCTCCCTAGTATATGATTTTCAATGGAAAATGTCACAAGGAATACACGTGTGAAACATGAAAGACCTGTTACCCATGGTTATAAAATAACAGGAGATATTTTGTTTTGAAAAAGGGGAGATAATTAGTGAAAATAAGCAATATAGTTATGGCCCTTTCTCAAAATGTAGGTTTTTGTGATGTTAGTATGTGTGTGAACGCAGTTTCATGAGAGTAGGACAAATACTTTTAAAATTTTGACCAGAGTTTAAGATGTTTTGGTATGGCCTAGCAAACACACACCCAAAAGCAATTTGTCAGGATGTAGGTCTTGCGATGATAATTATGTGTGGGATGTTTCATGAGAGTAGACAGTATACTTTTGTACTTATCACCGAGGTTAAGGTTTTTGGTTTAGGTGTGACAAACACATGAGTTATTCTCCTTTGTCAGAATGTAGGTCTTGTGATGGTAAGTATGTGTGTGAAGTTTCATAAGAGTAGGGCCAATTCTTTTGAAGTTATGACCAAGGTTAAGTTTTTGGTTAAGGCGTGACAAACACGAGTTCCATGGCGTCTGATCTGGGCCTGCACTGTTTGCCACTTACCCCTATTTGGGTTTCCGGTACCAAATGGGTTTAACCAAAAGTCTAAGAATTCCCTAGTTAGTGATTTTCAACAAAGACTGCAAAAATAAGGAGAAATGTTAGGCCCCTTCCAGGCAAGGGCATGTAAATCTTAAACCATAAGACAAAGAAACTCAGTTTTGTGTTCCCTAGTAAGTGATTTCCGATCAATAATGTCACAATTAATACATATTTGAAATATGAAAGCCCTATTACCCATGGTTATGAAACAACAGGCCATATTTTTTTTTAAAAAGGCGAGATAATTCAGTGAAAATAAGCAACATTATTATGGCCCTTTGTCAGAATGTAGGTTTTGTGATGGAAAGTATGTTTCATGAGAGTAGGATGAATACTTTTAAAATTTTGACCGAGGTTAAATTGTTTGGTTATGACCTGACAAACACACACCGAAAAGCAATATAGTTAAGGGCCTTTGTCAAAATGTAGGTCTTGTGATAGTAAGTATGTGTGTGCAGTTTCATGAGAGTAGGGCAAATACTTTTGAAGTTATGACTGAGGTTAAGTTTGTTGGTTAAGGCGTGACAAACACATGGAAAAAAGCAATATGGTTTGTCAGAATGTAGGTCTTGTGATTGTTAGTACGAGTGTGAAGTTTCATGGGAGTAGGGATAATACTTTTGAAGTCTTAACCGTTTAAATGTTTTGGTTTAGATTTGAAACTGACTGAGAAGGAGATTACTATAGGGCACCCAAAATACTGTGTCGGCCCTAATTTAGAAGGGAAGTAACTCCGTAAATACTGTTGGCAGGGTTATGCTTCTTGCATTCTGCGATTTCTCTCATAGCCCTCTATCGGTGTGTCAAGTTTCACTAAATTAACATCAAAACTTTTAGAGATATGCTCCGGACAAGCTTAATATAGCAAAACCTAAAAAGATAAATAACTCCGCAATTACTTGTGATAGAGTTACAGTTCTAGCACTCTGCACTCCCTCTGATGACCATCTATCAATGTATCAAGTTTCTCTTAAATCCCTTCTTTACTTTCAGAGATATGTTCCGGACAATCTTTTCATTGAAACAGTAGGAAATCCATGAATACTGGTGACAGGGTTATGATTCTTCTATTCTACGATTTCCCTCATTGCCCTCTATCAGTATATCAAGTTTCACTTAAATACCTTTAATGCTTTTAGAGATATAGAGTGTGGCGGACGGACGGACGGTCGGACGGACGGACAAAGCGGCGACTATATGGCTCCCCCTTCGGGGAGCGTAAACATCGCGATCGGTAGTGCTACATGCTACTTAAATTTTCTGTATTATTTTCATCATGGTTTTAAAGAAATTGCAAAAATGAATGATAGTTTAAGAAACAACAACAGTTCAGAGATCGCTAAGTATCTATTTATAATTTAAAGCATTGCTTGAAGTACAAGATCCTGAGATGTATTAAAGCTAAGTAGTTGCGCGATAATTAGTGGATATGATCTTTCATCTTAAACAAGAAAAACATCTGCGCATGCGGAATGCTTATTTTGCTGTTAACCTTTCTAGGCACATATTGCAAGACAACTCTTGAGCAGAAAGGCATTACGATAACACACCCGGCGACATAGGGCATTGTTTTCCAAATAGTTACTTTTCTGATTAAAACCCATGATAGTTTTCTTATTTATACTGCAAACATAGGTTGTGGGTGCTCGGAAGAACCACCCCATAGACTGCGCCGTTAAACTCTAATACAAACAAACAAACAAACACACACACACATGTCAATTTACATTTCTGTCCTATGAATATACGAGTTAATGTGTGTTAAGCGTAAACTCAAGCTTTTAGTTAAAGCTAGAACTTGTCATTGTAAAAGTTCGTCTTTTCATGTGTGTATTGCTAACATCTTGTTATTGGCCATTTTGCGGGAAAGTAACTGTACTTTTGGATTTCTAGCTTTGTGTTATTTTATTATAGTTAAATTTAAGTTCGTGTTTCTTTCCATTTGACATCTTTGATGGGGGTGTTAGGTAATTGTATCGATTCCTGATCAGTGCCTTCACTTATACTTTACATGGTTAAACCGTTTTATTCCTATTTCTGGTCCATAATATCGGTTGTGGATACTCGTTAGAACCACAATATATATTTTGAGCAGTAATCAGAAAAATTCCCTTTGGTGTCTTGGATAAGAGGCGTAAGGTAATGGTATTGATTCCCGAGCATTGATGTCACTTCTTTGTTCTTTTTACCGTATCCCGTTTGTATGAGAGATGTTAATCAGTCACAGTCATTATATGAAATGTAATGATGATGATGATTTCGTGTTTAACGACGCGTCAACCTATATGAAATGTAAACTTACCTGCATGAGGAATGAGAAGTTGGGTTGACGCGGTGTTGCTTGGTGGTCTCATAAACTGATTGCTGCTTATTTCATTCGCTTCCGAATCATTCAGCCTGCTATAAAAAGACAAATACCCTATTTAGAGTATGCATGTAAGCGGCCAGGTCTTTACAAGCAGTGTAAACTCAGATGAAAGGTCGCATCTGAGTCAAAACGTTTTACCACTCATCGAGCTATTTTTATACACAACATCGAGTAGTGATATGATTCTTGTTTAAGGGGGATGCATACGCCTTCAGGGAAGGCAACTCCTGCAAAAATGTTTTATCTCCCATGCCAATAGTTGTCAACTCTTTAAAGGAAATAATTTGCTTCTGAGGAGCAAATTCTTTCCCCTAAGAATATACCCTTTTTCTGGGAGATTGCAGGAAAGAGAACAGGAAGTCCCAAAAGTCCCAAAATTTGGCTCCAGGCAAAATCTGCCCGATGTATCCATTTCCCTTAAATTTAAGAACATACAATACGCAAAAACGCCTATACAAATACATTGCCACCTTTATCGGCGAAAAATGAAAATTTTATGATGAAAAATTGTGATATTTTTTTATATTTCTGCTCAAAATATAGATTGTGGGCACTCGTTAGAACCGCCTCATCGAGGCGGTTCTAACGAGTACCTACAATCTATATTTTAGAGCAGAATCTATATTTTAGAGCAGAAATAAGAAAAATAAGGTATATCCACAGGATCCCTAGTTTTACTATATAAAAGTGGGGTTCAAGGGGGTCAAATTTATATAAGCGTGTTTTCGTGATGGACTGGAATCAGCCCAAAATTCTCATCCGTATTAGCACTGAATTTATATCTTTCTGACTCTCCGATACTTTTTTATTATCTCCAAAACTTTTCGCTTGGTGCTGCCAGATAAATCATTTCTTTTTAGATGGGTTAAAATTAATAAGCATATTCTTATGAGTGCAAACAATGCATCCAGTCTAGATAAGGAGGTGAGTTGTCCGAAAATGTAGGCTAAATACGTTACACAATTGCTTATATGAGCCATGTATAACAGCAATTTCACCAATATCATCATGAAAACACACCTACATGAATTTAAATATAGTGAAAAAGTTTACCACAATCTCGTTAGAATCACCCCCCACTCGTTTAAACCGCTTCAGGTAGGCGGTTCTGTCGAGTAACCAAAATCTATGCTTTTGAGCCGAAATAAGAATGAAAAGAAATAAGTAAAAATAAGGAAAAAACTGTTCCTCTGTAAAAGTTGGGGTTTGAGGGGAATCAAAATTGAATATGCGGATTTTAAGTGATGAATCTGCGTATCCACTGGCTCAGAATAAAATATCAACGTCTACATTTAAGGCGTAACTATACCAAATTTAGTGACATGGAGGCCTTTCTGATATTAAGTCTACATTGCAAATTTCGAATGCATGTCAAACTTTGATTCAGATATAAATAGCACTAAGTAAATAATCTGGAAAAAGCTGTGCATCTGAATATTGGGAATCAAGATATAAACTGTATCGGAGCTGATGATAAAAGCCAAACGATCTCGTATTTCTGTAATGCAATTAGTTACTGATATATAAGGCAAAAAAGAAACTTGGACTATGTGCACTATATTATGATTTTGTGACGTCTATGACTAACGTACCCATACATACTAAAATGTAAAAAAGATAATATATAAATTCAATGAGGCTTCGAATATTAGAGAGAGACAAAAAGTCATCTTGCACATCACATGACGAAAACAAGCCTATATAATTTTGACCCCCTTGAACCCCACTTTTATATAGTAAAACTGGGGTTTCCGGGGGTATACCTTATTTTTCTTATTTCTGCTCTAAAATATAGATTGTGGTTACCCGTTAGAACCGCCTCGAGGCGGTTCTAACGAGTGCCCACAATCTATATTTTGAGCAGAATTAAGAAAAATCGAGGCGGGTCTAACGAGTAACCACAATCTATATTTTAGAGCAGAAATAAGTAAAATATCACAATTTTTTCATCATAAAGGTGGCAATGCATTTGTATCGGCGTGTTTGCGTAATGAATAATAATCCGGAATACTAACAAGTACCGACTTTCGATAATTAAATCATCGTTATATATTTTTGCTTAAGCGTGCTATTTGCGATTTTGGAACAGTGTACACTTTTTCGTCTATTTACTAAATTTTTATTTCGTACACACATTAACGGAAAGCGGTAAAAATCACGATTTCAATATTTTACCTTCGAATTGTGTATTTAATAAAACTCAGAGCGGAAGAATGAAATTGTGAGGTTTGCAGTTTACATAATTGAACAAGTTTCTGGTCTGTCTTCAGATAACAGTAAAACTTTTGTTCGTACCGAACAACTCAAAACGGTTATCTTGAATTTCCTGGACATTTCACATAAGATGCCGCTCATTTCAAAAAAGATCTGCCGTGGCGTCGGCCTTCATACCTTACAGGCCAAATATCCGGAAATTGTATAAGCAAAACACGCAAACATGTGTAAATTGTGCAAAAAAACTGAGAAGGCAAACCGATTTTGTATCATTTTGTTGAATCAATACGCATATTGTTAAAACATGTCCGCGACAACGGACTGCATACTCGGATGGTAATTTGATAAACTCAGGCTGAGGCTATTCAACCTGGCACATGTGTTAAAATTAAAGGTTGTTCAGAATGTTGACACGTTTCTTTAATAAGTACCACAAAGTTCCTTATTATATGAATAATCATTAAACATAAATGTTGAAAAGTGTATTACTTTGGTTAGAAGAAAACAAAATAAAATTTACTTTGTAAGAAAAGTACTTTTCAAAATTTTAAATTTTTTAACACCTATTTCCCCATCGTCCTTCCTAAGAAACATTACATTTTTACATTAACCTTAAGTACAGTCTGTGTCCTAGCATCAACGAGAAGTAGGTTTTCTAAACATGTCACTATAACAGTATATGTTCCATTTTAAACACCACCCATCGTTCATACTGGCCGTTTTTGTATACATGATCGGTAAGTTCTCCAGGTAAATCAGAACTCATTTTTGATTTTTATTTGCCTTCACTGCAGCTGGTGTTGTGCCGTGTGGCGGCCGTAAAAAGTCTCCCCGTACATCAACCATAGTGCAGTTTATATTTTAGTTTTGGTCCTTTGAGATCAGCGTGAATATTCTGAGAAATCAAAAATAAATTATTGGTTTAGACTCATATTCTAGACAAGTTTTTAATTATTTGGATCCCATTTTGATTTATATCAGTCTTTGAATCGACTGCCTATTCGAAATTCGCAAAATTGCAGTATGTTTCCTCTGGCTTTCGTTGTCGGGTCATTATAGGGTCACTGAAGAGGCTTTATTGGCCGAAACTACGTAGTATGACCCATCTTCTTTCTTATGAATGTTTTCTTTGCTCTTAAAGGAACTCATTTTTGATTTTTATTATAAATATGCGAATCGTGGTTAAAATATCCTGCTGAACGGAATTTTGATTTTAAATAATTTGTTTTGCCAAGATCTTGATTTCCTCTATTCTTCCGAAAATTTGTAAATATCACTATGCATAAAATAGATAAAAGTTTGGAAAATTATTTTTTTTTGTCCAAAAGACATAATAACGATAAGACAGAGTTATTCTTATCGCTACGCCGATTTACCCCCGTGTTAAATCGATCCGTGCGTAATGCTGTGTACATGAATAACAATGTATAGTACACTTTACACGTTGGTAGGGGTTTTATCGGCTTGGATATAAAGCTATAATTATAGCATTTGTTTCGAAAATCACGTCTCGTTGTTGCCACTACACGACTAATGCTTTGGTCACACCCCCTTCCCATTAGGCTTAGGATGTACTCCCGGCATGATTTTTAGCCATTTTGGCCTAGTCACCGGCCGGACACTAGACATGGCCGGCCGGTGGCCGGGGCTCTCAGGCAGCATCGGGAAGGTGACCGAAGAGTTTTTACTCGAAGTTTTCATAATCGGCCACATATCTTTCACACATCGTTTACATGTAAGTATCGTCCGATATCCGGCCGGGAATCGAGAGGTAATCGGCCTGTGTATGTAGACTCAGAGGAGATTTTTTTGGGACCGGACATGGGCCGATATCCGACCGATGTCTTTTTACACATTGGAAAGTAACCCACCGATGTCCGATCGGCTTGAACCGGTGTGGACCAGATATGTTATAGACATCAGCCGGTCATCGGTCGGCTAGAAACGGACATCGGGCGGACTATATAAACCCCCGTCAGTCGCCGTGTACAACATTAAAGCGCGATTCAATTACACCGCCCGACAATCGCTCGACATTCGACCGGGCCTGGTACAAGCATCGTTCGTTGTCCGTAGGATACTCTGGCGATATACAGTGAATAGTGATATACAGTGAATACGGGCGATATACAGTGAATACGATCTCCAGTGAATAGGCCGGTTATCGCCCCGACCTCATAGAATATTCGGCCGATTAGTATTAGATGTTCAGTCGGTATTCACTGCCTCGTCGGCCCCCCTAAAATTCTCTTTGGAACAGACGCCGTACGATTACCAGACGGTCATCGGACGGCCTCCGCACGGTGCCATTTATGTAAAGATGTGTGACAAATTTTTTGACCGGTGTTGTCCGATGTCGGAAAAAAATGCCAAAACCAGCGGTGTACTCCCTATAACCCTCTATCCCCGGATACCGTCCGATGTTTGTGACCATAGCATAAGGTATGAGTGAGTGAGTGTTTGAGTTTTACGTCCCAACAAAAGCTAAGGTCATATGGAGACGGGGCCTCGGTTTAAAGACCAATCCGAAAGTCTGGAGAAGCCCGGGATCGATCCTGCGATCTCTAGTTTACAAGGCGAGTAGCGTAACCACTACACCACGGAGGCTTTTACGACTAGGGTGTGTGTTGGTGTAAAATGTTTTGTTTCTAAAGAAGAACAATGGAGAAACAGCTGTTCAAAATGGACCATTTTAAAAGGTTACTTTCTTTAAAACTCACACTTCCGTTTTTTCACACAATAGGAATACATTTTAAATATGCATATTTCATGATTATTCCTCTTGAAACGAGTCAACATTCTGAACAACCTTAAATTTTAGTCCATGTGCCAGATAGACTTTTTGATATATCTTATATCAAGAAAACACCTTCATGCGAGATAATTATAGCATTTGTCTGATGAATTGGCATTTTATATGCCTATGATTCAGTAGCAATACTCCTTGTAAGCACATTTCATAACGAAAGCACGCCTACATAAATGTGGCCACCTTGAACCCTACTTTTATATCATGAAACTGGGAAAAACTCTTTTTTTTTCTTATTTCGGCTTTAAAATATTGATTGTAGGTACTCGATTGAATCGCCTCGATCTATATGTTGAGCAGAAATATGAAAATAAAAAATTTCATCTTAATTTAATAAAATCTTGTTCAAGGACAGAGGGTGAAAAGGTCTGGTAGTCTGGAACAAAGTAACACGTTCTTTGTGGAAATTTGGACATCTAAAAAGAAGTGTTCAGCGTCTTCAATAACTTCTGAACAAATGCAGTATGGCGAAAGACAAATATGATTAGAATATAAGTCTCCTTTGAGATTGCTACATTTGTTCCTAATTCTTGCATGTATAACAGAGAAGAACCTTTCTCCACTGGTATAATAAACAGGAATTTTAGGAATTCGAGGGGAACTATTTTTTTAATTTACGTGTTTCGTTTCGGTGGTAAAACTTTCAATGTATTTCTATAGGCGGGCGGGTTCTCGTAATGTCCTCATATAAAGTAGGATTAACAAGTATAGTAAAATTCCGATATTAAAAGACCACCTTTGACTGTTTAAAAGGGGTCTTTAAGAGCACTTTTGAACAGTCCCAAACGTGGTCCCTGACCAGAAGTCATTGTAGGCAGAAAACACAAAGAAAAAATAAGTTTACCCTTCAAATTAAGCTTTTTATAGTAGAACTAGACCTAATTTTAGGTGGTCTTAATAGCAGAATTTCACTGTATTTCGATTTGTTAACGTGATGGAATGCAAAATGATGAATTTCTAAGTCTAATATTTGATCATAAGCTGGTAGTAATATTTAACCTGACTCGAGAACGTGTACCTGGAAGTGGTCGAATCATTGTCTTTATTTGCACATTTGTAGACAAAAGCTGCCACTGCAGTTAACAGTGCTACGCCTGATAGTCCTCCAGCAAGTGAGAGTAACCTGACATTATTGGGGTCTTCAAGGGATCCGACTATGTTCCGATTCATCTGCGTAGCCATGGACACTTGTGTTGTGCTATTGGTAGGAGACATCTGCTCTAAGATAGACGCCATTGTTATTGTAACGTAGTCCGTTGATGTTGTTTCGAATATCTTATATGAAGAAGACAGCATAGTTGTTTCTGTTGCCAAAGGCCATTTTATATTATTTGAAGAAAACATTTCCTTTGTTGAGGATGATGTCACACGCGAGTGCATATCAGTCGACAAAGACGTCTCCTTTGATAAGTCATGTGTAGAAAATAAATGTAAGTTAGCTAAAGAAGAACCTTCATTTATTGTGGCTAACGTAACATAAGAATGTAAACTAGTTGAAGAAATCCTCGCTCTGACTGGTGTCACAGAAAATTGTATGTTATTTATGGATGACACGTTTTCCTTTGCCGATGTAACTGGGGAATGTACAAAACCACTGTTTGTTGTAGGTTGCGTATACTTGAAGGATGATTTTAGAGTACGGGTTGGCGTTTGTGTGTCTGATCTGGATTCCAGGAAGGAAACATAGATAATGCGTGTTGAGCTAAACTGATGGATCTTATCATATACTACGTCCTCACTGCATGTAATTTCTACTGTATAGACAACATTAGCCGCTGTTTGTCTCACAAACGTCATCACTGATGACCCTGAAATGAATCGATTACTTTTTATCACTTTTGGTATCATGCTTACAATTTCTTCTATAATATGGCTACTCGGTGGAGTTAACAGGCATTCCTTGGTCTAGCCCTCATCAGTGGCCCTCAAATATTTTACAATTCTGCATTGTAATCGTTGTACAAATGTTAAACTGAACAGATCTGATATAGTTAGCTAAAGGCTGTCATGATAAACATAATTTGTAACAAGTTTGAACCTGGGAACTCCTACATGACCCTTCAATGCATTGATCAAGGGAAAAAAACTACAATTAGCGAGATTCAATTGTCAACAACTTAAGCTGCAGGGGCACAACATAAAGTCAATGTAAAAACAACCGGTGTCAACTTGTTTGAAAATAAACTGGATATGATATTCTGCGAACATGTGAACTCGGCGAAGATTCAGGACAGGCGATCCACAGTCAAATCAAGAGGCTTTTCTAGGGTCACCTGAGCCTTTTTGTTATCCCATTCCGATAAAACACCCGTTTAACACAGTGCATGTTTTCAAATCTACAAAATGGCTACTTTTCTGATGAAAATTCGTGATATGTTTTATTTATACTGCAAACCTAGGCCTAGGTTGTGGGTGCTCGTTAGAACCACCTCATTGAGGCGGTTCTAACGAGTACCCACAACCTATGTCTTGGAGCAGAAATGGGGAAAATAATATATACTCTCGAAAACCCCAGTTTCAGCTATATCAAGTGGGGATCTAGGGGTCTTCATTTCACGGAATTGTTCACGTGAGGTTCTGAGCTAAAGAGCCGTATTGGAAATATACTGCGACTGAATTGTTCATGAGTCTTCACAGCTTGTCTAGATTTTCTTGCCTTTATCGTAGTGTAGTTTATATCTTATAAATCCTCTTGCTCTTGGATCATTGTAACTATTTGTGAAGTTTAAACATATTTTAGGTTAGTGAATAATCGGACTGGCCGACATTTAGCTAATCCAGTCCATTACCAACTTGTACACACTGCAGATTTTATTTCTGCGCCATATCATTTGTTCTGTTGACTAACGTCCCTACCCGTCTGTTCTTTGCTCCTCGATTTCAAAGACAACTTTTTAGCATGATTTAAATGCAGCTGTTATGAAATACTGCGTGGTTGTATAAGAAATTCCAAGATAAAATATAAACATAAAGTCACTGATCGGGTATCGATACAATTACCTGACACATCCCACCGAAGACACCAAGGACATGAAAAACTCCAACATAATTCGATTAAGAAAACACACCCGTGCGACATGGTGCAATTTTCATATACTTTTCTGATGAAAATCTGTGATATTTTGCTTATTAATGCTGCAAACATATAATAGGTTGTTGGTACTTGTTAGAATTGAGGCGGTTCTAGCGAGTACCCTTAACCTATGTTTTGGAGCGGAAATAAGAAAAATAATGTATACCCCCATACACCCAAGTTTTCTCTTTATAAAGTGAGGTGTATGGGGTGTTAATTTAACGGACTTGTTCACGTGATGAAGTTGTCCAAGCGGAAAGTCAAAAGGATAGTTGTTTTCTCAGAAACTTGTCAAACAGTTATCCAAAATAAAATAAGTTAGCAGAACACACATGCAAAGACGAATTATAACAATTAATATGTTCTTTAAAAGGGTAATACTTTGCATCACGTGAACAAGTCCGTGAAATAAAGACCCCCCTATACCCTACTTTATATAGAGAAAACTGGGGTTTACGGGGGTAAACATTATATTTCTTGTTTTTGCTTCAAGACATAGGTTGTGGGTACTCGTTTGAACCGCCTCAATGAGGCGGTTCTAACGAGCACTCACAGTCTATGTTTGCAGTATCTATAAGCAAAATATCACGGATTTTCTTCAGAAAAGTAGCCATTTTGGAGATGTGAAAAATGCACTATGTCGCACGGGTGTGTTATCGTAATGGGAAGCAAGGACTACAGGACAGGACTCAAAACTGTAGAATGTACAAGTTGTTTCTTGGTCAGACAAGCTAGTTTCGATCAATTAGGCAACAGAAGTACCGCCTTGATACGGTCAGTAAAAATATTTTACTGCTAGTGAAACACTTTTTGCTGATCGTTTCAAGGCGGTTCTTCCAACGTGTTTTTATTATTGTTAAATGTCGCCGTTTCATATATCTGTTTACTTTAGGCCATTTTGTGGGAAAATACCTGTCCTTTTGGCTTTCCGCTTGTGATGTTTTCATTAAGGTTTAGTTATTTCATGTTCATGTTTCTTTCCTTTTGGTGCCTCCGATCGGCTGTGTTAGGTAATTGTATCGATTCTTGATCATTGCTTTCACTTCTTTTTTCCATCCACTGTATGTAGTCATAATCCTCGCCCTTGAATCTGATTTTAGATTTTATTGCCTTTCCCTATATTAAGTCCAAATGTGTCGTTTGTACGTTAAAATCCATCAATAATTGTGTTCACATTTTATAGGCAATTTTTCTAATGTCAGAAGGGCGCATATTGATATTTGAGCCGGGGCACAGAATTTCCTACAATTTTCATGTGCGCACAGACAAGATTCAGATCAGACGCCCAGGCTGATCATATTCATCGTTGTGCGCTCTTAGGTTATTTAAGGACTGAGAATAAAAATAGCCGTCAGAAGAGACGGCAAATCCCCCGACCAAAAGCCAATATGGCCTTCAGAAGATTGTTCACCAATAGAAAGTGCATCAGAATTAAACCAGCAATGTTTCACAAAAGTATTGCGGTTATCACAAGATTATACTTTTGGAGAGGTAACTAAAAAACCAGGGTACTCAGAACCGTGGTTCTTGCACTTGACATGCCTGCTTAAGCTCATGCATTTCTGTACAAAGTACCATCAATATGTCTCAAAGGGTGTTGGAGATCACAAGCTGGCCATACTGTTATACTGGAAGGGTAGATAACTCAAATATTTTTCATAGCACCAGAATTGTGGTTCTTAGGCATGAAGCGCCCTCTCAACCTTGTATACAATTGTGCCATGTACAATCAATATATCTCAAAGGGTATTGGAGTTATTGTCATCAAAAGGTTATATTGTCAGGGGAGATAATTGAAAAACCAGGGCACCCAGAGTTGTGGTTCTTGCATGAGACACACCTGCTGAACCTCATGTACAACTGTACCAAGTACCATCAATATATCTCAAAGAGTATTGGAGATGTGGCCATCACAAGGCAGTGATTCTATATTATTGGAGTGGAGATAACTAAAAAACAATGACATCCAGTGTTGTGGTTCTTGTACATGACAAACCGTCTCAGCCTTGTGAACAACTGTGCCAGGTATCATCAATATATCTTAAAGGGTATTGGAGTTATGGCCATCTCAAGGTAGTCACTCTATTTTATTGGAAGGGGAGATAACTAAAAAACCATGACAGCCCGAGTCGCGGTTCTTGTGCATGACACGCTGTCTCAGCCTTGTGAACAACTGTGCCAGGTACCATCAATATATCTCAAAGGGTATTGGAGTTATGGCCATCACAAAATAGTCATTCTACTTTATTAAACGGGGAGATAACTAAAAAAGAATTGCATCCAGAGTTCTGGTTCTTGCGCATGACCCGCCGTCTCAGTCTTGTGAACAATTGTGCCAAGAACTATCAATGAATCTCAAAGGGTATAGGAGTTATGGTCATCACAAGGTTGCGTCTACGGACGGACGGACGGACGCCAAGCTGATCGCTTTATCCCCCGAACTCATTCGGTCGGGGGATAAAAAGCTTAAAGGTTGCCTTTGGAAACAAAGAACACATAAAAGGACTAATATCGGAGACTCGGTTTTATTGAGTCTCTTCATAGTTTGCAAGGCTGCGTACGCATCCTTGCACCGACTTAAGCGATATTCGATTTTCAAAGTGACCAGAATGGGCTCATTGATCCCGAATGAAATGAAAATATAATCTGCACTACGATGAAGCACAGTGTGACACTTTACGGCCGCCACACGGCACTAAACACTAGCTGCAGTGAGGTAAAATAAAAAGGTAAAGGTTACTTTTGGAAACAAAGAACACATAAAAGAACAAAAATCGGAGACTCGGTTTTAATGAGACTGCTTCACTGATTCTGTTATGTCTCACAGCATCATAGTTTGCAAGGCTGCATAGTCTCTGGTCAGACTATTAGAATGCGCAGGCTGATCTGATACGTTTTTGTGCGCACATGTAAGTTGTAGGAAATGCTGTGCCCCGGTTCATTTAAGCTTTCAAGTATGTTCAGATTTCGTAAAACGTAAGCGAGTAATTACCATAGAACCAGAAATTCTTAACCTGGTTGGTGCATTTTGCAGAGCATTCATACGTCACACAATCCATTGCATTTGTATATGATATGTCTGCTACGAATATTACAGTAAACAATCCTCGGTCAGATGGTAAGGTGACGAACACTTCTTCAGATGCAGCAGGGTTGCGAAAAATCGGAGCCTGAAATAAGATCAGGATATAATAAAAGTATAAAATACATGGCCATATGAAAATTATAAAACAAAACCTGAGTTAAATGAGTTAAAAAGGCTGTGGTATTTTTGAACATATGTTCGACTTTCAAATAATGCCAAATTTTGCACAGATCACGATTACAAGTCCGCGAAATGAAGACCCTCCCCCCCCCCCCCCTATATAGAGAAATGTGGAATTTACGGGGGTATATATTATCTGCCTTAGTTTTGCTCAAAAACATAGATTGTGGGTACGCGTTAGAACCGCCTAATTGAGGCGGTTCTAACGAACACCCACAATCTATGTTGAAAGCAGAAATAATAAATATTTTATCATTTTTACCTAATATTTATCATTTTCTGACACCATGCTGGACGCCATTATTTCTTACGGACATGATTTCCTAATGAGAAGACTGCACAATATATTTGACACTAATCAAACGATGAAGTACATATACTCAGATTCAATGAAAACGCACCATTTTAAGAATTTTGATTTCTTTAGTTTAAAGTAAAAATGAGTGACTTTTTCAACTAATAAATACGGTATTGCAAAGTTGTAAAGCATGAGTTTTTAACACGAATATCGACTGATTTTCACGATGTGCATGTGGCACTACGTAATCACGATATTTTGGCGCTTTCCTTATTGCCATTATAATGTCCTGATTCTTTACGTTAAAGGACAGCAAACCATTTATAAGAACAAGCTAATGGGACGCCTAAGTAAAGTCGATCGTCATCGTGCCCTCGGTATGGTTGAAGGTTGGCTTTCATGTTATATGATGCGGCTCTCTTAACTAGAGGCTATACTCAGCATACTCTCCGTCCTTACATTGATTCTGAAATTAATCATAAACGCCATTTCTTCAAAATATCCTTCATTAATAAGGGTATGGATTTTATAGATTTGCCCAGTATCTTCCGTGAGAGGTCGGTGCTTTCTTCCATTCCTGCTTATTTTCAAAATACTGAAACATCTATAATTTGCTATAAATATAACAAACCTGTTAGATCTATCATTTTTAATTTCAATAAACTTGTTTCAGATCTTGATATTGATACTAATACTCCTGATTCATGTGATTGTAAAAACTCAAAGTATTGCTATCCTGCTGCTGGTCATGTAATTACTGGCAATTTGAAAATTATTCCTGATTCTAGGATAAGGACTATAATTTCTAAAGGACCGAAATATCGGTTTCCTTCTAAAATTGATTTCAGTAAATGTAGAGATGAAATCGCTGCTTCCTTGAATGAATTCGGTAATCGATGGTGTAAGCGAGAGTATGTTGAGCATAAAGCCCTTAAGGACTGGAAACTTAGCATTTTAAAACTAGTGAATAAACGCATTTCTTTCTATTCTCAAAATACTAACTTATTACCTCCTAAGCCCAAGACGTCTTTACGTCATCTTAAACTAGGTATTCAAGAATTTCATAAGAAGTTTGTTTTGGCCCCTGCAGACAAGGCCGCTAACAACGTCGTCGTTGTGTGGCGGCTCCACTATGTTAACACGCTTAAGCAGGAGCTTGGTGGTACTATGGCCTATGAACTTCAGCCTTTAGCTGAAGAGAGAGCTATATTAGATAAACATGTTTGTCTTTCAGCCACCAAGTTTGCTGTGTGTGTTAACGAAGGCCAAGACAAGCTTCCTACGCTATACTGGTTACCAAAACTTCATAAAAAACCTTACAAAGCACGGTTTATTGCAAATTCTAGCTCTTGCACTTCTACTGAACTTTCTAAATTATTAACTTCCTGTCTTACTGCTATTAAAACGCATGTAATTAAATATTGTGATAAAGTCTTTGAAAGATCAGGAAGAAATCTGTTTTGGTCTATAAAAAAATCGAATGAGGTTTGAAATGAATTGAAATCTAGACATTTTCGTGCTTCTAGTCTGTCTACCTACGATTTTTCCACTCTTTACACTACACTTCCTCATAATCTTATAAAAGAAAAGCTTTATGATTTAATTGAATGGGCTTTTCAAAGAGAAGATTCTCTCTATCTTGCATGTAATGTCAGAAATGCATTTTTCACTTCTAAAGAGCATAAGAATTATACACTTTGGTCATGTCAGAAAGTGTGTGATGCCCTCACCTTTCTACTTGACAATATTTAATTAGATTCGGTACTAAGTTATTTAGACAAATTGTGGGTATTCCGATGGGTACTAATTGCGCACCTCTTGTTGCTGATCTGTTCTTGTATTGTTATGAAAGAGACTTAATTTTGTCGGTTCCCATTGACAACCAATCTGAAATTATTGAACCCTTAGCTCTACTTCTAGATATTTAGATGGTTTATTAAATATTGATAATACCTATTTTGATGGTTTGATCAGTCAGATTTACCCCCTAGAACTTCAGTTAAATAAAGCAAATTCTTCTGATAACGAGGCCCCGTTTTTGGATTTACATCTATCTATTGTAGATGGATTTGTTTCGTGCAAAATTTATGATAAACGCGATGACTTTGATTTTGAGATTGTAAATTTTCCTGTTTTCGATGGTGATGTTCCTCGTGCGCCATCCTATGGCGTTTATATTTCGCAATTAATTCGATTTGCTAGAGTGTGTAGTCATGTAACTGACTTCAACACTCGTAATAAATTATTAACGTCTAAACTCCTTAATCAGGGTTATCGGTACCATAAACTACGCAAAGCCTTTTCAAAATTTTATAGACGCTATTCTGATTTAATTTCAAAATTCAATATTGGACTTAAATCTCTTCTGCAACAAGGTCTATCGGAACCCGAATTTTATGGTGACTTAGTATATAATTTCAGAAAAATATATAACCGCAATGACTTCAGCACCCAATTTCGTAAAATCATTCTTCGATATAAAAAGATTGGGTACAACATGGATATTATACGACAGACTGCATGCATGGTAGTTAACCCAATCACGGTTGGCAACTTTGCTTCCCTCTTTAATTGCACGCCGGTGGGTCAGGCCTCAGATTCTATGACGGCTCCAACGTAAAGGCTTATTGAAAATTAAAGAGATAATGTTGGTTGGTGCCTGATGCTCTGTCTCTGGTCGGGCTCATCGGAGTCTAACTGTTGGTTTTCTTTTGCTCCAGCATTTCAGTGGTTTCTTGCTGTCGAGTCCTCACCGTTGTCTCACCTCTGTGGTTCTTTGATTTTTGTGTTCACGGAGATGTTGCACTGATGAGTTAGGTGGCCTTCATGCGGACTGAACAAATTATTTGTCTAAATCGCGACGGAAGTAAGGGCGAGGATTGTGGCCACGTAAAATCGATTTAAGCCCCCCAGTGGAAATCTTCCACTGACCGTTCCAAGGCGGCTCTTCTGTGGCGATTTATTTATGTTGTTGTTTGTTACTTACTGTGTGTATCACTTGTGTCTTTTGGTTTTGGATGGCCATATGGCCATTTTGTGGGAAAGTAACTGTCCTTATGGCCTTCCTTTGTTTAGGTTTCCATTATGGTCTGGTCGCTTAATGTTTGTATTTCTTTCCCTTTGATGTCTTTTATGGGTGGAGTAAGTTAATTGTATCAATTCCTGATCTTTGTTTTACTTCTCCTTTTCAGATTTACCCCCGAGAACTTCAGTTAAATAAAGCAAATTCTTCTGATACCGCGGCCCCGTTTTTGGATTTACATCTATCTATTGTAGATGGGTTTGTTTCGTGCAAACTTTATGATAAACGCGATGACTTTGATTTTGAGATTGTAAATTTTCCTTTTTTGGATGGTGATGTTCCTCGAGCGCCATCCTATGGCGTTTATATTTCGCAATTAATTCGATTTGTTAGAGTGTGTAATCATGTAACTGATTTCAACACTCGTTATAAATTATTAACGGTAAACTCCTTAATCAGGGTTATCGGTACCATAAGCTACGCAAAGCCTTTTCAAAATTTTATAGACGCCATTCTGATTTAATTTCAAAATTCAATATTGGACTTAAATCTCTTCTGCAACAAGGTCTATCGGAACCCGAATTTTATGGTGACTTAGTATATAAATTCAGAAAAATATATAACCGCAATGACTTCAGCACCCAATTTCGTAAAATCGTTCTTCGATATAAAAAGATTGGGTACAGCATGGATGTTATACGACAGACTGCATGCATGGTGGTTAACCCAATCACGGTTGGCAACTTTGCTTCCCTCTTTAATTGCACGCCGGTGGGTCAGGCCTCAGATTCTATGACGGCTCCAACGTGAAGGCTTATTGAGAGTTAGAGAGATCTAATTCTTGGTAATGTTAGTTGGTGCCTGATACTCTGTCTCTGGTCGGGCCCATCGGAGTCTAACTGTTGGTTTTCTTTTGCTCCAGCATTTCAGTGGTTTCTTGCTGTCGAGTCCTCACCGTTGTCTCACCTCTGTGGTTCTTTGATTTTTGTGTTCACGGAGATGTTGCACTGATGAGTTAGGAGGCCTTCATGCGGACTGAACAAATTATTTGTCTAAATCGCGACGGAAGTAAGGGCGAGGATTGTGGCCACGTAAAATCGATTTAAGCCCCCCAGTGGAAATCTTCCACTGACCGTTCCAAGGCGGCTCTTCTGTGGCGATTTATTTATGTTGTTGTTTGTTACTTACTGTGTGTATCACTTGTGTCTTTTGGTTTTGGATGGCCATATGGCCATTTTGTGGGAAAGTAACTGTCCTTATGGCCTTCCTTTGTTTAGGTTTCCATTATGGTCTGGTCGCTTAATGTTTGTATTTCTTTCCCTTTGATGTCTTTTATGGGTGGAGTAAGTTAATTGTATCAATTCCTGATCTTTGTTTTACTTCTACTTTTCAGATTTACCCCCCAGAACTTCAGTTAAATAAAGCAAATTCTTCTGATACCGCGGCCCCGTTTTTGGATTTACATCTATCTATTGTAGATGGGTTTGTTTCGTGCAAAATTTATGATAAGCGCGATGACTTTGATTTTGAGATTGTAAATTTTCCTTTTTTGGATGGTGATGTTCCTCGAGCGCCATCCTATGGCGTTTATATTTCGCAATTAATTCGATTTGTTAGAGTGTGTAATCATGTAACTGATTTCAACACTCGTTATAAATTATTAACGGTAAACTCCTTAATCAGGGTTATCGGTACCATAAGCTACGCAAAGCCTTTTCAAAATTTTATAGACGCCATTCTGATTTAATTTCAAAATTCAATATTGGACTTAAATCTCTTCTGCAACAAGGTCTATCGGAACCCGAATTTTATGGTGACTTAGTATATAAATTCAGAAAAATATATAACCGCAATGACTTCAGCACCCAATTTCGTAAAATCGTTCTTCGATATAAAAAGATTGGGTACAGCATGGATGTTATACGACAGACTGCATGCATGGTGGTTAACCCAATCACGGTTGGCAACTTTGCTTCCCTCTTTAATTGCACGCCGGTGGGTCAGGCCTCAGATTCTATGACGGCTCCAACGTGAAGGCTTATTGAGAGTTAGAGAGATCTAATTCTTGGTAATGTTAGTTGGTGCCTGATACTCTGTCTCTGGTCGGGCCCATCGGAGTCTAACTGTTGGTTTTCTTTTGCTCCAGCATTTCAGTGGTTTCTTGCTGTCGAGTCCTCACCGTTGTCTCACCTCTGTGGTTCTTTGATTTTTTGTGTTCACGGAGATGTTGCACTGATGAGTTAGGAGGCCTTCATGCGGACTGAACAAATTATTTGTCTAATTCGCGACGGAAGTAAGGGCGAGGATTATGGCCACGTAAAATCGATTTAAGCCCCCAGTGGAAATCTTTCCACTGACCGTTCCAAGGCGGTTCTTCTGTGGCGGTTTATTTATGTTGCTGTTTGTTATTTACTGTGTGTATCACTTGTGCCTTTTTATTTTGGATGGCCATATGGCCATTTTGTGGGAAAGTAACTGTCCTAATGGCCTTCCTTTGTTCAGGTTTCCATTATGGTCTGGTCGCTTAATGTTTGTGTTTCTTTCCCTTTGGTGTCTTTGATGGGTGGAGTAAGTTAATTGCATCGATTCCTGATTTTTGTTTTACTTCTATTTTTCATACCGCAAAGTTGCAGAGCGTATTGGTTGTTCGCACACTACGATTGCTCGATTGGTTGAAAAGTACAACGCTACGGAGTCTGTGGACGATAGACAACGCCCTTAATGTGAACGTGTTACTACACTTCAGCAGGACCGGTACATTGTTTTGAGTCATTTACGCTAACGATTCAGGACGTCCGTGGAAACTGCCCAGGAGACAGTGGGAACCCATAACCTACGCGTAAGTGCCTTAAATGTACGGCGGCGTCTCCAGGAAAGCGGTATTTCTAGCCATAAGACGTATAAGGGGAACGTTTAGACGGCGGAACGTCGAATCAATTGATTTAATTGGTGTCGACAGCGTATCCGATGGACACAACAGCGCTGGCGTGGTGTACTAGTCACGGATGAGTCCCGTTTTTGTGTTGAAATGTTTGATAGGCGTCGACGTGGGGAGCGATTTCAAGACTGTTGTGTTAAACAGGTGTCACGTTGGGGTTGGTGGTAGCATCATGGTTTGGGAATGGCTCTCATGGCGCCACAAAACCCAACTCATCGTTGTTGATGGCAATTTGACGGCACGTCGGTACATGAAATCTTAGAGCCTGAGGTGGTACCGATTTCACGAAATAATGGTGAGGTTACTCTTTTCCAACAGGACAATGCACGTGCTCATTCTGCGAGGCTAACCATGGATGTTTTCAATCAAAATTGTGTGCAAGTTCTTCCTTTGCCTGCGTTTTCGCCGGATTTAAACCAAATTGAGCACCTTTGGGACCAGCTCGGAAAACATGTGTACAGCCGGCGTCATCCGCCAATGAACCGTCAGCAGCTTGCCATGGCGCTACAGGAAGAATGGGAAACATCACACAAGACCGGATATAGCGTTTAATTCGAAGCATGAGGCTTCGACGCCGCCATTGTATATCGTATGAAAGCATCCAGAAAGTGATATTAGTTAAGAGCACACTCTATAGATATTACCATTTTGAATGCTGTATGCTATATGAATATGCTAGTGGAAAAAAATTAAAGCATGAGGCTTCAATGCCCAGCAACACTTGATGCTAATGGTGGACATACCCGGTATGAGGATAGGTGATTTTGAGTGGACTTATTCGAGTGTCCGTATCTCTGCATCCAATGAAATGCTGTAACTCTGTAGTGAGTAAGTGTATAAGTTAATGATAATTCATGAACGTGATCAAATGCTGGAAATATCGTAAATCAATTAAAATTTAAGGTATAGCAGTCGTGGTGCGTTTTCATTTAATCTGAGTACAGGTTTTGACCGACCAGGTAAAAAGTGTCATAAACTCATTTACTCATCACACCGTCACGTTGTATATATCATCCATTTTGTTTAGGGACCTAAGCCCCTAGTTGGATTACCAACGAAGGCTACGGGTTCCACCTACCGACGCTAGCGTTTAAGCTCACCTGATCGAAGGTCATGGTGAGCATTTGTGAGTGTGAGATGACCGGCGTCGTCGTGCGTAATGCCTGCGTAAACTTTTCTTGTTAACACTCTAGAGGCCACAGTTTTGATCCAATCATCATCAATCATCATCAATCATCCTGACAATATCTCGGTCAAGTTCGAATATGGATCCTGTCGGGTCAAAAAGTAGGTCACCAGGTCAAATCAAAGGGAAACATTGTTCACAGTCTAGAGGCCACAGGTTTCATCCAATTAACCTCAAACTTGCTCAGGATGATCATCCTGACAGTATCTCGGCCAAGTTTGAATATAGGTCATGTGGGATCAAACAGTATGTCAGTAGGTCAAACCATAGAAAAACCTTGTTAACACTCTAGAGGCCACAGTTTTGGTCCAATCATCTTCAATCTTGCTCAGAATGATCATGCTGACAATATCTCGGTCAAGTTCGAATATGGGTCATGCCAGGTCAGAAAGTAGGTCAGTAGGTCAAATCATATAAAAACCTTGTTAACACTCTGGATGCCACAGCTTTTGGTCCAGTCATCCTCAACCTTACTCAGAATGGTTAGTTAAAACATATTTCATTTTCAAACATATTTGAAAATTCAAGCAAATAAAGAGAGTCAATACAAAAGAAAAAAGAAACGAAAGGAACGAAAGAAAGGAAATACAGTACAAACACAACTGGAGCAGGGGATAGGGTATGGGGAGGGACAGGCAAGCTAAGCTCTTTGAACCAGTAAGTAAATAAGGTCATTAATGCATGTTAAATATAAACAGTTCGCAAAAAAATGAAAGCGTATTCTATTTAAAAGCGTCTGCTACTTTGAATGTACTTCTGGACGGCTTCAAAAATAGCAACATTTGTAATTTGTATCATATGGCAATGATTCGTCACCGTACAAGTGTACTTTCGAGGTAAAACCACAAAATTGTGAAACTGTTTGATGTAATTGATTTCTAGGTTCACGATACAATCGACATATCAATAGAAAGTGTTGAGCATTTTCAATGGAGCCGGAATTACATGTACAAAGAGGCCGTTCAGACATGTTTTTGAAAAATAGGTCGTAGTTTAAAGAACTGCATCCAGCCCTTAGCCGCGTGTGCAGTATTTGATTCTTTCTGGTCCCCGTATAATAATACTTAGGTACATTCGGTTTCGGCTGAGTTTTAAGTTCTTTGAATGACTGTAAAGTATCTGTGTTTCTGCTTTCTAGGGAAAGACCATTCCATTCCATAATAACAGAGGGGAGAAAAGAATGAAAGTAAAGACGTGTTCTTGCATCTATTGTTTGTATATCATTCGCATTTCTCAGACTGTATCTTCAGATGTCACTAACAAGCGGTGGCACAAGGAAAAAGAGATAAGGAGGGGTTAAGTGGTTGCACATTTTGTAGAACAGAGCTAATTTGTGTTGCTTACGTTTTGTATCAAGAGTGACCCATCCAATTTCCTCATATATGTTTTGAGTACTGACTAATTTGGTTGCTCCTGCAGCGACGCGTGCAGCTTCGAGCTGGATTTTCTCTAAATCTTGCTTTTCTTGCAGTGAACAATTGTCCCAGATAGTATCTCCATATTCAATAACCGGACGTAAAAAAGAGATAAAGAAGGTTTCTGAAGTTTTCCTATCAAGCTTAAACTTTAGACGTCTCATAACGTTAATTCTGGTCCAAGCTTTCTCTTTAATGTAATCAATATAATTATGCCAAGTGCAATTACTTGATAGAACAAGTCCTAGATGTTTATGTTGGTCAACTTCTTTTATTTCTTGATTACGCATATAAACAGGAGGATGATTTGGTCTATTTGTTTTGCGAGAGCCTAGAAACAATGATTATCCTGACAAAATCTCGGTCAAGTTCGAATATGGGTCATGTCGGTTCAAAAGGTTGGTCAGTAGGTCAAACCATAGAAAAAACCTTGTTAACACTCTAGAGGCAACAGTTTTTATCCAATCATCCTAAAACTTGCTCAGAATGATCATCCTGACAATATATCGATCGTTCGAATACGGGTAATGTCGGGTCGAAATGTAGGTCAGTAGGTCAAATCATAGAAAAAAAACTCCTGAACATTCTAGAGGCCACAGTTTTGGTCCAATCGCCATCAAACTTGCTCAGAATGATCATCTCTACAATATCTAGGTCACGTTAGGATATGGGTCATGTGGGTCAAAAGTAGGTCAGTAAGTCAAATCATATAAAAACCTTGTTTACACTCTAGAGACCACCAATTTAGTCTAAATATCATCATACTTGCTCAAAATGATCATCTTGATAATAGCTAGGTCAAGTTTGAATATGGGTCATTTGGGATCAAAAAGGAGGCCAGTAGGTTAAATCAAAGAAAAACTTGTTAACAATCTAGAGGCCACAGTTTTAGTCCAATCACCATCAAACTTGCTCAGAATTGTCCTCTTCTGGTAATGCTTTTGTCAGGAGGGGTATTTTATAATGTCTGGTGCACTAGGACCTGACCTTCAACGTCCACAAGGTGCCCTACAAGTCAGCTCTGTATTGTCAAAGGGAAGGATACCCCGCCCTCCCTTCTCGTCACCATGAGTCATAGTTAGTAGACTCAGCCTATTCATCTCCATCTGGTGCACTAGGACCTGACCCTCAATGTCCACAAGGTTCCCAGATAGTGACATAAAAGTCAGCTCTGTATTGTCAAAGGGATGGATACCCCCACCCCCCACCCCCGTTGTCACCATGAGTCATTGTTAGTTAGTTAGACTGAGCCCATTCATCTCTGTCAGGTGCACTAGGACTTGACCCTTAATACCAACAAGGTGCCCAGATAGTGACATACAAGTCAACTCTGTATTGTCAAAGGGGTGGATAACATCCCACTCCCCCTTGTCACCATGAGTCATTGTTAGTTAGTTAGACTGGGCCCATCCATCTCTGTCTGGTGCACTAGGACCTGACCCTCAATGTCCTCAAGGTGCCAAGATAGTGACATACAAGTCGGCGCTGTATTATCAAAAGGAACTTTTGAATGACTTCTTCCTCAAAAAAAAGAAAACAATTTTGAAGGAATGTTCCATGAGTGACACTCTGACAATTTTTCACTGAAAATGATAGCCACCAGAACAAAAATGTATAACACTTAAAATGACTGAAGTTCTTAAATAGCTAGATTGATTTTGAAATGTTCCTTGAATCTCTGTCAGCCAAAATTGTTCTTACCCACCACTCTATGCTGTGGAAACAAGATAATATGTTGTCCGCACAAGATAAATTATTTTGTCCGCATAAGATAATATCTTGTGCGCACAATATATTACCGTGTGCGCAGAACTTTTGCGCATAAGACAATATCTTGTTCGCAAAACTAAATACCTTGTTCGCACAACATATTAAAATATTCATGTCCCTTCCCGGATTCCGTAAATACCTGCGTTTGTAGTATAAATTAGTAGAATATGACAAAATTTCATCAGAAAAATAACCGTTTTCGAGACATTAAAGAATGCACTAACTCACACGGATGTGTTATCGTCATGTGTTAACAACTTTAGGCTACGTTTTGTGCTCATGGTTCTCCTTTGATTTTGTCTTCTTTTTTTTCAAGTCAACCGAAGAGCCGTCTAACCATTTCTACTGTAGTTATCTTACATCGCTATGCCAACATAGGACAGCGGTCCCCGCCCATCAGGGCTTGTAGAAATAGATGGGATGCCTGATACTTACACGCAGAGCTGAAACTGATCCGCACACGAGTACTGGTAAACCGCTTAGAGGATCAAAGTAGAAGTAAAACAAAGATCAGGAATCGATACAATTAACTTACTCCACCCATCAAAGACACCACAGGGATAGAAATACAAATATTAAGCGACCAGACCATAATGGTAACCTAAACAAAGGAAGGCCATAAGGACAGTTACTTTCCCACAAAATGGCCATATGGCCATCCAAAACCAAAAGACACAAGTGATACACACAGTAAGTAACAAACAACAACATAAATAAATCGCCACAGAAGAACCGCCTTTGAACGGTCAGTGGAAAGATCTCCACTGGGGGGCTTAAATCGAATTTACGTGACCACAATCCTCGCCTTTACTTCCGCCGCGATTTAGACAAATAATTTGTTCAGTCCGCATGAAGGCCTCCTAACTCATCAGTGCAACATCTCCGTGAACACAAAAAATCAAAGAACCACAGAGGTGAGACAACGGTTAGGACTCGACAGCAAGAAACCACTGAAAATGCTGGAGCAAAAGAAAACCAACAGTTAGACTCCGCTTGGCCCACGCAAAGCGTAGCAAGTCTTACCGTCCATGCTTATAAACCCTATTGGTTTTATTGGCGACAGTGCTTGAGATGTCATTTTATCTCAATGTCGGGCGTAAGTCCCACAAAATTGGAAGCAACGTCTCCAAAATGACCTTTACAAGGCTGACGGGGACGTTAAACCTCAAATCAAACAAACAAAACCAACATAGGACAGAATAAAACAATAATCAACCTTTTACCTTACATTTTCGAGCTTGACACAGCGAAGTGCTACTCCAGCATTTAGAAAAGGTGACGAGTATATTTCAGAGAAAGTTAAAAAAAACAGCAAAACTACAGCATATTTCAGAGAAGGTGAAAGGCAGTTAAAGTAAAGCAGTACACCTGTTTTTGCTCAAAGTGCGTCGTAGATAAGATGAGCACTAACAACACACAGAACCTCAGGAGACTAGGCTTATTTACTTTTTATCAAATGACGTCGCGTCCGAGAGTGTAATGTAATATTTTCGATAATCCACTAGCGGATTAAAAAGGCAAATGAGCTTAATGAGCTAGATACGTCCCGTAACGTTACATGTACGACGTCCTTAACGACGTCGCGTTTACTAACGGCGGAATATTTGCATATTTGTAAACAAGAGTGAATAAAATATGTTTTAAATGCCATATGATAAATAGAATCTTCAATTCGTGCTCATGTATTATTGAATTTCTTAAACTCGTTAAGGAAAAGAGATAAAAGGCTCGAAAAGCCTAGCATTTTATCCCTTTACCACAACTCGTTTAATAAATTCAATAATCATTTTTGCATGAACACTCATGTAAGATCCTCTATATATCAAACAACAAGAGCATCGGTGAAATCGAGGGATGCTCCCCGAAGATGCGCAGAAGTAGAAGGGTTATTTCAGTGAAATGATCCTATACACTTTGAAGTTTGATAAGATTTGTTTCAAGACAAAGGTTATGGGTACTCGTTAGAACCGTCTGAATGAGGAGTTTCTAACGAGTACCCTCAGCTGATGTTTGGAGTACAAATAAAGAAACTAGGTAGTGATTTTCAACAAAGAATGCAAAAAAGGAGAAATGTTAGGCCCCTTGCTGCAAGGGTCTGTAAATCTTAAACCATAAGGCTAAGAAACTCAGTTTTGTGTTCCCTAGTAAGTGGTTTCTAATGGAAAATGTCATAAGGAATACACATGTGTAACATGAAAGCTCTTTTACCCATGGTTATGAAATAACAGGAGATATTTTTTTGAAAAAGGGGGATAATTCAGTGAAAATAAGCAATATCGTTATGGCCCTTTGTCAGAATGTAGGTTTTTGTGATGTAAGTATGTGTGTGAATTTTCATGAGAGTAGGACAAATACTTTTTAAATTTTGACCGGAGTTTAAGTTTTTTGGGTATGGTCTGACAAACACACACCCAAAAGCAATTTGTCAGGATGTAGGTCTTGTGATGGTAATTATGTGTGTGATGTTTCATGAGAGTAGACAAAATACTCTCGAAGTTATCACCGAGGTTAAGGTTTTTGGTTTAGGTGTGACAAACACACAAGTTATTCTCCTTTGTCAGAATGTAGGTCTTGTGATGGTAAGTATGTGCGTGAAGTTTCATAAGAGCAGGGCAAATTCTTTTGAAGTTATGACCAAGGTTAAGATTTTTGGTTAAGGCGTGACAAACACGCCTTCCGTGGCGTCTGATCTGGGCCTGCACTGTTTGCCACTTACCCCTTTTGGGGTTTCCGGTACCAAATGGGTTTAACCAAAAGTCTAATAATTCCCCAGTTAGAGATTTTCAACAAATACTGCAAAAATAAGGAGAAATGTAAGGCCCCTTCCGTGCAAGGGCATGTAAATCTTAAACCATAAGACAAAGAAACTAAGTTTTGTGTTCCCTAGTAAGTGATTTTCAATGAAGAATGTCACAAGGAATATATATGTGAAATATGAAAGCCCTATTACCCAAGGTTATGAAACAACAGGAGATATTTCATGAGGGTAGGTAAGATACTTTTAAAATTTTGACCGAGTTTAAGCTGTTTGGTTATGGACTGACAAACACACACCGAAAAGCAATATAGTTATGGCTTTTGTCAGAATGTAGGTCGTGTGATAGTTAGTAAGTGTGTGCAGTTTCATGAGAGTAGGGCAAATACTTTTGAAGTTATGGCCGAGGTTAAGTTTTTTTTGGTTAAGGCGTGACAAACACAGCAATATGGTTTGTCAGAATGTAGGCTTGTGATTGTTAGTATGAGTATGAAGTTTCATGGGAGTAGGGATATTACTTTTAAAGTTATAACCGGTTAAATGTTTTGTTTTAGATTTGAAACTGAGTGACAAGGAGATTACTATAGGGCACCCAAAATACTGTGTGGGGCCCAAATTAAGAAGGGAAGTAACTCCGTAAATACTGTTGTCAAGGATATTCTTCTTGCATTCTGCGATTTCTCTTATAGCCCCCCTATCAGTGAATTAGGTTTCACTAAATTACCTTTAAAACTTTTAGAGATATGCTCCGGACAAGCTTAATTTAGCAAAAACTAAAACGGGAAATAACTCTGTAATTACTTGTGATAGAGTTACAGTTATTGCACTCTGCACTTCCTCTGATGGCCATCTATCAATGTATCAAGTTTCACTTAAATCCCTTCTATACTTTCAGAGATATGCTCCGGACAATCTTTTCATTGAAATAGTTAAGAAGGGAAGTAACTCCATAAATACTGATGACAGGGTTATGGATCTTGTATTCTTCGATTACCCTCATCGCTCTCTATCAGTATATCAAGTTTCACTTAAATACCTTTAATACTTTTAGAGATATAGAGTGTGACGGACGGACGGACAGACCTAACGGAATAAATCCAATAGACTTACATTGATTCTGTCCATTTACATAGCCACCTAACTATACATTTGTTAGTGCGGACGGACGGACGGTCCGAGGGACGGACAAAGCGGCGACTATATGGCTCCCCCTTCGGGGAGCATAAAAATACAACATAGTATGAACGAATAGCAAAAATTTGAAGTACATCAAGTATGTATGAAAGAATCAGAAGCGAACATACGGTAGGTAGCACTTTAACAGTTAAAACACCTGGAACATCAACAATAGCTCGCTTCTTATCTATGACGATAAAGAACAACTGCTCAGTGTGTCCGGCTGGCAGACAAGCTTTGGTCTTCACAATACCTGGAAAAAAGAGAATTTATGAGTAAACCACTAGACATACAAACCAATGAAGATGCTAATAAATCGATTAAAATAACAAATTACTGGTTATTTATCTTCACGTATTCCCGTTTTGACCTTCTTTGACTGACAGTCTACATAAATAATAGATCATAGACAATTTTGTATTTTATTCTCCAAAGTAGGAGTATTTAATGTCACTGAAAACAACTTCCATACTGCAATTATGCCTGTAAGTATGAAATCACATTGTATTATTGTCTTTGTATATTGTAGCAATAATCCTGCATTTAATAAGAAATGGAAGTACATGTATTTGTAATTAACATATAAGGAAATATACACTGATTACTGGACTGAAACCCAGCAGCCACACGTCGGTATGGCAACGTCGACGTTGCACCGACGTAGATGATACGTTCAATAAATGCCATGATGTTGTACCGACGTTGATGCGATGTCACAATTACGCCATGCGCCCGCTGGGAAAAAATATAGTTGGACTTTTCGAATTAACTTGTTCACCTTGACACATGTCGATATATTTTATCCTATATCGTAAACATGAAAAATGAAAGTAAAAACAAATCATACCATCATATAAATCAAAGTAATCTGAAGATGTTTCCATAATCACGTGACTGTGGCTGTTTGAAGGCAGAACTTTGAATACACTCTCACCAATCTTCTGACTGGTCGATATAGTAATGTTCGAATCTAGATTTATGAAGGGACCTGGAAAGAAATGTATCCTACCTTGTTAACCCATTTAATGAGTAGAAATGCCGGGTCTGTGTCTTCATATGTATGTGTTAAGAGTGTTATGTCCCGTCGGCAGCTAGACAGAATCTCTGTTTGAAGTTTCACCGAAAGTAAGTTCGGAATCGATAGCAAGAAATTTTTGATATCGGTATACATGTAATGTTGCCACTTTTGCTCAAACACATAAATATCAGCTGTTCGCTCCAACAATCTCAATATATAACATACATATTTTATCATAATAACTGCCTAACGGTCAACCATGCATAAAACTAATTTAGGCCAAATAAAGTCTTAAACATTAAAGCTTATGACAGGTTCATTGTCCAGATACTGGTATACTGGTATTTCTTTTATTTGCGCCTCCACTTAGATCATAACGTTGTCATTTATGCAAACAGTGTAGATTGTTCAAACATGCATGATCCGGGTCAACCAATGTCTCCGATTTAGGGTTTCAATGACGTATGGGTTGAAAAAGCTCAGAGATATTTTTAAAACTGATTATGACTTCTCTGTTCATTCATTGCTTTAGACTCACTTCCTGGTATTGCAATTATATTGAGAAATGAGACAATCAGCCTTAAAGAATTCTAATCATATGAAAATTCATTTATTTCCTCAAGAAGGGGCATTGCCGCGAAAATATGGCTAAAAAGACTTGAACTTATAAGGTTTGTATTATTTTAGAATATTTGTTGAGTGGACAATGAAAACTGCAGCTTATGTGACATTACCAATTGTCTGCCACAAGATATTTCCTGAAGATGTTTGGGTATAGGCTTACCTTTTTGAGACACTGAAGTGGGATCGGTCATTGGAAGTGTAGATACTGGTACAAGGTAAGGATAAAATATTGCCATGATAGAAATGTAATTTTCTGCTGTCGTTTCTTTCGTTCCTCTGTCTGTACACAGAACTGATACGTTGTAAAACACATAGAATTGAAGGTCGTGTAGTGGAGTACGAACAATGTAATCTGTAATATATAATGGTTAACGGTTGTATGGAGCTTAATGTTTTAAATCATGAGTTCGAATTATGTGACCTAACAAATGGTTTTCCAATGCTCTGACAACAGATTGTTGTTGATTTCTCAGAAAACATATAAAGAAAAAGATGCCAAGGAAAAGTTACAATCAAAGATTGCAGCCTACCTAAGTCACCAAGAGGAAAAGTAACTTCCAATGAGGAAAACAAAACAAAGGAGAAAAAAAAAACAAGATGTGTTTGTGAAGCACTGATGCCCCCGGACAGCGCATGTTAAGTATGAAAGCAGCATCACTAAGCAATCGAAAGGTATGGCCAATGTTCAAGTCTTAAAAAAGTAGATCAAGGTCACAAGGTCAAAAATTATGAGGTCGTTGGTAAGGTCTTGTGACATAGAATGCACATGTGAAATATGAAAGCCCTATCACTTACCAATCGAAATTATGGCCAATGTTAAATTTTTTAAAAGTAGGTAAAACGTCAAGATCAAGGTCACGAGGTCAAAAATTATGGTACCAATGGAAAGTCTTGTGAAAAAGAATGCACATATGAAATATGAAAGCCCTATCACTTACCAATCTAATGGTATAGACTATGTTCAAGTTTTTTAAAAGTAGGTCAAATGTCAAGGTCAAGGTCATGAGGTCAAAATGATGGTACCACTAGAAATGTCTTTTTGACAAGGAATGCAAATGTGAAATATGAAAGCGCTACCATTTACCAATCGAAAGTTATGGCCAATGTTAATGTTTTTCAAAAAGTATGTCAAACGTCCAGGTCAATGTCAATAGGTAAAAAATTATGGTACCACTAGAAAGGTCTTGTGACAAGAAATGCACATGTTAAATATGAAAGCCCTATCACTTACCAATCGAAAGTAATGACCGATGTTAAAGTTTTTAAAAAGTAAGTGAAACGTCAAGATCAAGCTGACGAGGTCAAAAATTATGGTATCACTGGAAATAAGAAATGCACGTGTGAAATATGAAAGCCATATCAGTTACCATTCAAAAGTTATGCCCAATGTTAAAGTTTTTGCGAATGTTAAATATTTTGAAAAGACGTAGGTCAAATGTCAAGGTCAAGGTCACGAGATAAAAAATTATGATGTCACTGGAAAGGTCTTGTTACATGGAATAGACATGTGAAATATGAAAATCATGTCACAAACCAATCAAAAGTTATGGCCAATGTTAAAGTTTTTTAAAAAGGAGGTCAAAAGTAGGTCAAATGCCAAGGTCAAGGTCAGGAGGTCAAAATTTATGGTACCTATTGAAAGGTCTTGTGATAAGAAATGCACATGTGAAATATAAAAGCACTATCAGTTACCATTCAAAAGTTATGCCCAATGTTAAGGTTTTTGCGGACAGACAAACAGACAGATCAAACAGATATGCCCCCTGAATCAAAGACTATATGCCCCCGAATCTTTGAATCCGGGGGCAATAAAAAGTATCACAAGCAACACATCAACAAGTCTCTTCCCAACAAGAGGTGCAACGGGCACAGTGAATGAAAATTAAATGACTAATAATAATACACAACCATAAGCACTTACAAGATGAAGAGCCCCGTCCGATTATCCGGCAAAACTACATTTAAAATAAAACATATAGAGACGGTGTTTGAAAAACACTAAGGCCCAATGATGTGCTTGCCCTCAAGCGCCCAAATTTTCAAAAGGCCATTACCGACAACATTTTTTTTTTCAAATATTAATATTTCTTTAAGATAAAAGATAAAGAAGCTTTATTTAACGTCTATATTCGAAACAAATAACATAAGCTCTGTAGAGCGTTTATTGCGACAAACAAAGTATCCTCTAACAAATACTTACCTGCCTTCATTTATCTTCCTAGAACTACTCCTGATAATGCGAGCGTCAGCCAAAGGAGCTTCTAGTACTATTTTTCACGCCTTTTGTATGGCGTGGTCGGAAATCGAACACGCGACCTCCCATTCCCGAAGCGGACGCTCGACCACTGAGCTATCGGGGCCGGTGTACTAGTCAATCCCTGTCGGCCTGTCAAATTTTTAGGCAACAAGATTCCTACGTTATATCGGTTATTTAAACTTCATAAAAGACCATACAAAGCACGGTTTATTGCAAATTCAAGCTCTTGTACCTACACTGAACTTTCTAAATTATTAATTTCATCTTTTACTGCCATAAAAGCATGCACTTGAAAATTGCGAAAGAGTCCTTGAAAGATTCGGCAGAAATCTGTTTTGGCCTAAATAATGTTCTAATGAAGTTTTAAATAAATTGAAATCCAGACGTTTTCGTGCTTCAAGTCTGTCTACTTATGGTTTTGCCACCCTTTACACTACACTTCCCCATAATCTAATAAAAGAAACACTCTATGATTTAAGTGAATGGACGTTTCATAGAGAAAATTCCCTCTATCTTGCATTTAATATAAGAATTGCATTTTCACTTTCAAAGTATACTTTATGGGCATGTCAGAAAGTGTGTGAAGATCTCACCTTTCTACTTGACAATAATTACGTAAGATTTGGTACTAAGTCATTCAGACAAGTTGTGGTTATTCCGATGGGTACAAATTGCGCACCCATTGTGGCTGACCTGTTTTTATTTTGTTAGCCCGCCTTACGAAAGTAACGGGGGGGGGCTTTTGCTATACCCCCGGCGCCCCGTGTCAGCGTCGGCGTCCGCATTGGGTTAAATTTATCTGCGAGCTCTTATTTGTGATGTTTCACAAATTTAACTTCAAATAAAATTAACGTCGCATATTCGAAACAAATAACACAAGGTCTGCAGTGCTTTAATTGCGACAAACGAAGTTTCCTCTAACAAATACTTACCTGCCTACATTTATCTTCCTAGGACTACTCCTGATATTGCGAGCGTCAGCCAAGGGAGCTTCTAGTACCATTTTTCACGTCTTTGGTATGGCGTGGCCGGAAATCGAACCCGCGACCTCCCATTCCCGGAGCGGACGCTCGACCACTGAGCTATCGGGGCCGGTGTACTAGTCAATTCCTATCGGTCTGTCATTTTTTAGGCGACAAGATTGCTATGTTATATTGGTTATCTAATCTTCATAAAAGACCATACAAAGCACGGTTTATTGCAAATTCAAGCTCTTGTACCTACACTGAACTTTCTAAATTATTGACTTCATCTGTTACTGCCATAAAAACATGCGATTAAATATTGCGAAAGAGTCCTTGAAAGATTCGGCAGAAATCTGTTTTGGCCTATATAAAGTTCTAATGAAGTTTTAAATAAATTGAAATCAAGACGTTTTCGTGTTTCAAAGTAGAAGTAAAACAAAGATCAGGAATCAATACAATTAACTTACTCTCTACTTATGGTTTTGCCTCCCTTTACACTACACTTCCTCATAATCTAATAAAAGAAACTCTTTATGATTCAATTGAATGGATGTTTCATAGAGAAGGTTCCCTGTATCTTGCATTTAATATAAGAATTGAATTTTTCACATTCAAAGTATACTTTATGGGCATGTCAGAAAGTGTGTGAAGCTCTCACCTTTCTACTTGACAATATTTACATAAGATTTGGTACTAAGTTATTCAGACAAGTTGTGGGTATTCCGATGGGTACAAATTGCGCACCCATTGTGGCAGACCTGTTTTGTTTTGTTAGCTAGCCTAACGAAAGTAATGGGGGTGCTATTACTATACCCCCGGCGTCTGGTGTCATCGTCGGCGTCAGCGTCGGCGTCCGCATTGGGTTAAAATTTACCTGCGAGCTCTTATTTGTGATGTTTCACAAATTTAATTTCAAATAAAATAAACAATAGGTAAAATAAGTATTTTACATTATTTTTATACTTAGATTGGACTTTTTGAGAAGTTTACTCTGTATTACCTCCCTTATTTCCCTATGTTTACTGCGTGTGTTCAAATCCCGGAGGATGAATGTTTTTATGCCCCCCCCCTCGCGAATCTTTTTTTTTGGGGGGGGGGGCATACAGATTTTACCCTGTCTGTCTGTCTGTTTGTTTGTTTGTTTGTCTGTCTGTCTGTCTGTCCTGTCTGTCTGTTTGTTTGTCTGTCTGTCCGTCAGAAAAACTTTATCCTTGGTCATAACTTCAAAAATGTTTGACCTAGCCCCATGACACTTCACACACTTATTCACCATCATAAGGGCTACATTCTGACCAAGGGCCATAACACTGTTGTCATTTTTGGTCGAATTACCTCCCCTTGAAATTTTGCAAAAAAAAATCAGAAATTGGTTCCCACGGGGGGCATTGGTCACCTATAGTGACAGCTCTTGTTTTTTTTTCTTTTTTTTTTCTTTTTAAAAACATAGCGGGTCTGGGGCTCAAGGTTAAGGTCATTGTGGCTATTTTTATAATAACATTGTCATCGCTCTAGCGCCTTCATTTATTGATGGATTTTAATATAACTTCACACAAATGTTGGGTATAATGATATCCCGAATGACTTTGACTTTCAGGGTCCGGGGTTTAAGGTCAAGGTCACTACTTTCAGGGTCACAGGGTCAATGTCACTGTGGCTATTTTAGAAAAGCAGTGTCATCGATCTTGCACCTTAATTTATTGATAGATTTTAATATAACTTTCAGGTTCCGGGGCTGAAGATCAAGGTCACTGTGGCTATTTTTTGAAAAAAACAAAACAAAACAACAACAAAAAAAAATTGTGATCGTTGTAGTGCCTACATATATGGATGGATTTTGACATAACTTCACACAAATGTTGGGTAGGATGATATCTCGAGCGGATTCGACTTTCAGGATCTGGGGCTAAAGGTCAAGGTCACTGTTGCTATTTTTAGAAAAATATTTTCATCACTCTTGTGCCTTAATTTATGGGTGGATTTTAATAGAACTTCACACAAATGTTGGGTATGATGATATCTCGAGTGACTTTAACTTTCAGGTTCCGGGTCTGAAGGTCGAGGTCAAAAACTCAGAAATTGGTTCCCACGAGGGGTATTGGTCACCTATAGTTACAGCTCTTGTTTTTTTTTTTTTTTTTTTTTTTTAAACATAGCGGGTCTGGGGCTCAAGGTCAAGGTCACTAATGCTATTTTTAGAAAAACTTTGTGATCGCTCTTGTGCCTCCATTATGGATGGATTTTAATATAACTTCACACAAATTTTATGTTTTATGATACCTCGAGCGGGTTTGACTTTCAGGGTCTAGGGCTGAAGGTGAAAGTCACTATGGCAATTTTAAGGAAAACTTTGTCATCGCTCTTGTGCCTTCATTTGTTGATTGATTTTAATAATACTACAAATGTTGGGTATCATGATATCTCGAGTGACTTTGACTTTCAGGGTCAGGGCTGAAGGTCAAGGTCACTATGGCTATTTTTAGAAAAAAATTTGGTCATTGCTATAGTGTCCACAATTATAAATGGATTTAAAGATAACTTCATACAAATGTTAGTTATGATAATATCTCGAGTGAGTTCAACTTTCATGGTCTGGGGTCAAGGTCACTGTGGTTATTTTCAGAAAAAAATAGTGATTGCTCCAGTGCCTACATTTATGGATGGATTTTAATATAACTTGACACAAATGTTGACAATGATGATATCTTAAGCAAGTTGGACTTTCAGCGTCTGGTGCTGAAGATAAAGGTCACTGAGGCTATTTTTAGAAAAACATTGTCATCGCTCTTGCGCCTTCATTCATTGTTGGACTTAAATATAACTTAACACAAATGTTTGGTATGATGATATCTTGAGTGACTTTGACTTCCCGGGTCAGGGGCTGAAGGTCAAGGTCACTGTGGCTATTTTTGTTTTAAAAACCTTGATCATTGCTCTAGTGTCCACATGTATTGATGGATTTTAAGATAACTTCATACAAATGTTGGGTATGATAATATCTCGAGTCAGTTCAACTTTCAGGGTCTGGGGCTCAAAGTCAAGGTCACTGTGGCTATTTTTAGAAAAACTTTGTCATCACTCTCAAGTACCTACATTAATTGATTGATATATTGTAATTTTACACAAATGCTAGGCTAGGCTTTTGGAGATGTGGGTTAATCGTACCGAGACCTAATCATTGCATTCACTTCTATGCTTATACTTTCTAAGCGGTTTACCAGTACTCATGTGCGTTCGGTATCAGTTCTGTGCAGAAGCACCACGCATCCCAATCTATTTTTCCTAGCCCTTATGGCGAGGGGCTCTACAGACTCTTGGGTGGGAGTTATGAGGTAATTACATCGATTCATGAACATTGACTTCACTGCTGTTTTTTTCTAGTTTTTGTTTTTTACTTTCTTGGCTGGGGATGTTCTTCGTTCGGCATTTCACGGTGTATATATATCACAGCTTATTCGAAACATGTAAATGACTAAAAAAATCGCAACAAATCGTAAAATGCAAGCTTCTGTATCAGAGTAAGCGTCAGCTGCGCCAAGGTTTGTTTTCTCTAAATTTTGTAGACGCCATTTAGATTAAGTTTCAAATTTCAATGTTTGACTTTAATGTCATACATACACGTTTGAACCACAGTGAAAGTGAGGGTGAAGGTTGGGATCCTGTAAAGATAACTTAAACCAACTAGTAACTGTTACTGACCGTTCCAAAATAGTCATGAAGGCAATGGTAAGGAACCGATTCAATTAACCCACAGCTCCCATCAGAGACACCAAAGGGAAAGAAACACAAGCATGAAACACCTCGACCCTAATGGAGACATCAATAGCGGAAAGCCATGAGGACAGTTACTTACCCACAAAATGTTCAATTGGCTATCCAAAACAAAATAATATATGCGATACAAACACTCAAAGACAAACCATAACAAAAATAAACCGCGGCAGAAGACCCGCCTTGGAACGGTCAGTGAAACGAATTCCACCAGGGGGGGGGGTCGATTTTATGCGGCCACAACCCTCGCCCTTACCTCCGCCGCGATTTAGACAAACAATTTTTCAGTCCGAATAAAGGCCTTCAGTTCAACATCTCCTAAACTACAAAATTCAAACAACCACAGAGATGTGGTGTTTTGTCGGTGGTTTTGCTGTGGTTCGTTCATATTTTGTGTTGGTGGTTCTGATTCATTCCCTAATTATATATCTGATTATTCCCCCGTTTGTGGCTGTTCATTTGCCTCACGATTGCCCTTCCAGTTTTATATTGCTACGTTTTAGTCAGGTTTAAATATACTGAGTCACCATCTGTTTGGAAAAGTGTTGCTGACATGGTTTACCTGTGGTCCGTTTTGTTTACTGTCGTCACTCAGTGTTTCGACTTCTTTCCCTAGTGATTTTCGGATATGTTTGTATCAGTTCCTGATCATTTCTTTTTTTAATTTTAAATCTATTCTGCGGTTAGGCTAATCGGATGTTGAATTAGTTGACTTAGTATATAATCGGTGACTTAGTATATAAATTCAAAAAATCAGAATTTGAAGCGTCTTCCTTCAATTTAAAATATAAGTGAAGGCAATGATCCGGAATCGATAAAATTTACCCACAGCTCCCATCAGAGACACCAAGGGAAAGAAATAGAAACATGAAACAACTAGACCCTAATGGAAACGTCACTAGCGGAAAGCCAAAAGGACAGTCACTTTCCAACAAAATGCTTAATTGGCTATCCAAAGCAAAATAATAAAGGCGATACACACACTCAAAGACAAGCCATAACAAAAATAAACCACGACAGAACAACCGCCTTGGAACGGTCAGTGAAACGAATTTAACTGGAAGGGGGGGGGGGGCATCTTAAATCGATTGTACTTGGCCACAATTCTCGCCCTTACTTCCGTCGCGATTTAGAAAAATAATATGTTCAATCCGCATGAAGTCCTCCTAACTCATCAGTGCAACATCTCCGTGAACACAATATCAATCACTCATAGAGATGAAACAACGGTGAGGACTCACTGAAATGCTGTAGCAAAAGAAAACCAACAGTTAGATTCCGATGGGCCCAATCAGAGACAGAGCATAAGGCAACAATCAACATTACATAAAAATAGATTCTCTCTAATTCTCAGTAAGCCTTTACGCTGGAACCGTCATAGAATCTGAGGACTGACCCACCGGGGTTCAATTAAAGATGCAAACAAAGTTGTCAGCCGTGATTGGGTTAACTACCATGCATGCATTCGGTCGTATAACAATTATGTTGTATCCAATCGTTTTATATCGAAGAATGGCTTTACGAAATTGGGTACTGAAGGCATTGCAATGATATATTCTTCAGAACTTCTATACTTAGTCACCCGATAGATCTTGTTGCAGAAGAGATTTAAGTCCAACATTAAATTTTGAAATTTAATCGGAATGACGTCTATAAAATTTTGAAAAGGTTTTGCGTAGTTTATGATACCGATAAACCTGGTTAAGAAGTTTAGAAGTTAACGATTTATAACGAGTGTTGAAGTCAGTTACATGACTTGACACTCTGGCAAATCGAATAAATTGCGAAATATAAACGCCATAGGATGGCGCACGTGAAACATCACCATCCAAGATAGGAAAATTTACAATCTCAAAATCAAAATGATGGCGATTATAATAAATTTTGCAAGAAACAAATCCATCTACAATAGATATATGTAAATCCAAAAACGGGGCCTCGGTATCAGAAGAATTTGCTCCATTTAACTGAAGTTCTGGGAGTCAATTTGACTGATCAACCCGTCGAAATAGGTATTGTCAATATTTAATAAATCATCCAAATATCTAGAAGTCGAGCTAAAAGCTTCGATGATTTTAGATTGGTTTTCAACGGGAAGGGACATCACGAAGTCTCTTTCATAACAAAACAAGAATAATTCGGCCACAAGGGGTACCCAATTCGTACTCATCGGAATACTACAACTTGTCTGAATTACTTAGTACCAAATCTTATGTAAATATTGTCAAGAAGAGAGGTGGAGCTTACACTTTATGACATGACCATAAAATATAATTTTTATGCTCTTCAGGAGTGAAAAAAAAACATTTCTTACATTATGCGCAAGATAGAGGGAGACTTCCCTATGAAATGTCCATTCAATTAAATCATTAAGTTTTTTTTTCTTTTATAAGATTATGAGGAAGTGTAGTGTAAAGTGTGGAAAAAGTAGACAGACTTGAAGCACGAACATGATTTTGATGGCAGTAAAAGATGAAGTTAATAATTTGGAGAGTTCAGTGGTGGTACAAGAATTTGAATTTGCAATAAACCGTGCTTTTTGTGGTCTTTTATGAAGTTTAGGTAACCAATAAAACGTAGGAAGCTTGTCTTGGCTTTCGGCCACACATACAGCAAACTTGGTGGCTGAATGACAAATGTGGTCATCAACTAAATAGAAGTGGAGGCTGTAAAGCCCTCTCTACAGCCGAAGGCTGCAGTTCATAGGCCTTGGTACCACCAAGTTCTTGCTGAAGAGTGTTAACATAGTGGAGCCGTCAAGAAATGACCACATTGTTAGCAGCCTTATCTGTTGGAGCCAAAACAAACGTCTTATGAAATTCTTGAATACATAGTTTAAGGTGACGTAAAGACGTCGTCGATTTAGTAGGCAATAAGTTCGTACACCAAAGACTGGGTACACCACAAACGTGCATGCCAGTTAAATCAAGCATTGTTGATAACTTCGTTGCCCTTATTAATTGCATGCCGGCGTGTCATTCCTAAGTTTCACCAGTTTGATGGCTCGATCCTTACGGCTTCCTTAATAATTTAGTCGTTTGGTACTGGATGCTCTGTCTCAATTCGGTCTATGCTGGATTTGTTTCTCTTCAGCATTACATTTATTACATGCTGTCGAATCCTCATTATTGTTTCATCTCTATATTCGTTTGATTATTATGTTCTCGGTGATGGTGAACTGTTGAATTAGATACAGTCGAACTTCGATGGCTCGAACCCCTTTGGGACCATGAAAATTTGTTCGAGACAGCGGTAGTTCGAGCCAGAGAGGGTTACTATTAGTGCCATACCAGGAGACATAATGGAGATAATTGAGGATATCTTTTCAGTGTTCTGTATTATAAATGCATGTTGTGTGTACTCATTAGAATCGCCTCATCGAGGCGATTCTAATGAGTATACACAGCATACATTTGCAAGATAAATGAAGAAAATCTTCCTAAATTACCCCTATATCGTATTTGGAGGGTTTCCTTGCGGACTCAAGAACGGGTTCGACTCATCCATGGTAAACGAGCCATCGGAGTTCGAGCCATTGAAGTTCTACTGTACCTTTTACAAGGGCGGGACAAGGTGTTCATTTAAACCATGCAAGAACCAAGGGCGAGGAGTGTGGTGAAGCAAAAATCGATTTAAAGTCCCCGATTCTTTACTGGCCGTTCCAATGCAGTGCTAACGTTGTGGTTTACTATTGTCACTGTTTGACTTAGCATATATATACTGGTGGAATATTATTTTTATTTACTTGTTTTGCTTCGGATATATGTTTGTCATTTTTTTTCAAGTTGTGGGGGGTGGTGGAGTGGGAACTTTTGGCTTTCTAATTACGGTGCCGCTATTTCATGTTTGTTCCCCAGTTCACTTTGCTGTATTGAATGGTTAAAATAAATGTATCGATTCGTGTTCACTGCCTTTATTTTTATTTAAATTAGATTTTCTCTCTAGTTGTCGCTGAAAACATCTAGCCCTTCCGTTTGCAAGCACCGTTTTATAAACGTCCATCCAATGTATAACACCTCGAAACTAAGTATACTTGATAAAACTTACTTTTTCACCCTTAAAGATGTTATAAAATGATAATCACCTGGAAGCAGGGACTATACATCAATACTGAAAAGTGTACATTGTACACAATTTTCTGGGGATGGCCTAGCTAGTTCCGGCCAATTAGGCATCGTATAAGACCCGCAGATATTGCCTAAACACCTCACTGGATAAACGGTCGAAAGAACTAAAATATATGCAACACTATGACTGACGAAGGGTAGAGAAACTTCCATTCACATCAGCTGTATATTCTCACCCATCATGGTTCAAAGCTTATGGTTATATGCAGCTTTTTGTTTTTTTTTATCATTACGAAAACATGCCTATACAAATACATTGTTAACTTTACCGCCGAAAATACGAAAATTTTAAGATGAAAAATTGTAATATTTTTTCTTATTTCTGCTCAAAATATAGATTGTGGGTACTCGTTAGAACCGCCTCATCGAGGCGGTTCTAAGGAGTACCCACAATCTGTATTTTAGAGCAAAATAAGAAAAATAAGGGTTACCCCTGTAAACCCCAGATTTACTATATAAGAGTGGGGTGACAGGGGGGCAAAATTATATAGGCGTGTTTTCGTGATGAAACACTGTAAACGCGGACTCTGATAGCAAAATGTCGGTTTGTAAAGAAGCTAGAAGCTATCGAATCTAGAGAAAGAACGCCTATACATAAAATTATATACATAACTGGAATTACAATGTTGCTCAGTTATGAGACTCATGTTTGAATGTGGAAACCATGGTTTGATGAATCGCATTAAAAAACTCGTGTTGAAATAAAAAAAAAAAAAAAAAAAAAAATAAGTTTTCAATTCTTTTTTGAAACAAAGAAGTGAAGGTAATGGTCAGAAATCGATACAATAACCTCACAACTCCTATACAAGACCCTAAATGGAAATGAATTCTTACATAAAACAGCTTAACCATAATGAAAACGCCAAAAGCGGAACACCAAAAGGACAGTTTACTTTCCCACTGAATAGCCAAACGGCTATAAAATATATAAACAATACATACCTTTATTGATAAACTATAACACAACTAAACCACAACAGAAGAACCGTCTAGGCATCAAGGAAACACACCTATACAATTATGACCCCCTTGAACCGATTTGTATGCAGTAAAATTGGGGTTTTCAGGGGTAAACCTATTTTTTCTTCCACAATCTGTATTTTAGGGCATATATAAGAAAAATATCACACGTTTTCATCTGAAAAAGTTTTTTTTTCTGGCTGCAAAGTTTACAGTACAATTGTATAGGCGTGTTTTCGTAATGAATGGTTATTTAAACGTTTTTTTACTGCGGGTCTTAAATCGTGGCCACAATCTCGCCCATAGTTGTGTGGTGGTTAAGACAAATGCTTGGTTCAGTTCAAACGAAGGATTTTTAACTCACCAATACCTCTGCGAGCACATAATAATCAAGCTTACATAGGAGTGAAACAACGACGAGGAGTCGACATTATGACACTACTGAAATGCTGCAGCAAAAGAAAACCAATAGTTAGTCGCCGGTGAACCTGACCAGAAGTAGAGAATCAGGCGCCTACCGACATTACTTAAAACGTTTAAATAAGTCTTTAGGCTAGAGCCGTCATAGAGTCCTAAGCGGCATACCATTAAAAGTGAAGCAAATCTTGTTTGTGCATTTGGCTGTAGGTAATAAGTATTACTTAATGTGATGCAATATTTGATGGATATAGAAATACATGTTATTTTTTAAACCATGTGATTGCAATTATTTTTATTATACTTAAATGATACGATGCAAAAATAACAGGGCTTGTAAATCGGTTAAATGTTTCGTCAAAGAAGAACAAAGGGCAAAAGTCGAACAAACGAGATGCCTTGTAGTAATTACCAAACAATAAAAGGCATGGTTCCCTTGTAGACAATGACCTCAAACAATCATTTGCTTTGACAACTAATGCCTAGGTTTTGAACCCCAAGTCACGGTTAGAAGCTCACAATGACAAATAAAAGTGTCCACTTACTAGCATTTGGCAGTTTTAATAGGTTTTCTGGTATGATTTACAAAACGTCTGTAATTTAAGCAGGTAGTACAGATCATCAAGGTACTTTCTGACCATTGCATGCTCTTTATTTAACAGTACACAGAACCTTCTATTTTAGGTCGGTTCAATTTTATTGGTCACCGATCATGACCGGGAATGATCGCTTGGTTTGAGCTCATCATGCAGCCCAATCTATTTCTGCAATCCCCGATGGGCAGGGGCAACACTCTTTCGACAGAAACTGACAATCAGCAGAAATGTAGGGAATTACCGTTAAAAAGATTTTAGGGTCAAATTCAACGGAGTAATGTTGTCGATCCGGTGGTCACTAGTGAAGCTCGACTGATCTGCTGATGTCTACTCATTTGACAAAACAATTGGCGTGGATCAAATCTATATCATTTTCGCATGTTTCGTACAAAACAATACGTAAACTTTTTAAAAAAAGTTATGATATCGTGGTTTACCATTTGAAATTAAGAACTGCTTCTGCGGAAAGTTTAGGCAACTCAATTGGCAAACGAATTCGACACACGCACCAGGGTAACGATATTGTATAGTAAACACATCTGCCACGTCAACCGACAAGTCCAGTACACCAACCTGTACATATCTAGGCATATCATATTTCGGTACCTAAAATAAATTGAAAACGTGTGTTAACTACGTTGAATACATAAGATAGAAATGAAGGCAATGATCAGGAATCATTAACCCACAGCTCCCATCACAGACACCAAGGTAAGAAACACAAACACGAAACAACAGACCCCAACGGAAACACCAACAGCGGAAAGCCAAAAGAACAGTTACTTTCCCACAAAATGGCCAACCGGCTATCCAAAATAAAATAATATAAGCGACACAAACACTCAAGATACTCAAAGACAAACCACAACAAACATAAACCGCGACAGATAAACCGCCATGGAACGGTCAGTGAAACGAATTCCACTGGGGCGCTTAAATCAATTTTACGTGGCCACAGTCCTCGCCCCCACCTCCGTCTCGATTCAGACAAATAACTTTTTCAGTCCGCATAAAAGCCTCCCAGACTCACCAGTGCAATCTCTCCGTGCACACAAAAAATCAAACAACCATAGAGATAAAACAACGGCGAGGACTTGACAGCAAGTAACCACTGAAATGATGGAACAAAAGAAAACCAACAGTTAGACTCTGATAGGCCCGATCAGAGACAGAGCATTAGGCACCAGCCAACATTACCTAAAATCAGATTCTATCTAATTATCGGTAAGCCTTTACGCTGGAACCGTCATAGAATCTGAGGTCTGACCCACCAGCGTGCAATTACAGAGGGCAGCAAAGTTGTCAACCGTGATTGGGTTAACTACCATGTATGCAGTCTGTCGTATAAGATTCATGCTGTACCAATCTTATTATATTGAAGAATGATTTTCCGAAATTGGGTGCTGAAGTCATTGCGGTGATGTATTTTTCTGAAATTATAAAAAAAAAAACAAATAGAAAGCCATAAAATTCGAGTCCCGATAGACCTTGTTGCAGAAGAGATTAAAGTCCAATATTGAATTTTGAGATTAAATCGGAAAGCCGTCTGTAGACTTGAGAAAAGGCTTTGCGTAGTTTATGTTACCCATAACCCTGATTAAGAAGTTTAGCAGTTAACAATTTATTACGAGTGTTGAAGTCAGTCACATGACTACACAATCTGGCAAATCGAATTAATTGCGACATATAAACGCCATAGGATGAAGCACGAGAGGCATCACCATCCAAAAAAGGAAAATTTACAATCTCAAAATCAAAATCATCGCGTTTATCATAAATTTTGCAAAAGACAAACCCATCTACAATAGATAGAAGTAAATCCAAAAACGGGACCTCGGTATCAGAAGAATTTGCTTTATTCAACTGAAGTTATGGGGGTAAATTTGACTAATCAAACCCTCGAAATAGGTATTGTCAATATCAAACTGAAGTTTGTGTAAAGATATGGTGTCATTAAAATAGACCAAACAAGCAGATGATCATCAGCAGCAGTTTAAACATTATCACTACCATTACCACCTACACTTCTTACAAAATACAGAAACCGCAATGACTTACCTCTGGTTGTACTGTGACGTACAAGTATCCTGGTGTCCCAGCTGTACCAGAAGAACCAACAGGATAAAACAACAACGAGAACGTCTTCCCTGGGATTAGGCAACTTGATGTCATTACATCTCCTGCAAAAATTAAACATTTGAATATATATATATGAGCTTGGTTTAAACGTTTGCCTTCACTTCTATTATTCTCATTATATATGACAGACAAGACCATTGGGTACAACATATGAAAAGCAACATATTAAATATAATTATAAATACATTTAAAAAGTATAATACTGACATGTTAATGGTATTAAAGTAAAAATAGAATACAACGAGCAGATATCCATAGAATCATCTTGAACCTTCGGTACACAGCACAAACGGGAAAGAAGATGGCATATAAAAACGCCATCTAAATTTAAAACAAAAAACAAATAGAAAGCCAAATAGAAATGTAGACGCAGGGCCAAACAGCTATGCAAAATAAAAATGTACCAGAAAGATATTCAACAAAAATAATATATCATATTAACAAGTACCAATTTGGAACAGCCAGTAGACAAATTCAGCTGGAAATAGAGGATCTTACATGAGTGCTCATGTATTATTGGATGTATTAAACGAGTTGAGGAAAAGGGATAAAATGCGAGGCTTTGCCGAGCATTTTATCTCTTTTCCTCAACGAGTTTAATATAGTCAATAATACATGAGCACGAATGCAAGATTCTATTTATCATATGACATTTAAAACGCATTTTATTCACGATGATTGTTTACAAAAATGTCGATATTCCGCCATAAGTAAACGCGACGTCGTTAAGGACTTCGTACATGTAAAGTTAAGGTACGTATCTAGCTAATTTGCATATTTAATCTACTAGTGGATTATCGGAAATATTACATGGCGTTATTACACTCTCAGACGCGACGTCATATGATAAAAAAGAATAATATATAAAAATCACCAGCAACACATATGCAAAGATAAATAACAATAACAACAAAAACTTAAATACTTCTTGGATGATATTTGTAGTTTTACTTACAAACATGAAAAAAATAGAAGTACATGTAACGGCAATGATTTGGAATTGATAAAATTAACCCACAGCTCCATTCAGAGACACCAAAAGGAAAGAAGCACAGACAAGAAACAACTAGACCCCAATGGAAACATCAATAGCGGAAAGCCAAAAAACAGTTACTGTCCCACAATACCCTAATTCGCTATCCAAAACAAAATAATATAAGCGATACACACACTCAAAGACAAACCATAATAAAAAATAACCTCGACAGAAGAACCGCATTGGAACGGTCAGTGAAAGGGCTTAAATCGATTTTCCGTGGCCACACTCCTCGCCCTGATTTCCGTTTCACCAAGTCAATAAGGACGCAAATAAAATTGAAGGCAATTATCAGGAACTGATACATACAACAATCTCACCATAATTAAGACTTAAAAAGTGGAAAGCCAAAAGTTTCTTTCCCACCAACTTTCCTTGCTGCTTTCCAAAATAGAAATATATTAGTCAATATGCAAAGACAAACTGTTAAAATAATACACCAGTTTAGAAATAGTGCCTTATAACGGTGGTCATTTAAACATTTTATTTGGAGGCTTACATCGAGTTAAACAGGCCACAATCCTCGCCCTTGGTTCCGTCGCGGTTTAGAAAAATAATTCGTTCAGTACGCTTGAAGCAATTCAAAATCTCAGAGATGATAAAAAAATCAAACGAATACAGAGATCAAGCACAGATGAGCACGCGACAGAATGAAATAACTGAAATGCGAGGAGAAAAAGTAGCCGTCAGTTAAACTCCAGTGGGGGTCTGCTTTTAAAAGCGAATTGAATTTGAATGGTTTAGTAATTTGGAAATTGTGTCTTTTACACCCAGTGTGCTGTTTGAAAATAAGATGTCAAGGACTATCCACAAATGCCATGGAAGGCAATATAATACGTTGTTTTTATTTTTTTTGTTTTTGTCGGAAAAAGTTTGTGCGCAACAAACTGATTATATAATAAACGACAAATCTTTACCGGTAGTTTGGTTCAATTTGAAGTCTGATGATAGTGTTTCCATAGCAATATATTCGGTCTCGTTAGTGGTAGACAATGTATATACTGTCTCTCCTACATCAACACTGCTTCGTATTGTAATGTTTGCATCCAGATTCGCAAAGCCTACTGAAAAAAAAAATGTTTTAGATTTTGAACTTATTCAAAATGAATATGTGTACAATTTTACGCTACTACATACGTGCAATTAATACAAAATGTTGCAACAATTGAAGGACTGAAATTTTATTTTTCAATGATCATTTTGTGTTGAAGCTAAAATGGCGTATTTTACATCTATAGACCCTGCAGTTTTCATATGAAAATGTTTGATACGTTTGTTATATTCCAGTCCAAACATACTAAACAAGACATTAATCAACACCCAAGTTAATCATACTTTTCTCTATATAAATTAGCGTGTACGGAGGTGTTCATTACACAGACTAGTTAACCTACGGCAGAGGTCGAAAATCTGTAGTGGCGAGCATTGTCTTTGTCACAATATCGATGTTCCAAACTCAAATTGTACTTCATTATATATATTTAAATGTAAGACTATTCCGTGTATCAATTATTTCGGTAAGATACGGAAAACACGGAGTTCGCGGCACATAAAATATATATAAAAAAGCTAAACACCCCGTCAACGTGACTTGACGTCTCTATTATATCATCAAGAAAACACGCCTATATAATTTTGACCCTCTTGAACCCCACTTTTATATAGTAAAACTGAGGTAAACAGGGGTAAGCCTTTTTTATTTTTATTTCTGCTCAAGATTTTGATGTATTGCGTACTCGTTAGAACCGCCTCACCGAGGCGGTTCTAACGAGTACCGACAGTCTATATTTTAGAGCAGAAATAAGAAAAATACCACAATCTTTCATCTTAAAATTTCCATTTTTTCGGCGATAAAGATTACAATGTATGTATATAGGCGTGTTTTCGGAATGTACGGTGAGCAATCAGGTCAAAGAGAAAAGAAGTAATATTATCCGCTGCAGAATGGCGACTAGACAAACAAAAAACAGTAGCAGAGTTACTGACATCTGACATTCACTCTCTATAGCAGAATGATGAAATGCTTAAAGTTTGCGTTTTGAATTTACGGTTCGTTGTCGATGCAGACATAGGGAGTCAAGCTTGTAGGAGGCAAACTGAATACGAATATAAATACTTAAAATGAATCCTTATAAAAAAAGAAACTCAAAAACGGCGTTGCGCCTGCCTAGTCCCTGCCTCCCAAAATATACACACATGCATATACCTGTTCTGAGTGTTGGCTGTACAAGTGTCGCAGCAGTTGTTGTTATTGGCGGCGTAGAATCCATCAAAATAGTCGAAAAGGAACGAACAGAAAACATTGCTCTAAATTCTACAATGTTCGCATTTAAGTTACCAGTATCCAGTGCATCAGCACACGTTATTTCGAGTTGATAAACGTAGTTATCCACATTTAAGCCGTAATGCGAGGTAAGAATTTCTGTACCTGAAATATAGAACAAAGACTAACTACAAGAGAACTGAAACATCCCAGTGTAGCACAAGATCCTTTTTGTTCAAAGGCAAGTACCATACGCCAATAAGACAATTATACGAAGCCGTTTACATTACTTTTGCAGTTTCCATTGTAAATAGTTTCCTTTAAATGCAGGACCGATCGGTGTGTATTTTTTTTTTTTTAGATAATTACTTTTCAGAACAAACAACATATGGAAAATGGGAAAATGAGAACGTCTGGAAGTGTCACAAAATAGAAGTGGAGGCAATGATCAGGCATCGATACAATTAATCCACAGCTCCCATCAGTGATGACAAAGGGAAAAAACACAAACATGAAATAACTAGTGTGTGTGTGTGTGTGTGAATTCGGGTTAAACGTCGCTTTCAACAATTTTTCAGTCATATCACGATGGTGTCTGGTTGCGACAGGGAGCTCAGTTCTCACTTTTATAGTGCTGCCTCACTGAAGTATATGAAATAACTAGACCATTATGGAAACACGAACATCGGAAAACCAAAATGACAGTTAGTTTCCCATAAAGTGGTAAGTGGCTATCCAAAACAAAATAATATAAGCGATACACACACACAAAGACAACGTTCAGTGAAACGAATTCCACTGGGGGTGGGGGTCTTAAATCAATTTTACGCAGTTGCAATCCTCGCCCTTACTTCCGTCGCGATTAAGACAAATAATTTGTTCAGTCCGCATGAAGGCCTCCTAACTCATCAATGCAACATCTCCGAGAACACAAACATCACATAATCACAGAGATGAAACAACGACGAGGACTCGACAGCAAGAAAGCAATGAAATGCTGGATGAAGAGAAAACCAACAGTTAGACTCCGATGGGCCCGACCAGAGACAAAGCATCAGACACCAGCCAACATTACATAAAATTAAATTCTCAGTAAGTCTTGACGTTGGAACCGTCATATAATCTGAGGCCTGACCCATCGGCGTGCAATTAAAGAGGGAAGCAAAGTTGTCAACCGTGATTGGGTTAACTACCATGCATGCAGTCTGTCGTATAAGATTCATGTTGTACCCAATATTATTATATCGAAGAATGATTTTACGAAACTGGGTGATGATGTTATTGCCATTATATATTTGTCTGAATTAATATACTAAGTCACCATAAAATTCGTGATCCGATAGACCGTGTTGCAGAAGAGATTTAAGTCCAACATTGAATTTTGAAATTAAATCCGAATGACGTCTTTGAAATTTAGAAAAGGCTATGCGTAGTTTATTAATTAAGAAGTTTAGCAGTTAACAATTTATTACGAACGTTGAGGTCGGTTACATGACTAGACACTCTGGCAAATCGAATCAATTGCAAAATATAAACGCCATAAGATGCCGCATGAGGAACATCATCCAAGAAAGGAAAAATTGCAATATCAAAATCAAAATCATCGCGTTTATCTTAAATTTTGTAGGAAACAAACCCATTGACAATAGATAGATGTAAATCCAAAAACGGCGTCTCGGTAACAGAAGAATTCGCTTTATTTAACTGAACTTCTGGATGGTCAATTTGAATAATCAAATACTGCCTGACATCTACATGCTCTCCATTTAGGATAGTACCTATCGAAGTTAATTTGCGTACAGTTCTTATAAACGTCTTATAAACCGATATCGGACTTTGTAGGCTACTAAATATATATTCATTCAACTATCCAGGGGCTCTTACTAGCCGATAATTGTTAAAAATTGATTTAGTTGATTTTAAACATACTTTTGTATTGTTGTGATATAAATATGTTCTGAAGAAATATCACGTACCAACGGGAACGCCATATAAATCTTACCGTTTTCTATCCAGAAGTTCTGGACCTCATTATTTATGCATCGCACAGAACATATAAACTCCACACATGGACCAGGGTCATCATATTCTATAGTGAGAACATGAACAATTTCATCTGATACCATTCTCTCTATAAATCGCGGGATGTTGTAGTTAGGTATCTGGAATGAGCATGCATCCCGTTTATTTTATTACTTTTCTCTTCAACAAGTATTGTAGGTGCGAGTAAGATATGCGTCAATGTGTCGGTTGCCTAAAGGCTTTCAGGCAAACGCTAAAAACAACAGACAACAGACAAAAACATTAGCAAGTCTCAATAAAGCGCAAAATAAACAATTAATCATAGAAAACATGACAATGTATATATTCAGTTTAATTAGCTGCCCCGAGTATATGTGTTTTTGTCCGGGTAGACGTTTGGCTTATGAAAATCATTGTAAACACAAAATTTTATAGTAAGACGCGAGATTACACGGTTGAATAATGTTTAGCATATTGTTGCTGTAAGTAGTAAATTGTAAAAACTCGTACTGGGATGGGGGGAAGGCAGGGGTCCCAAAGAGAAGCAATTGTTCGCAAATATCCCAAAATATATAAAAAATTAAAGTTTGAGAAATGAAATAGACCATATCATATGGACAGGTATCGATTTACTATACCAATGTCGTGTTGCACTGTACTTACTGTTGGTTCTACTGTGACATACAAGAATCTTGAAGTTCCAACTCTTCCATGGACATCCTTTGCATAAAACATCAATTCCTCTGTGTTTCCAGGGATTAGGCAATTTGTTGTGATCACATCACCTGTCAGATCGTAATTAAAATTATAAACAAATACTGAATCGTTTGTCATGATTTGTCTATCGTTATGATTTAAACACACTTGTGTATTGTAGTGGTAAAGTTCATGATACAAGGAATTCCAATTTGCAATTAGTTTTCTGATGGCTGAAAGAAGGCTTTAGTATAGCCTAGAAAACATGTACACTCCATATTTTCCAGTTTTGTGGCGTGTTCCTTGTTTCAAAAGGATAACCCTTTTATAAAACATATTTAACGTCACTACAGCTGATGTTTGAGAAAGTGTGGCAGCCGTAAAAAGTCTCCCTGCCCTGTATCATTTTCTTGTCTTGTGGGATCATTCATTCCATTGTGAAATTTCGAAGATATTTGAGGGTCAATGATGGGGACTAATTGGCCGAAACTACCTAGTATGGCTCAAAAACATGTACACTCAATATTTTCCAGTTCTGTGGTGTATTCCTTGCTTCCAAAGGATAACCCTTTTATAGAACATATTTACTTTAACAACTGTAAAGCTGTTTTATAATGGTGTGTCTTTCCCTTGTTGTGTTTGTTGGGAGATGAAAGATGAATGTATCGATTTCTGATCATTGCCTTTACTTCTGTGTTGGTACTAGTTTAAACAGTATTATCAATTTCAAAGAGCTAACGGTTGATGTTCCAGATCTAAGTATGGTGTTTAAGTATTTTTCACAAGCAAACGCAGGGCTTGACAAGATGTTAGGTACATGCATATATCACATTCAACGACAAAAGGACAATTAAGAATCACCAACACAAAACCACAGCAAAAGCATTGACTTGGAACGGTCAGTAAAAATAGGGTGGGTTTAAATTAACTGTACGGGATCCTAACTATCCCCCTCACTTTCACTATTTTTCAAACAAGTATTTGTTTGGTCCGCGTGAAGGTAATCTAACTCATCAGTGATTCAACTCGGTAAACAAAGAACACACAATTAAATCCAAGTTGACACAAGAATGAGGACTCGACAGTAAAACGCGCTAAACCATCCGTTGCTGAAAACAAAGCCTCAGGAACACTGGAGCCAAAGAAAACCAACAGTTGAACCCCGTTGGACCAACCAACAGACATATCCTTCCGGCTCCAAAGGCTAAACGTCACACCATTATGATGCATGTAATAAACCTGATATTTATGCAATTTCGACTTTTTTTTATTTTAAAACGGCTGAATTAACAAATTTATTTGTGTCACTTATGCCTGCTATAATTATTGCATGACACGAAAATATGAGCTCATTCACAGAGAATCTTTTATCGGGTTACGCAACAAGGTAAGATATAAAAACTAGAAGTTAAGGCAATGGTCATGAATCGATACAATTATCCCACACCTACCATCAGAGACACCAAAGGCATGCAACAACTAGACCCAAATGGAAACATCAATAGCGGAAAGCCAACAGGACAGTTACTTTCCAACAAAATGGCCAATTGGCTATCCAAACGAAAAAATTCAAGCGATACACTCACCCTAAGACAAACCATAAGAAAAATAAACCGCGACAGAAGAACCGCCATAGCTGTTTTGTGGGGTTTTGTTATACTCGCCTTCTATTTGAAGCGCCTTCTATTTGAAGGATTTACAGTTCTTCCGTATACTTAATTTAATGACCGGTATGAATATCGCTTTAGTGTGGACGGTATCGCCCCTTTAAACCAACAAGAGTATCACAAATAAATTTAAACTTACAATATCTCCCCTTAGGTTACATTCTGCTTCTTCTGTACGGATTCCCTATTCTATTAATAATTTTAGTGCTATGTTGCCGTCGGTATTCGCGAGGCCATTAAGTTTTTTTTTGTCGCTTCGGTTAATTTAAGTGGATCAGGTAATACTAATTTATTTAAAAATAATCTGAGAGTTAGATTATCTCCTATCAAATCGCCAATTCTCCGGAAATATACCAATCCTTTCAAAAGAAGTGGAATGTATCCTAGTATTTCCATGTGCAATGCTAAGAGGTGCAGGTGCTGTTCACGTAAATGCATTGCGTCTACCGTTTCTTCGTCTGTAAACGGTAGACGTTTTTCTGAAGTAAACATGTCCGATTTGACGGGCAAACAAACTAATCGCATGTTAAAAACACGATTAAACGAACACTATCGTAGAATGAGTAAGCCTAAAAAACTGACATTTTCTTGTCTTCAGACATACAGTTCATTCTATAAAAGATATTTCTATACAGCCAGTGGAAATTATTAAATGGCATGATACTGAATTATAATGGATCAAATTATTACAGATACCTTTTCCATTCGGCTTTAATGACAACATTTATCGTGAGGGATATATCTAAAATGCCCGACTTTGATATTTTCTCGCTTATGGACTGTCGAAAGCGTAAAACTAGATCGCACGGCACCAGATAAACGTACATTACGTGCTTTTAAAAGAAACAATACCAGACTGAAGTGACTGTCCACAATATTATTGAATCATGGACGTCACTCAATGCTTGCTTTTCTAAGTTCATTGCCAATTTCTGTATTACGGATTCTGGATACCGATGCTAATAAATTCGACGATAGTTCTAATCAGTTATACCACGCTGCTCTTTTAACTAGAGGTTATGCTCAGCATGCTCTTCGTCCTTTCATTGATTCTGAAATTAACCACAAACGTCATTACATCAAAATAGCATCATTAATAAGGGTTTGGATTTTATAGATTTACCTAATATCTTCCGGCACAGTTCGGTTATTTCATCCATTCGTGCTTATTTTCAAAATACTGAAACATCCATAATTTGCTATAAATACAATAAACCTGTTAGACCTATCATTTTTGATTTCAATAAACTTGTTTCTGATCTTGATATTGACAATAACACTCCCGATACATGTGATTGTAAAAATTCAATGTATTGCTATCCTGCTGCTGGTCATATTATTACTGGCAATTTAAAAATTATTCCTGATTCTAGGATACGTAATATAATTTCTAAAGGATCGAAATATCGATTTCCTTCTAAAATTGATTTACGTGGCCACAATCCTCGCCCTTACCTCCGTCGCGATTAAGACAAATAATTTGTTCAGTCCGCATGAAGGCCTCCTAACTCATCAGTGCAACATCCCCGTAAACACAAAAATCAAACAACCACAGAGATGAAACAACGATGAGGACTCGACAGCAAGAAACCACTGAAAGGCTGGAGCAAAAGAAAACCAACAGTTAGACTCCGATGGGCCCGACCAGAGACAGAGCATCAGGTACCAACCAACATAAGCCTTTGAGTTGGAACCGTCATAGAATCTGAGGCCTGACCCACCGGCGGTTTGCTGTCCGTGTTACAGAAGGCCGAGACAAACTTCCGACGTTATAGTGGTTACCTAAACTCCACAATAGACTATACAAAGCACGGTTTATTACAAATTCAAGCTCTTGTACCAACACTGAACTCTCCAAATTATTAACTTCATGTTTTACGGCCATAAAAACATGAGATAAAATATTGCGACAAAGTCTTCGTAAGATCAGGTAGAAATCTGTTTTGGTCTATAAATAATTCTAATGGAGTTTTGACTAAATTAAAATCCAGGCGTTTTCGTGCTTCAAGTCTGTCTGCTTATGATTTTTCCACCTTTACACTACGCTTCCTCATGATCTTATAAAAGAAAACTTCATGATTTAATTGAATGGACATTTCATGGGGAAGACTCCCTCTATCTTGCATGTAATGTAAGAAATGCTTTTTTCTCTTCTGAAGAGCATAAAAATTATACTTTATGGTCATGTCAGAAAGTGTGTGAAGCACTCACCTCTCTCACCAAGTTATTTAGACAAGTTGTGGGTATTCCGATAGGAACTAATTGCGCACCACTTGTGGCTGATCTGTTTTTGTTTTGTTATGAGAGAGACTTCATGATGTCCCGTTCTGCTGAAAATCAGTCTACAATCATTGAAGCTTTTACCTCCACTTCTAGATATTTGAAGGATTTATTAAATATTGATCATACCTATTTTGATGGTTTGATCATTTAAATTTACCCCCCCAGAACTTCAATTATCAAAAAGCAAATTCCTTTCTGATAGCGAGGCCCCTTTTTTGGATATACATCTTTCTGTTGTAGATGTGTTTGTTTCTTGCAAAATTTATGATAAACGCGATGATTGTGATTGTGAGATTGTAAATTTTCCTTTTTTGGATGGTGATGTTTCTCGTGCGCCATCCTATGGCGTTTATATTCTGCAATTACTTCGATTTGCCAGAGTGTGTAGTCATGTTACTGACGTCAACAATCGTAATAAATTGTTAACGGCTAATCTTCTTAACAAGGGTTATCGGTACCATAAACTACGCAAATAAAAATCAAAAATCAAAAAGCCTTTTCAAAATTGTACAAACGTCATTCTGATTTAATTTCAAAATACAATGTTGGACTTAAATCTCTTCTGCAACAAGGTCTGTCAGAACCCAAATTTTATGGTAACTTAGTATATCAAATTCGGAAAAATATATAACCGCAATGTCTTTAGCACCCCAATTTCGTAAAATCATTCTTCGATATAAAAAGATTGGGTGCACCATTAATGTTATAAGACAGACTGCATGCATGGTAGTTAACTTAATCACGATTGACAACTTTGCTTCCCTCTTTATTGCACGCCGGCGGGTCAGGCCTCAGATTCTATGACGGTTAGTAGAAGTAAAACAAAGATCAGGAATCGATACAATTAACTTACTCCACCCATCAAAGACACCAAAGGGAAAGAAACACAAACATTAAGCGACCAGACCATAATGGAAACCTAAATAAAGGAAGGCCATAAGGACAGTTACTTTCCCACAAAATGGCCATACGGCCATCCAAAATAAAAAGACACAAGTGATACACACAGTAAGTAACAAACAACAACATAAATAAATCGCCACAGAAGAACGGCCTTGGAACGGTCAGTGGAAAGATTTCCACTGGGGGGCTTAAATCAATTTTACGTGGCCAGAGTCCTCGCCCTTACTTCCGCCGCGATTTAGACAAATAATTTGTTCAGTCCGCATGAAGGCCTCCTAACTCATCAGTGCAACATCTCCGTGAACACAAATCATCAAAGCACTACAGAGGTGAGACAACGGTGAGGACTCGACAGCAAGAAACCACTGAAATACTGAAGCAAAAGAAAACCAACAGTTAGACTCCGATGGGCCCGACGAGAGACGGAGCATCAGGCACCAACCAACATTACCTTGAATTAGATCTCTCTAATTCTTAATAAGCCTTTACGTTGGAACCGTCATAGAATCTGAGGCCTGACCCACCGGCGTGCAATTAAAGAGGGAAGCAAAGTTGCCAACCTGGATTGGGTTAACTACCATGCATGCAGTCTGTCGTATAATATCCATGTTGTACCCAATCTTTTTATATCGAAGAATGATTTTACGAAATTGGGTGCTAAAGTCATTGCGGTTATAAATTTTTCTGAATTTATATACTAAGTCACCATAAAATTCGGGTTCCGATAAACCTTGTTGCAGAAGAGATTTAATTCCAATGTTGAATTTTGAAATTAAATCAGAATGGCGTCTATAAAATTTTGAGTGAGTGAGTGTTTGAGTTTTACGTCCCACCAACAGCTAAGGTCATACGGAGACGGGACCTTGGTTTAAAGACTCATCCGAAAGTCTGGAGAAGCCCGGGATCGATCCTGCGATCTCTGGTTTACTAGGCGAGTAGCGTAACCACTGCACCACGGTGGCTTCTCATATAAAATTTTGAAAAGGCTTTGCGTAGTTTATGGTACCGATAACCCTGATTAAGAAGTTTAGCCGTTAATAATTTATTACGAGTGTTGATGTCAGTTACATGACTACACACTCTAGCAAATCGAATTAATTGTGAAATATAAACGCCATAGGATGGCGCACGAGGAACATCACCATCCAAAAAGGAAAATTTACAATCTCAAAATCAAAGTCATCGCATTTATGATTAATTTTGCACGAAACAAACCCATCTACAATAGATAGATGTTAATCCAAAAACAGGGCCTCGGTATCAGAAGAATTTGCTTAATTTAACTGAAGTTCTGTGGGGTAAATCTGACTGATCAAACCATCGAAATAGGTATTATCAATATTTAATAAATAATCTAAATATCTAGAATTGGAGCTCAAAGATTCAATAATTTCAGATTGGTTATCAATGGAAAGCGACAACATGAAGTCTCTCTCATAACAATACAATAATAGATCAGCCACAGGAGGTGCGCAATTCGTACCCATCGGAATGCCCACAATTTGTCTAAATAACTTAGTACCGAATCTTATATAAATATTGTCAAGTAGAAAGGTGAGGGCATTACACACTTTCTGACATGACCAAAGTGTATAATTCTTACGCTCTTTAGAAGTGAAAAATGCATTTCTGACATTACATGCAAGATAGAGAGAATCTTCTCTGTGAAAAGCCCATTCAATTAAATAATTAAGCTTTTCTTTTATAATATTATGAGAAAGTGTAGTGTAAAGAGTTGAAAAATCGTAAGTAGACATACTTGAAGCACGAAAATGTCTGGATTTCAATTTATTTAAAACCTCATTCGAATTTTCTTATAGACCAAAACAGATTTCTTCCTGATCTTTCAAAAAAGCTTATGTTGGTTGGTACCTGATGCTCTGTCCCTGGTCGGGCCCACCTGAGTATAACTGTTGGTTTTATTTTGCTCCAGCATTTCAGTGGTTTCTTGCTGTCGAGTCCTCACCGTTGTTTCATCTCTGTGGTTGTTTGATTTTTGTGTTCACGGAGATGATGCAATGATCAGTTAGGAGGCCTTCATGCGGACTGATCAAATTAGACGGATGAAAGGGCGAGGATTGTGGCCACGTAAAATCGATTTAAGCCCCCCGCCCCCAGTGGAATTCGTTTCCGCTGACCGTTTCAACGGGGATCTTCTGTCGCGGTTTATTTTTGTTGTGGTTTATCTTTGGGTGTTTGTGTCGCTTATATTATTTTATTTTGGATAGCCTATTGGCCATTTTGTGGGAAAGTAACTGTCATATTGGCTTTCCGCTATTGATGTTTCCATTAGGGTCTCTTGTTTCATGTTTGTGTTCTTTTCCCTTTGGTGTCTCTGATGGGAGCTGTGGGTTCATTGTATCGATTCCGGATCATTGCCTCCACTACTAATTTGGAACGTCCAGTGAATCGAATTCCACTGGTGGAGGCTTAAATAGATTTTACATGGCCGCAATCCTCGCACTTACTTCCTTCTCGGTTTAGACTCCGGGGGAAACAGATTGGCAATGAATTCTTAAACTGTGATCATTAGTTTAAGAGCAATTGCGGACGAGAGCGTTGGGAATAAAAAATAGAGAAAACATATTCTTATAAAAGGAAACGCTTAGTCTCAAAGACTTATAATTTGAAATGTATTCATAGCAGATCTTCATTAGGAATAACGACAATGATCAAAGACACGAAAGGGAAAGCAATTAACGTAGCCGTACATTAAGAAAACACGCCTATACAAATACATTGTAAACTTTACCGCCGAAAAAAAAACGAAACTTTTAAGATGAAAAATTGTGATATTTGTCTTATTTATGTTCAAAATAAAGATTGTGGCTACTCGTTAGAACCGACGGTTCTAACGAGTACCCACAATCTATATTTCATATAGGCGTGTTTTCGTGATGTTTATAACAAAAACAAGCAGAAAGACACACAAAAAAAGTTTCTTTTCAACAAAATTATCAGCAGTTAAACAAAACAAAACAAAACAAAAAAAAAAAAAAAACAGCAATAATTTAACATACAAAGCCTCATTGAATTAAGCAAACTACGTTTAGAGTAACGCATGTTTACCCGTAGATCCGTCTAATCTGAAGTTTGGCGATTGCGTTTCCATAACTATATCAAGACCATCTTCTGTAGTGGTCAACGTATATACTGTCTCTTCTATCGCGACGCTGCTACTTATGTCAATTCTGGCATCCAAATTCACAAAGTCAACTGAAACTACAAATATGTCTTGTGAAAAATAAATGGATGCAATAATCACCTTACACCTCCTACCTAAGACACCAAAGGGAACTAAACACCAAATTGAACATAAAAACACTTCACCGTAATTAAAAAAAACGTAAAGGCAATAATCATGAATCGATAAATCACCCCCACGCCTCCCCGTCAGGGACACCAAAGGGACAGAAACACGAGTATGAAGTAACTAAACTCAAATGAAAACATCACTAGCGGATAGCCATGCCAAAAGGACAAATATTTTCCCTAAAATGGTCAAACGTCTATCCAAAATAAAATAAAAAAAAGATATTAGGCAATACATAAATGCAACGGCATACTATCACAAAAAATGATCCACTACGGACGATCCGCATTGGAATGGTCAGCAAAACGTATTTTACGGGTTGGGGTGGGTGGGGAAGAGGGGGTCTTCAATCGATCTTCATGCCCATAACCATCGCCCTTGGTTCGGTCATAGTTTAGACAAATAATTGGTTCAGTCCGCATGAATACTTTCAAACTCATCAGTGCTTTATCTCCGCGAACGTAAAATTCAAACACCTACAGTGTGTGAGTGAGTTTTAGTTTTACGTCCCACCAACAGCTAAGGTCATACGGAGACGGGACCTCGGTTTAAAGACTCATCCGAAAGTCTGGAGAAGCCTGGGATCAATCCTGCGATCCCTGGTTTACCAGGCGAGTAGCGTAACCACTGCACCACGGAGGCTTCTAAACAAACAACTACATAGATGAAACAACGGCGAGGACTGGACAGCATTATATAACTGAAATCATGAAGCAAACGAAAACCAGTGGGTCCGACCAGAGACAGAGCATCAGGTTCCAACCGAAGATTCTGACTTCAGCACCCGATTTCGTAAATTCAGTTTTCTGTTCAAAAAGATTGGCCACAACATAAATTTTATACGGCAGACTGCATGCATGGTAGTTAACCAAATCACGTTTGAGAACTTTGCTTCTCTCTTTAATTGCACGCCGGTGGGTAAGGCCTCAGATTCTATGACGGTTTCAGCGTAAAGGGTTACTGAGAATTAGATAGAATTTAATTGTATAGAATGTTGGTTGGTGCCTGATGATCTGTGTCTGATTGGTCCAATCGGAGTCAGTGTTGTTTTTATACGCCCGTTTTGTAAAACCGGTCGTATTATGGTATTGGGTCGGCGTCCGTCCGTCCATCTGTAAACTTTTCGTTTTCAGATAACTCCGCTAACAGTTTTCATCCAATCAAGCTGAAAATCGGTAGGTAGTAAGACCATGGCCTGGTGTAGCGGATATTGTGTAACACAGTAGGGGTTCTTGTATGTATTGTTTTTCTTATATTAGAAAATTACCTATATCATATAGGTAGGGTCAGGCGAGAAGACAATCCCAGTGCATTTTTTTACAGTAGATGAAAACTGCGAAGTAGTATCAGACCATAATTGTGACAAACACTCATATGACCGGTCAAAGTCAGTTTAATTACCGTTTAATGACTTATTGAGTGCTCATATGACTAGCCCCGAGCGATAGCTGTCATGTGAACCCGGTCAAAGTTAGTTTAATTACCGTTTAATGACTTATTAAGTGCTCATGCATGGATGTGTCATTTTTTTATGGTCAGTTATGAAACATAGGAGATGTATATAAACTGGGGTTGTTTTCTAGTCGGAGTCAGTATTTCACTCCGCTTGGGATAGAGCTGAAATAAAGCAAGTTGAACATTTTCCGTGTGTTCTTGTTTCCTTGACTGTGTGACATATAAACGAAGTGGTCGCCGTGACCAGGGCTGAAGAAACAGGAGAAAAGGAACAAAGGTTGAAATGGCTCGTGTGACCACGTTCCTTCTTATTTTTGGCTATGGGTTAGTTTTAATTGAATCGGATCCTGCAGTTGATCATTCGATAATTCACGAAAATGTCTTATTTTACAAGGACGGGGAGATGTCTCTCTCTAGTTCCCGTTGGATTTTAACTTTAATATTGGATATTGGAGTATACGAAAACTTCATTAGTAAGCTTACTGCTGATTTGAAAATGGCTAAGAACCTAACAGTATGGGCGTCTAAACATTACAGTGGGGATAGACTGGCAGGGTATTCATCTGTCTTTCAGTCTCTTCAAGATGAGATCATCATGTTAGAAAACATTAACGTTGACATTAAAAGGATTTTTTTTGAACTTGAAATCTTTGAAGCATAAACAAAAACGGGCACTATTTGGCTTCATGTCTGGAGTTTTAGGATACCTCTTCGGCACCTTAAGTAGCTCAGATCTTAATGACATACGGGGTAACATAAATACCTTAGCTAGGAACCAACAGTTAATCACACACACACTTGAAAAAAGTCTCTCTGTACTGAATGTAACCCGGTCTGAAATCGCCCAAAATAGACAAAGCCTGAATGACATAATAGATGCAATGGCAAAAATTGACAAAGAACTAGAAAATGTGGCACAAACATTAAGCCGACAGGTAAACCGATTACAAGAGACTGTACAATTGTTCGCTAACATAGATATGGTAGTGGAGGAAATGAGAACGGCGATTCAAAGGTCAATGTACTATTTCCTCCGGCTACAAGTGCAATTAAATGCACTGTCAACAAATAGGTTATCCCCGAGCATCATAGAACCTGCTGAATTCAAAAGGGTTCTTAAAGACATTGAGACCCAACTGCCCAAGTCTTTTGGATTGCCAGTGGACATGGAGGTTGATCTTTGGTCATTGTACAAACACCTTGTTTGTCAAACAATAATGGAAGATGATAAAATCATAATAATAATACCCATACCGTTAATAGACTATACGAAACAGATGGATCTATATAAGGTTTATAACTTACCCTTACCCATAAGCACGGTTTATCGATCCAATAATAAGACAGAAACGGAAATGTTAACGTACTATACACTTGAATCAGAATATATCGCTATCAACCCCGAACGCACTCAGTACATGCTCTTAAGTCAACATGATAGGGATGTATGTAAAGTGGGGTTTCCTAAGCTATGCACTTTAAGGAAACCAATTCATCATACAAATTTGGCCAGAATGTGCCTCTTAGCCGTATTCAGCAATGATAAGGAAAAAATAAAACGCCTGTGTACTACAGTCGTAACTTTTAGCCAAGACCTTCCACATGTTCAATACTTAAGCGACGATACATATATTATTATCACTAGGGTTCCCCTGATATTTAATCTGGCATGTCAAAACGAAGTACGCCAAAAGATTGACATCTCTGTACCTTATGGGTTCATTAGGGTCAGGAAGGGTTGTAAAGCGACTTCTGACAGGGTAACCCTTACGGGGGTCTATGAACATGGGTCTTCACATACGATTCACAATAATGCATTGAGTATTTTGCAAGCTTATAACTTCACCAATCTAAACATTTGGGAGCCATTTAAGGCAAACATGCCCAACTTGAGGGGCGCTGTGAGATTACCTCAGAAACTTAAGCATTTTAAAGAAGTTCCGGTGGATCAGTTTCTAGAAGGGATAAACCAGGTGGGTCCAGTCAGACCCATGAAGGTCCTACATTTTCCTTGGTGGGGTTACGGTTTAATGATTCTTGGTAGTGTAACATCAGTTATTATGGGCATTCTGATCTATCATAAGTGGGGCAATGCTGTTGCTGGTTCCTTGCCTGCCGCCTGCAGGAAGAGTGGTGATCGAGGGGCGCGAGCCAGCGTTCCGTACTCCGACGACCCTGATCAAGAGATGGCTGAACTAAACCGTGGAGAAGAGCGCCACTCTCGCATTATCTACAGACGGGAGAACATAATGGGAGATGACGACATGTTGCAACAAACGAGAACTTTGCTAGAGAAAGATAAACCGACAAGCCAGCCAGACAAGCAAGGGTCAGCAGGTGGGATGATACGACTACTCCCACCACAACCCACCAACCAGTCAACAACTGCTAGAGAACAGTAACTATGAACATTATTGTTAAATAAAATTATGGTCAGTGGACACTGTGAGATTATCACGAAATGAACTTCAGCAAAATGTGCTTGAATCCACATGACTAGTTAATTAGAGCAGTGATAGTCAAGACTTTACCGTTAGTTTAATTCTCCGACTTAATCTTCAGTCATGTCTGTCTAGACATAACCAGCTACGAGAACCGATAGGATACATGTCACACATGGTCAACATGGATGAAAAGAAAGAAAACACAACGCGTAATCCGAAGAAATCTATACGATCACATGGTACAACACAAATGGTACTATACCATAATGGTACGACATACTGGTACGTCACATGGAACAACATAAATGGTACTACACGACAATGGTACGACATAGTAGTACGACAAATGGCACAACCTAAAATGGTGCTGCAAGTGAATAATACAACTACTGTGGTACGACTCAATGGTACCACCGACATGGTACTACTCTGGTACAACTACTATGGTACGACTCAATGGTACAACCGACATGGTACTACTCTGGTACGACGAACTATGGTACAACTTAATGGTACTACGTGACACGAGAAACCAGCTGTGAACGTTATTAACAGAATAGAAGAAATATTCTATTGACTAGAGACTGCTAATTGTGATAGCTTGTGTATATAATAAAGACTTGAAAAACTCAGACATACTGAGTATTGTATACAGAGACTGTTTTAAAGATGCTATGAATTAATGACTTAACCTTACTGTGTTACTGACTACTACAAGTTGAGTTGAATTGGTTATAAAAAAGGAATATGCTATCAAACGGTAGCATATTTCTTTTTAAAATACGTTAGGGGGGGATGTAACACAGTAGGGGTTCTTGTATGTATTGTTTTTCTTATATTAGAAAATTACCTATATCATATAGGTAGGGTCAGGCGAGAAGACAATCCCAGTGCATTTTTTACAGTAGATGAAAACTGCGAAGTAGTATCAGACCATAATTGTGACAAACACTCATATGACCGGTCAAAGTCAGTTTAATTACCGTTTAATGACTTATTGAGTGCTCATATGACTAGCCCCGAGCGATAGCTGTCATGTGAACCCGGTCAAAGTTAGTTTAATTACCGTTTAATGACTTATTAAGTGCTCATGCATGGATGTGTCATTTTTTTATGGTCAGTTATGAAACATAGGAGATGTATATAAACTGGGGTTGTTTTCTAGTCGGAGTCAGTATTTCACTCCGCTTGGGATAGAGCTGAAATAAAGCAAGTTGAACATTTTCCGTGTGTTCTTGTTTCATTGACTGTGTGACAATTGTTTCGAGGTTTCTGTCCACCAAATATTTATAGAGTTATGCACCTTTGAAATTTTGTAAACTTTTTCGTTTCCGGATAACTCCTCCTGCAGTTTTCATCCGATCAAGCTGAAACTTGGTAGATAGTAAGACCGTGACCTGATATAGCGGATATCATTTCAAGGTTACCGTCTACCAAATATTATGCCCCTTTGAACATTTTCGTAATCTTTCGTTTCAGGATAACTCATCCAACAGTTTTCATTCGAGCTGGCTGAATTTGGTAGATAGTTAGACCATGACCTTATGTAGCGCATAACATTTCGAGGTTACGAACAACCAAATATTATCAGAGTTATGCTCCTTTGAAGTTTTTTTGTAAACGTTTTTGTTTCCGGATAACTCCTTCTACAGTTTTATCTGATCAAGCTGAAATTTAGTAGAAAGTAAGACTATGACCTGATGAAGCGCATATTCTTTCGAGGTTATAGCCCACCAAATATTTCCAGAGTTATGCTCCTTTGGGTATTTCTGTAAATATTTCGTTTCTGAATAACTCCTCATACAATTAACATTCGATCAAGCTGAAACTTGATATATAATTAGACCATAATGTGGAGCAGTGCATATTGTTAGGGCCCCACATTGGCTAAAACTAAATTGCCGTTGTCCGTGTGCTTTAACGCCTTAGCCAAAACCGTAACGTCGGTCATAACTTCTAAAGGATTTGTCCTACCCACAAGAAACTTCACACACATACTCACCATCCCAAGACTTATATTCTGACAAAGGACCATACCTATATTGCTTTGTCCGTGTGTTTGTGTTGCCTTAACCAAAAACCTTAACCTTGGTCATAACTTCAGGTATTTGCCTTTCTCTCATGAAATTTCACACAAATACTAACCCCACCTTTTTGATAGCTCTGAGTGGGACCCTTTCTGATGTGGTCAGTGATCTGGTTTTGGGGTTATGTTCTAAAAAATAAAAACAAAGTTATGCCCCTTGGAAAGTTTCTGTAAGCAATTTTGCCCGTAATTTAGAACCGATCATGCTAAAACTTGATATTTAGTTAGACCAAGATGTGGAGCAGTGCATATTATTTCAAGATTATAGTCCACCAAATATTAATACAGTTAGAGTTATGCCCCTTTGAAAATTCCTGTGAACATTTTGTTTATGGCTAACTCTTCCTACAGTGAACATTTTATCAAGCTGAAAAATGATATATAGTTTGACCACAATGGGTAGCAGCGCATATTGTTTCGAGGTTATGGCTTACCAGATATAAATAAAGTTATGCCTCTTTGCAGATTTCTGTAAGTATTTTGTTGCAGCTAACCTCGACAGCAAGAAACCACTAAAATGCTTGGGCAAAACAAAAACAACAAAAAAGCAAACAAAAACAAACAAGAGGGCCATGATGGCCCTGGATCGCTCACCTGATCCATAGAGTAACAAGTGAGCCCCGGGGAGGGCCATTATTGACCGAAGGTTATAATGTGCATAATGTTGAGGGAGGTCTAAAACGGTGAAGATTCATACCAAATATCAGCAAAGGCTATAATTATCCACTAGATGCAGCTCCATACCAAATATCAAAGACATGGGCCTTGCAGTTTCAGAGAAGAAGATTTTTAAAGATTTCCCTATATAAGTCTATGTAAAACCAAAGGGTCTTGGGGTGGGGGCATATTTTGCCCCAGGGCTATAATTTGAACAATCTTGACAGAGGTCCAGTAGATGAAATTTCAAACCAAATATCAAAGACCTAGGCCTTGTGGTTTCACAGTAGAAGATTTTTAAAGATTTTCCCTATATAAGTCTATGTAAAACCAAAGGGCCTCAAGGCGGGGGGGGGGGGGGATTTTTTACCTCAGGGCTATAATTTGAACAATCTTGGTAGAGGTCCACTAGCTGAAGCTTCATACCAAATATCAAAGACCTGGGCCTTGTGGTTTCAGAGAAGAAGATTTTTCAAGATTTCCCTATATAAGTCTATGTAAAACCAAAGGGTCTTGGGGTGGGGGCATATTTTGCCCCAGGGCTATAATTTGAACAATCTTGACAGAGGTCCAGTAGATGAAATTTCAAACCAAATATCAAAGACCTAGGCCTTGTGGTTTCACAGTAGAAGATTTTTAAAGATTTTCCCTATATAAGTCTATGTAAAACCAAAGGGCCTCAAGGCGGGGGGGGATTTTTTACCTCAGGGCTATAATTTGAACAATCTTGGTAGAGGTCCACTAGCTGAAGCTTCATACCAAATATCAAAGACCTGGGCCTTGTGGTTTCAGAGAAGAAGATTTTTCAAGATTTTTCCCCATATAAAGTAGAAGTAAAACAAAGATCAGGAATTGATACAATTAACTTACTCCATCCATAAAAGACACCAAAGGGAAAGAAATACAAACATTAAGCGACCAGACCATAATGGAAACCTAAACAAAGGAAGGCCATATGGACAGTTACTTTCCCACAAAATGGCCATATGGCCAACCAAAATTAAAAGACACAAGTGATACACACAGTAAGTAACAAACAACAACATAAATAAATCGCCACAGAAGAGCCGCCTTGGAACGGTCAGTGGAAGATTTCCACTGGGGGGCTTAAATCGATTTTACGTGGCCACAATCCTCGCCCTTACTTCCGTCGCGATTTAGACAAAAAATTTTGTTCAGTCCGCATGAAGGCCTCCTAACTCATCAGTGCAACATCTCCGTGAACACAGAAATCAAAGAACCACAGAGGTGAGACAACGGTGAGGACTCGACAGCAAGAAACCACTGAAATGCTGGAGCAAAAGAAAACCAACAGTTAGACTCCGATGAGCCCGACCAGAGACAGAGCATTAGGCACCAACCAACATTATCTCTTTAATTTTCAATAAGCCTTTACGTTGGAGCCGTCATAGAATCTGAGGCCTGACCCAACGGCGTGCAATTAAAGAGGGAAGCAAAGTTGCCAACCGTGATTGGGTTAACTACCATGCATGCAGTCTGTCGTATAATATCCATGTTGTACCCAATCTGTTTATATCGAAGAATGATTTTACGAAATTGGGTGCTGAAGTCATTGCGGTTATATATTTTTCTGAATTTATATACTAAGTCACCATAAAATTCGGGTTCCGATAGACCTTGTTGCAGAAGAGATTTAAGTCCAATATTGAATTTTGAAATTAAATCAGAATGGCGTCTATAAAATTTTGAAAAGGCTTTGCGTAGTTTATGGTAACGATAACCCTGATTAAAGAGTTTAGCCGTTAATAATTTATTACGAGTGTTGAAGTCAGTTACATGACTACACACTCTAGCAAATCGAATTAATTGCGTAATATAAACGCCATATGATGGCGCACGAGGAACATCACCATCCAAAAAAGGACAATTTAAAATCTCAAAATCAAAGTCATCGCGTTTATCATAAATTTTGCACGAAACAAAACAAATCCATCTACAATAGATAGATGTAAATCCAAAAACGGGGCCTCGGTATCAGAAGAATTTGCTTTATTTAACTGAAGTTCTAGGGGGTAAATCTGACTGATCAAACCATCAAAATAGGTATTATCAATATTTAATAAATCATCTAAATATCTAGAAGTAGAGCTAAAAGCTTCAATAATTTCAGATTGGTTATCAATGGAAAGCGACAAAATGAAGTCTCTTTCATAACAATACAAGAACAGATCAGTCACAAGAGGTGCGCAATTAGTACCCATCGGAATACCCACACTTTGTCTAAATAACTTAGTACCGAATCTAATATAATTATTGTCAAGTAGAAAGGTGAGGGCATCACACACTTTCTGACATGACCAAAGTGTATAATTCTTATGCTCTTTAGAAGTGAAAAATGCATTTCTGACATTACATGCAAGATAGAGAGAATCTTCTCTGTGAAAAGCCCATTCAATTAAATCATTAAGCTTTTCTTTTATAATATTATGAGGAAGTGTAGTGTAAAGAGTGGAAAAATCGTAGGTAGACAGACTAGAAGCACGAAACTGACTAGATTTCAATTTATTTAAAACCTCATTCGAATTTTTTATAGACCAAAACAGATTTCTTCCTGATCTTTCAAAGACTTTATCACAATATTTAATTACATGCGTTTTAATAGCAGTAAGACAGGAAGTTAATAATTTAGAAAGTTCAGTGGTAGTGCAAGAACTAGAATTTGCAATAAACCGTGCTTTGTAAGGTTTTTTATGAAGTTTTGGTAACCAGTATAGCGTAGGAAGCTTGTCTTGGCCTTCGTTAACACACACAGCAAACTTGGTGGCTGAAAGACAAACATGTTTATCTACTATAGCTCTCTCTTCAGCCAAAGGCTGAAGTTCATAGGCCTTAGTACCACCAAGCTCTTGCTTAAGCGTGTTAACATAGTGGAGCCGCCACACAACAACGACATTGTTAGCGGCCTTGTCTGCAGGGGCCAAAACAAACTTCTTATGAAATTCTTGAATACCTAGTTTAAGATGACGTAAAGACGTCTTGGGTTTAGGAGGTAATAAGTTAGTATTTTGAGAATAGAAAGAAATGCGTTTATTCACTAGTCTTAAAATGCTAAGTTTCCAGTCTATGTAAAACCAAAGGGCCCCCGAGCGGGGGCATTTTTGGCCCCAGGGCTATAATTTGAACAATCTTGGTAGAGTCCACAAGATGAAGCTTCATACCAAATATCAAAGACCTGGGCCTTGCAGTTTCAGAGAAGAAGATTTTTAAAGATTTTCCAGTAGATGAAATTTCAAACCAAATATCAAAGACCTAGGCCTTGTGGTTTCACAGTAGAAGATTTTTAAAGATTTTCCCTATATAAGTCTATGTAAAACCAAAGGGCCTCAAGGCGGGGGGATTTTTTACCTCAGGGCTATAATTTGAACAATCTTGGTAGAGGTCCACTAGCTGAAGCTTCATACCAAATATCAAAGACCTAAGCCTTGTGGTTTCAGAGAAGAAGAATTTTCAAGATTTTCCCCATATAAAGTAGAAGTAAAACAAAGATCAGGAATTGATACAATTAACTTACTCCATCCATAAAAGACACCAAAGGGAAAGAAATACAAACATTAAGCGACCAGACCATAATGGAAACCTAAACAAAGGAAGGCCATATGGACAGTTACTTTCCCACAAAATGGCCATATGGCCAACCAAAATTAAACGACACAAGTGATACACACAGTAAGTAACAAACAACAACATAAATAAATCGCCACAGAAGAGCCGCCTTGGAACGGTCAGTGGAAGATTTCCACTGGGGGGCTTAAATCGATTTTACGTGGCCACAATCCTCGCCCTTACTTCCGTCGCGATTTAGACAAAAAATTTTGTTCAGTCCGCATGAAGGCCTCCTAACTCATCAGTGCAACATCTCCGTGAACACAGAAATCAAAGAACCACAGAGGTGAGACAACGGTGAGGACTCGACAGCAAGAAACCACTGAAATGCTGGAGCAAAAGAAAACCAACAGTTAGACTCCGATGAGCCCGACCAGAGACAGAGCATCAGGCACCAACCAACATTATCTCTTTAGTTTTCAATAAGCCTTTACGTTGGAGCCGTCATAGAATCTGAGGCCTGACCCAACGGCGTGCAATTAAAGAGGGAAGCAAAGTTGCCAACCGTGATTGGGTTAACTACCATGCATGCAGTCTGTCGTATAATATCCATGTTGTACCCAATCATTTTATATCGAAGAATGATTTTACGAAATTGGGTGCTGAAGTCATTGCGGTTATATATTTTTCTGAATTTATATACTAAGTCACCATAAAATTCGGGTTCCGATAGACCTTGTTGCAGAAGAGATTTAAGTCCAATATTGAATTTTGAAATTAAATCAGAATGGCGTCTATAAAATTTTGAAAAGGCTTTGCGTAGTTTATGGTAACGATAACCCTGATTAAAGAGTTTAGCCGTTAATAATTTATTACGAGTGTTGAAGTCAGTTACATGACTACACACTCTAGCAAATCTAATTAATTGCGTAATATAAACGCCATAGGATGGCGCACGAGGAACATCACCATCCAAAAAAGGACAATTTAAAATCTCAAAATCAAAGTCATCGCGTTTATCATAAATTTTGCACGAAACAAAACAAATCCATCTACAATAGATAGATGTAAATCCAAAAACGGGGCCTCGGTATCAGAAGAATTTGCTTTATTTAACTAAAGTTCTAGGGGGTAAATCTGTCTGATCAAACCATCAAGATAGGTATTATCAATATTTAATAAATCATCTAAATATCTAGAAGTAGAGCTAAAAGCTTCAATAATTTCAGATTGGTTATCAATGGAAAGCGACAAAATGAAGTCTCTTTCATAACAATACAAGAACAGATCAGTCACAAGAGGTGCGCAATTAGTACCCATCGGAATACCCACAATTTGTCTAAATAACTTAGTACCGAATCTAATATAAATATTGTCAAGTAGAAAGGTGAGGGCATCACACACTTTCTGACATGACCAAAGTGTATAATTCTTATGCTCTTTAGAAGTGAAAAATGCATTTCTGACATTACATGCAAGATAGAGAGAATCTTCTCTGTGAAAAGCCCATTCAATTAAATTATTAAGCTTTTCTTTTATAATATTATGAGGAAGTGTAGTGTAAAGAGTGGAAAAAATCGTAGGTAGACAGACTAGAAGCACGAAACTGACTAGATTTCAATTTATTTAAAACCTCATTCGAATTTTTTATAGACCAAAACAGATTTCTTCCTGATCTTTCAAAGACTTTATCACAATATTTAATTACATGCGTTTTAATAGCAGTAAGACAGGAAGTTAATAATTTAGAAAGTTCAGTGGTAGTGCAAGAACTAGAATTTGCAATAAACCGTGCTTTGTAAGGTTTTTTATGAAGTTTTGGTAACCAGTATAGCGTAGGAAGCTTGTCTTGGCCTTCGTTAACACACACAACAAACTTGGTGGCTGAAAGACAAACATGTTTATCTACTATAGCTCTCTCTTCAGCCAAAGGCTGAAGTTCATAGGCCTTAGTACCACCAAGCTCCTGCTTAAGCGTGTTAACATAGTGGAGCCGCCACACAACAACGACGTTGTTAGCGGCCTTGTCTGCAGGGGCCAAAACAAACTTCTTATGAAATTCTTGAATACCTAGTTTAAGATGACGTAAAGACGTCTTGGGCTTAGGAGGTAATAAGTTAGTATTTTGAGAATAGAAAGAAATGCGTTTATTCACTAGTCTTAAAATGCTAAGTTTCCAGTCTATGTAAAACCAAAGGGCCCCCGAGCGGGGGCATTTTTGGCCCCAGGGCTATAATTTGAACAATCTTGGTAGAGTCCACAAGATGAAGCTTCATACCAAATATCAAAGACCTGGGGCTTGCAGTTTCAGAGAAGAAGATTTTTAAAGATTTTCACTATATAAGCCCATGTAAAACCAAAGGGCCCCGGGGCGGGGGCATTTTTGGCCCCAGCACTTTAATTTTAACAGTCTTGGTAGGGGTTCACTAGATGAAGCTTCATACCAAATAGTAAACACCTGGACCTTGCAGTTTCAGAGAAGAAGATTTTTAAAGATTTTCCCTAAATAAGCCCATGTAAAACCAAAGGGCACCGGGGTGGGGGCATTTTTGGCCAAAGCACTATAATTTGAACAATCTTGGTAGAGGTCCAATAGATGAAGCTTCATACCAAAAATCAAAGACCTGGGCCTTGTGGTTTCAGAGAAGAAAATTTTTGAAGATTTTCCTATATAAGCCCATGAAAAACCAAAGGGCCCCGGGGAGGGGGCATTGTTTGCCCCAGCACTATAATTTGAACAATCTTGGTAGGACTTCACTAGATGAAGCGTCATACCAAATATCAAAGACCTGGGCCTTGCGGTTTCAGAGACGAAGATTTTTTTAAGTTTTCGATGAAAAAATATATTTTTGGCTCCTGTGACCTACATGTGCAATGGCCCGGAACCATTTGAACAACTTTGAAAGGAGACCACCTAAGGATCATTCCTGTGAAGTTTGGTCAAAATCCGATCAGTGGTTTAGGAGGAGATGTCGTTGGAAGAAATTTTTTACGCACGGATGACAGACAAAAAGTGATCCTAATATTAAACACAAGAGGGCCATGGTGGCCCTGGATCGCTCGACTGATCCATAGAGTAACAGTGGACCCCGGGGAGGGCCATTATTGACCCCAGGGTTATAATGTGCATAATGTTGAGGGAGGTCTAAAAAGGTGAAGCTTCATACCAAATATCAACAAAGGCTATAATTTGAACAGTCTTGGCAAAGGTCTTCTGGATGAAGCTACATACAAAATTTCGAAGACCTGGGCCTTGCGGTTTCAGAGAAGAAGATTTTTTTAAAGATATTTCTTACATAAGCCTATGTAAAACAAAATGGCCCTGGGGCAGGGGCATTTTTGGCCTCAGGGCTATAATTTAAACAATCTTGATAGAGGACCACTAGATGAAGCTTCACACCAAATATCAAAGACCTGGGCCTTGCTGTTTCAGAGAAGAAGATTTTCAAAGAGTTCCCTATATAAGTCTGTGTAAAACCGAAGGGTCCCCGAGCGGGGGCATTTTTGGCCCCAGGGCTATAATTTGAACAATCTTGATAGAGGTCAACTAGAAGAAATTTCACACCAAATATCAAAGACCTAGGCCCTGAGGTTTCACAAAAGAAGATTTTTGAAGATTTTCCCTATATAAGTCTATGTAAAACCAAGGGGCCACGAGGCGGGGGCATTTTTGTCTCAGGGCTATAATTTGAACAATCTTGGTAGAGGTCCAAAAGCTGAAGCTTCATACCAAATATCAAATACCTAGGCCTTGTGGTTTCAGAGAAGATTTTTCAAGATTTCCCTTTATTAGCCCATGTAAAACCAAAGGGCCCCGGGGCGGAGGCATTTTTGGCCCCAGCACTATAATTTGAACAATCTTGGTAGGAGTCCACTAGATGAAGCTTCATACCAAATATCAAAGACCTGGGCCTTGCGGTTTCAGAGTAGAAGATTTTTAAAGATTTTCCCTATATAAGCCCATGTAAAACCAAAGGGCCCTGGGGCGGGGGCATTTTGGCCCCAGCACTATAATTTGAACAATCTTGGTAGGGGTCCACTAGATGAAGCTTAATACCAAATATCAAAGACCTGGGCATTGTGGTTTCAGAGAAGAAGATTTTTAAAGATATTCCCTATATAAGCCTATGTAAAACCAAAGGACCCCGGGGCGGGGGCATTTTTGGCCCCAGGACTATAATTTGAACAATCTTGGTAGGGGTCCACTAGATGAAGCTTCATACCAAATATCAAAGACCTGGGCTTTGCGGTTTCAGAGAAGAAGATTTTTTAAGTTTTTGGCCAAAATAATCTATTTTTTGCTCCTGTGACCTATATGTGCAACGGACCGGAACCATTTCAACAACTTTGAAAGGGGACCACCTAAGGATCATTCCTGTGAAGTTTGGTCAAAATCCGATCAGTGGTTTAGGAGGAGATGTCGTTTGAAGAAAGTGTTTACGCACGGACGCACGCACGCACGCATGCACGGACGCACGGACGCACGACGGACGACGGACAAAAAGTGATCCCGAAAGCCTACCTCGTCACTACGTGACGGTGAGCTAAAAAAACAAGAGCTCCGCAAGCGGGGCATTATACGCCATTAGCAAGTTAATGTTTGTTGGACTGAAACCTTGAAATAATAAGAACTGTACCATATCATGATCTAACTACATATCAAGTTTCAGCTTGATCGGATCCAAATTGTTGGAGGAGTTACCCGGAAATGAAGTAGATGTATGATAATGCATCGGAACACGCTGCTACAGATGTCTGTTTTTCAAAAAGCTCTGTTTTTTTTTTACGAAATTCTATTTCAGGATCACACAGATACTAAAGTATTGCGAATGTAATATTTCGGTAGTAAGAATGCAACACACTTTGGTTTAAGGAAAATGGGAACACCTGGCAGATTTTTTCCGGCATTTTTCAAAAGGAAACAACTTTCGGGACTTCCTGTTCGCTTTTTTATAAGTTCTGTCCCTCTGAAAAAGGGGTCTACTCTTATAGGAAAGAATTTGCTCCTCAGGAGCAAATTCTTTCCTTTAAAGTTGACCCCTATTGACATGGGAGACAAAAATACTTTTGCAAGAATTCCCTCCCCTGAAGGTGTTCCCATTCCCCTTAAAAACTGAAATACCTGTTCCCCAAATAGACTGTGAAAGTGTCGAAACCGCTGCTGATACTAAAGGAGTAGAACTTGTTGTTGGAACCGATGTAAGTGCTTCTTCCCAAAACTTCACCCCAACCTCTGCAATGCTGGTTTCGTTTGTACTGGTGCTACCAGTACTTGTCGCATCAATACAAATTATCTTCAGTTGATATACAAAACCACCTAATCGCAATCCGTTTGCTTCTGTTAAGATTGCTGTACCTGCAGTTAATTTTAAACACGGTCAAAGTTTTAAAAGAGATTAGTGCAAATCCACTGGTTTAGTAAATAAATGTTAATAGAAATAGAACATTTTGTAGGGTCCCGTATAAAATTGTCGTGGCGAACCGATACTACTTTTTATTAAAAACACTACTTATGGCTCGCGACACTTGTGGGACGCCAAGTTCTGCAACGGAAGGTCAGCTGGTTCTTTCTCCAGGTACTCTTGTTTTCGCCCACCTCTGATTAATGATCGGCTGGAAATAAGTGAAGTATTCATGAAAGGGTCCGTAAATTTTTTTTTTTTTTTTTTTTTTTTTTTGGTTTGGGTTTTACGGCCCTTTCAAGATTATTTCACTCATATCGAGCCGATCGTTAATCATAGGTGGACGAAAACCGGAGTACCCGGAGAAAAACCACCTGACCTTCCGTTGCAGGACTTGGCGTCTCACACGTGACCCGAGCGAGGCTCGAACCCACGGCGGTGAGAGACCTAATGACTAAGAGTCAGCGCTCTTATCCATTAGGCCACGGAGGACCGTACCGAAAGGGTCCGTAAAACAAAAATAAAATAAGAACTAATTATATATTTAAGTGTTTATACCGCAGTCAAAAAAAATCAGGGGGTTTGCAATAATAAAGCTGGGGGGGGGGGGTATAAGTCCCTTTTCTGCCCTTTAACAAAATATGTTCTATAAAAGTCTTCGTTTTCTCTGATAGATGGGCTAGTGTCTCTTTTACTAAAGTGGTACTGGATTTGCAATGTAAGCCCTACTTATGGAGAAACACGATTATGATAGTTGGTGGGGTAAATAAGCATTAACCTGGGGACATCATGTTTCATTCGCCGTTTTCCTTTTAAAAATACAACGCCCTCTCATCATTTTCTCTGTTTAACAAATGTCCTGGGGCCGGTTGTTCAAAACAACATGTAACGACGTCGTTAGTTAACGAATCGTTAAAAAAATGATAATTAAATATGGTAAATATACACACATTTTTAGCAAAAATAAAAAAAATAGATTTTGTACTTGCTAGAACAGTTAACAGTATGACCACTAACGATGCTTTGAACAACTGGGTCCTGGGTATTATCCGACTTTAATTGTCTCTATTTGTACTGCAGCATATTAAATGAAAACCATCATTTTTTTTTTTTTTTTTTTTTTTTTTTTTTTACATCTTCAATTTCAATAAATTATAGCCTTTCTCGAAAAATTTATATCGAGTTATATTCAGACTTACTTGAATTAAACAGTGGAAAAGTATATAGAGCTGAACAGGTTTTGTTGATCTTGACCTAATGTTCAAGGTCACTTAGGCTAGTCGAACGTTCAAATGTGGGGTGCCCATTAGGGCTATTTTTCTACCCTGAACCGCTTCATCTTTTCCCGATCAACTGCCTATAGAATTCTTTTAAACAGAACATTCTCGGTTTTGTAAAATGAGCCCTAGTTAAATGATCATGAAAGTGGGTTGGGAAATTTAATATGAAGCTGAGATATCATGTCTTATGCTCCACATCTGGTTTAGAATATGCAGCACCCTGTCATACCTTCCTCTGTTTGTTAGACAAATGCCTTAGGTACCTAACATCCTACCTAACTTTTCTTCCTTTATTTTTTATGAAAACCTTCTGTTTCTCAGAATTTTGCATATTGGAATACAATAAAACGTTTTTTTTTTTTTGTTTTTTTTTTTCAAGAATTGAATTACATGGCAAATTCGTCTGAAATTATTCTGAATACTGCAGTTTGAAAATACAAAATCTTGATTAGCTTTTGGTGACCGTGACCTTATTTCAGTGGTTACCTGGATTGTGAGAAAATGATCAGATAGGGCCCTTAAGGTCATCAGCTGTCACCCTTCCCAAACCCCCACCCCACTCTCCCAATCATAACAGGTCTTCATTTACTTAATAGTCCGGGATTTGAGACCAGAGTTAGAAAAATTTAATGCACCCAAAATTCTCACGCTTTGTATGTGCTGTTTCATTGAGATGGAAGCCTGACCTGTGTGACATGTGATTATTTAGCAAATCTGGTGGGGGAAAAGGGGTTGAAAATTCTATGAGTTTACACCCACCCCCATGCGAATGGAATGGTTGGATTAAGTTTAGTTATGTGTAGCTTGCGCTTACAACTGAATGTTGATTTATTGCATCAGCCAAAATATTTGTCAATACTCGAAAATACCAAAATTCATGATATGACGTAACTACATCCGGTGTTACCATAACTTTTGACCATTGAAATTTTACCCCCAGAAATTTGGAAAATTTTACACTATTTTTGCGCCAAAGGATTTTTAGTATTTTTTTTAAAACAATTTCTTTTTCGTCAGTATGCAGGATGGTTATTTTTGCACACATGCATGTGGAACTTGATGACTCTGTGTCAATCTGGGCATGAACAAGGGACTCAGACACCTATGGACCCTTTTGCTGGTTTTTCCTGCTGTGTCACAGATCGCGATAAAAATCCATATTAAAACATACATAAAATAAATTATTTTACTGGCTGGTCACAGATGCATCATAACAGGGGCCAACAGATATATTGTTGAAAAATTACTGATGACCATTTCCTTCTGGTTTTTAATTAATGAGGTGAATATACATCACCAAGCATATTTGTCAGCGATGAACTATCAAGTGATTCTCTAAACTGGTGACTTGAATCTATCAACATTTAATAAATACATTGTATATTTCAAGATTCATTATCCAAAGTTTCCAGTTTGTGCTGAAGGATCCCAAACAAACATCGACATTATTATATTTTAAGCGCGTGAATGTTACTGGCAACTACAAGGTCTCAATTGAAATCTTACTGGTTACCTATTGTGTGGTAAGTCGTACGATTAAAAATAAATAACCGAGCTTTAATGTAATGTAAAGCCACCCGTTAAACATTCTTCCTTCTTCCCTTTCCCCAGAGTAGTGGTAAAACGTGTAAACGTGCATCTTAAGATGTCACCTCCACTTACTTTCTACCTTTTCATTGGAAAACCTGCCTTCGATAACCTTGTCCCTCTATTCGCCATTAGCTCTTAATTATCCTGTGTCTCTTGTCACACATTACGATAACTAACCCGTGCGACATAGTGCATTTTTCACATCTCCAAAATGGCTACTTTTCTGATGAAAATCCTTGATATGTTCGTGAGGCGGTTCTAATGAGTACCCACAACATATGCCTTGGAACAGAAATAAGAAAATATTGTTTACCCCGTAAACCCCAGTTTTCTCTATATAAAGTTGGGTTTAGGGGTCTTCATTTCACGGACTTGTTCATGTGATGCACTGATTAACCTGTTCTTATCTACTTTTTCTACTACTTCCTTTAACTGATATTTGTCCCATATATTGATTGGCACGTCCACCCTTGTTGGTCATGTTGTGTCCTCTCCCAGAGAGAAGCGATAGAAGAGATAGTAGAGCAGATGAAAGTGAGTGGCAGAAGAGAAAGAGGAAAATAAATATAAGTGCAAAAACAGAAGAAATAACAGTATTCCAAACGTCACCTTTGCCTTACCCAACCACCCCAATTGTCCCAATTGTCCCATACAGATTTACCAAAAGGGCCTTTTATGTGAAGCCATCAGGAGTTATCATGATTTGACAAACAGAGTGTAGGCAATGATCAGCCCCCTATACAAAATATCTCGCAACTCCCATTCAAAACACCAAAATAAAAACATCACGAATGGAAATCCAGAAGGACAGTTTTCTCCCCACATGGCCAAACAGCTATCCAAACTAAAAAAGGCATTAGCAATACATCGTCTTAAACACCAACTATAAAAATAAGAAACCACAACAGAAGGACCGCCTTGGAATGGGGTCAGTAAGAAGTTTTACGGATGTTGGGGTTTGGGGTGGACACTTTAATTGATTTATGGTGGCCTCAATCCTCACCCTTGTTTGTCTTGGCTAAAACCCATTAGTTGTTCAGTCTGCATGATGGATTTCTAGCTCATCAATGCAACATCTCCGCGAACATAAAATCAAACGAATAAGGAGACGAGACAACGACGAGGACTCAACAGCATGGAATAGCTAGAATGCTGCAGCAAAGGAAACCCATAGTTAGGCTTCGGTTAGCCCTACCAGAGACAGAGCATCAGGTACCTACCTTCAGGCGTTCTCGCGGAAATGCATTCGTACTTATGAAAGGCACTGAGTGAAAGGTTAACTTACATGAGGTTGACACCTTATGGGTCAGATATTTTGAACAGGGACGATGTTTGGCATAATAAATGTAACGATTCCTACGTAAAACAAGCTTCTTCTTCTACACTTTTGTCAACAAGGGTGGGAACATCGGGTTCAACGCAGACTCTCGACTGACCTTTTCTGCATCTTCGTGTAACTTGGTCACCACAATTTGCGCATGTTTGCCAAAAGATCAACCAAAACCAGAGTCATTCAATTAGCAAATAAGCTGAAGTATATCAAATCCGCAGTTGGAGAATTAGATGCTGATATTTAAATTTAGTAGAGTATCTTTTCTGCAGCAAATTAATGTAAAAAACCAAAACAAACCTATAAAACATGTATGTAAAATCGTCGTTCTACCATGCAAATACTATATAAAGTTTCTGTTTTTGTTTGCAGACCAATTTCGCAGACCTTCAGTCAAAAGGAGGATGGATTGTGCAGAGACGTAAACTGATTAAAATACGTCTTTCCTTCAATTATGAAATACTGGACGAAATTCTGCCAACCCTTTGAAAAAGGACTGAAATAGGATCGCGTTGTTAAATTCAATAAACATTGTCGTCTTTCAGAGGTATTGCTGTTGTTGTAACTTCATACCAAACTACCACTGGTTATCAAATAAATGGTTTATGAAGGCTGGAACATGCAGCTAAGCAATAAAAGATAACCAAACAAGCGCAATCAGTAAAGCAGAAATATGTGGCTGCTGTATCAAGACAACGCCAATTAAATATGGTTTACGCTTGCCATCAAGCTTACGCGACTTTTAATAACTAACTTGAACACAAAGTTATAAACAAGCAGCCCATTGGAAACTACGCTCACCAGAGCTCAAGTGGGCATAAAGTATCCCACCCTTGGTGGCCATTTATTTTAATCGACTATAATGGTTTAGTAGAGGCCAATTGCAGGACCATTGCTGCCAAATTATTTTTTAATCAACCATTGTTTTTTGTTGCCGTCGCATAAATTATGGTCAGCTTTGAACAATCTCAGCAGGTCTAAAGTCCAAAATGATGCATACCAAGGTCTTGTTTTTCCTGAGATGCAGAATTCAAAATCACTTTTGGCCATATATTGGTGTGACAATCACACAGATTCCACAAACAAACTTTGATTTCTCGACCACACTGATGCAGTATATGTAATTTGGAATCATTTAGCACAGTAGTTTTGGAAAAAATAGAAATATGTAATCTCATGGCCCCAGGATCATTTAGCTGGCTGCAAATATCAACTCGGATGCCATAAGCTCCAACAGAACCAAAAAATCCTGTCTTTGCCATACAAAACCTACGTGACCGCATGTGACCTTGACGTAAGAAATGTCAAGGTCAACTAAATGCCATCATTTGAACAAATGTGAAAGGGATCGGGTCCCCAATATTGTATATCAAGTTTCAAGGTCATCGGTCTATTGGTTCCTGAGAACGGGCGGTTTCAAAGGTTTTTACCATATATGGGCATGGTGGACATTCTGATCATGTGACCGAGATATTCAGAATATATGTTTGTTCTTCCACCCCATGGCGGCTTCACATGTAATTTGGTTCCAATTGCCCTTGTACTTTCAGAGGAGATGTCGTTTGGATTTGTTTGGATGTTCAAATGAGAAAAGAGGGTAGGTACATTTATCTCCCCTTTTTATGTCTTTTTCCCCACTTTTATTATTTTCTAACTCTATTTTCAAGATGCTGAGAGACCTCTCAATAAATTTATATCATAGTTAAATGTGAGAAAATAAGGTGCATTAAACTCCTTAAATACGGATGCTACTAATTTCAAATCCCCGACTATAAGATGCACTGTCCTGTCTCATTAATCCCCCCACCCTTCTGAGTAAAATAAAGACTAAAGAAATTATTACATAGCAGACTGCCGTTTTGCTTATTTTACATCTTGGAATTTACATAATTTTGTTTATCTCCCAAATCATGAAATGTGCATGAAAATAATATTGTGAGTAAAAATAGATAACTAGGAATTGGTTATCTTGGCCACACACCACGTTAAATAGTCCATGAAATTGCTATCCCCTTAAACACCTCTTTATATAGCGACAAATGGGGTGTAAAGGGGTATATATTATTTAGACATAGGTTGTGGGTATTCGTTAGAACCGGTTCCAACTAGCACCCACAACCTAAGTTTGGAGTATAAATAAGAAAAATATCGCACACTTATTACCTATTCACCCCTTTGTTCTGCCTTGGTGACTATGTTAGTCAAACTGGCATTTGCCCATTCAAATGATCCTAAAATAATTTGTAAACAAACTCAGGATTACTAAACTTTGACCTACTTTGACCTTTGATGACCTTGAAATGATGGTAACGCTAACAGAATTTATCATATGACGTCGCGTCGGAGAGTGTAATAACGCCATGCAATATTTTCGATAATCCACTAGTGGATTAAATATGCAAATAAGCTAGATACGTCCCGTAACGTTACATGTACGACGTCCTTAACGACGTCGCGTTTACTAATGACGGACTGTTGATATTTTTGTAAACAATCGTGTATAAAATGCGTTTTAAATGTCATATGATAAATAGAATCTTGCATTCGTGCTCATGTATTATTTAATAAATTCAATAATACATAAACACTCATGTAAGATCCTCTATGTAACCATCTTGAGAACACTGTTAGTAAGAATCGAGAGAAGAGGTCCCAAAAAACTCTATCCCGAGCCTACTTTTAGACAAAATCTGACTTACGTTTTCTTTGGTGTCCTTGAAAATGAGGCCAAGGACATCCGCCCCCCCCCCCCACCACACACACACAAAAAAAAGAAAAGAAAAAAAAAAGACACATTTTGTTTTGGAGTTGAAGTCGCAGTCAGCACTATTTATCTCATGTTGAGCAGGTCAGTTACCAAACACTTTTCCCTGGCGGGCTTACCCGTGTGCTGTTGACCAGTACAATTCATATTCTTTATGAAAAAGCAGCCGATAGTCTTTTTGAGAGAATGATGACCATTGAAAATATTTCATGATAAATATTCACGAAAGATTGTGCCGACCCCGGCAAATATCGAACCCGCGTCCTCCTTTTCATCAGTCGGACGCGAATCCGACTGAGCTACCGAGCCCGGCCTTCGCCTTAAATGTGTTACGACCTGATAAGGGAACGGGAGTTTCTATACAAATCTTTTTCTTAATTTTCTAAATATTTGCCTGCATTTTAAATGAGGAATAATGTGATGTGACCCGTCAATCAACTAGATTGTCCTCCAACTAGTTTCCTTTCAACCCATAAAGCTTGTGATAGGAGATATCCTTTGCACATGTACCGAGGTCTAAATTTCTGAACTGATTTTCTAAAAACAAATCAATCATATACCAATCACGTGAACAAAGTCGTGAAGTGAAGACCCCCCCCCCCGTAAATCCCACTTTATATAGAGAAAACAGGGATTTACGGGGTTCACATTTTTTTCTTATTTCTGCTCCAAGACATAGTTTGTGGGTACTCGTTAGAACCGCCTCAGTAAGCGGTTCTCACGAGCACCCTCAACCTATGTTTTGAGCATTTATAAGAAAATTATCAAGGATTTTCATCAGAAAAGTAGCCATTTTGGAGATATGATAAATGCACTTTGTCGCACGGACGTGGTATCGTAATTCAATCATATTCAAAATGAACTCCAACTTGATATAGTGAGGGAAATCGAAGTGGAGTCAATGATCATAATCCGATACCATTACCCATATCAGAGACACAAAGAAACACGAACATGAAAGAACTAAAGCCTAATGAAAACATCACTAGCGGAAAGTCAAAAGGACAGTTATTTTCCCACAGATCGGAAGTTTGAAAATCGGTTAAACAGAAGTTAAGGCAATGATCATCGGGTTTTGATTTACAATAGCTGAGGAAACACATCTTACTACTAGCTACCTTATATAAGATAAATCGTCATAATTTATATTATCGACAGAGCATAAACGTCAAACGTACCATTTTCTGTCCAGAAGTATTGATCTACATGATTTGTACATCGGACAGAACATTCAAACTGCACACACTGACCAGGATCCTCGTAGTCTATGTTGAGGACATGTACGACACCTACGGATACTTCTGTCTCTACGTATGTTGGAATGCTGTATTTTGGGATCTAAAACAGAAGTGAAGGCAATGATCAGGATTCGATACAATTACTTCAAACTGCCAGTCCAATACACAAAAAGGAAAGAAACATAAACATAAAACGATTTCGCAATATTGAAAACGTCAAGCAGAAAGCCAAAAGGACAGTCCCTTTCTATTAAAATGGCCAAAATGCTTGCAAAAATAAAAAAATATATTTGCAAAACAAACGAGCAAAGACCGACTATAAGAGTAATTAACCATACTAGAAAAGCCGCCTTGGGACGGTCAGTAAAATATACTTTAATGTTGGGTATATACCTTTGGTATATTATAAGATTATCTTGTATTACCTTGGAATATTCAACGTCACGCCGCAAACTGATGTATTTTAGCCATGGTCATAAATACTAATACTGTTAGTTTTCTAATTTGTGCTGCAAAACATGGAATGTAATTTTACTGCGAACCAACTAAACGTCTCTTCATTTGTATTATCAAGACGTGTAGTTTGCATCTTAAAGACGGCAGTATCACACGAGTATGATTGCAGCGCATGAAAAGGACAAGGCGTACCCTGTGTCATACCCTTTGGCGTGTCAAGCACAAGACACGTTGTACTTTAACTTAAAAATGTCCCGAGCAAAGTACCATTAGTCTGCGACTGTACCTCTAATAGTCAATTTAAAATTTACAGAACCCGACACCGTCCAGTACAATGGAGTGTTTTTTTTTGTTTTTTTTTTTAGATTTGCAGTGTACATTGGTTTTAGAACAAATCTAGCTTGACTTCCTAAAGGGCAAATTGTGACAACTTGTATATTTTGCCTATTTCCATGATGGTCGCCGGACGTCATCTTGAAAAAATAACTTTTAAAACAATTGGCATAGAATGTCGATAAATGTCTTTTTGTAGTTTCTGTTTTGCATTTTTCATCCCTTTATAATCAAATCCAAGATACCCACCAGACGCCTCAATGAAAAGTATAGCATTTTAGATGATTATCATAGAATATTATGAAGCATGCCTTTTTATGGGTATTGGGATATGCAGAATGCATTGTGCAATTTGATGATCCCAAAGGTCAAACATATTATAAATACATGGTAAGTGACTTTAATAATAAAATATAATCGGTGAGACTTAGACAATTGTATAGGGACGACCTTCAGCGAGCCCCTATAAAATTGTCGCGGCGAACCGATTATATTTTATTATTAAAGACACTAATCATGTACTCATTGTATATCGCAATTCATAATAATCAAGGGATTTTGCAATAATTTAGCAAATTCAAGCAAAAAAAGACAACAGACAGTGTGGCATATTAAACGACATTCAGTGCCATGGCGCGTACACCTAGTATAACGTGACGTAAACGAGTGCAAAGTTTCTGACGTCACCGCGCCACAGAGACGGAGGAAACAACATGGACGCTCGAATAAAAGTTTCTCAGCTCTTTACAGTCTGTTTGAACATCTGCAAATAAATATTTTATTTAGCTTTAGTAATTATTTTTGAGGTTCAGGCGCATCATCAGCAGCAGAGCGCAATTATTCCAACGGGTCATTCAAATCAGGAAAGGCCGAGAAGGTAAGAATTTAACTGAAATTTCTCGAAATCTGTTTAAATAAATAACATGCAATTTCGTTGTTTTCCCGTGTATAAAAGGCTACATGTTATTGTTTACACTTGTAAACTAGGGACCTGAAAGGTAAGTTCGGTCTTTAAACGGCCACTAGACGTATTATAGGTCAGTAGAAAGTACTATAGGCCACTACCGATTATAGCGTGCAGTTATTCGATCCCACTTTATAAGGTTACTAGAATGCCTGGTTACGCTATAAAAAGTATCAGTAGTGAAATTGAAATTATTTAACGGACAGATTGGAGGTCTGAAACGTAGAAGTAATTAAAGTGTAACAATACCAAATTTAGTGACACAGAGGCCTTTCTAATATTTAATCTTCATCAGTGTGTCTAAACCTCAAAGTTTAAAACCAAAACGGATGTTGGACAAGACCCGGCAAACACAACACATCCCCCTCCGAGCACACACCGACCGACATAGCTCATGAGACAGGTCGGAGGCATTAGGCAAGAGACGCCTACCAGGGAACTTATAGGCGTTCCCCACCGAGCCAACAGCAGCAAACATAGCCCACACTCCACGGAAGTCCCGGGCATCAGGAAGGAGATGCCCAAAGTAGCGAGGCTTGCAAAATTTATAATATTGCAAAAAGTGGGCAACCAAATCCGCTAAGATTCATTTCCCACCTGACAAATCAGTCTTAGTTTTAGAAAAATTAGAAATTTATACTGCAAAAATTAAAGATATAATATAGTTATTTAAATCAGTACTTGAGTACTGACGTCAACACCGTCCGAAATATCAACCTCAGCACTAAGAAACTGATACTGAGCTGGTGATACCCTCGGGGCGAACGAATCATCCATCAGCGGAGATACCGACCCAGTGGTTGCAATTAAAGTATAACTATACAAAATTAAGTGACACAGAGGCCTTTCTGATATTTAATCTTCATCAGTGCGTCTAAACCCAAAAGTTTTGAAACCGAAACGGATGTTGGACAAGACCCGGCAAACATAGCACATCCCCCTCCGAGCACACACCGACCGACGTAGCTCATGAGACAGGTCAACTGGAGGCATCAGGCAAGAGACGCCTACCAGGGAACTTATAGGCGTCCCCCACCGAGCCAACATCAGCAAACATGGCCCACACTCTACGGAAGTCCCGGGCATCAGGAAGGAGATGCCAAAAGTAGCGAGGCTTGCAAAATTTATAATATTACCTCCCTTCCAAGAAACTAAAGAAAAGGAAACACCAACATAAAATAAGAGCTGCAACTAGACAGCATATTGCGCCTGAGAAAGCATCTGTGAGCCATGGGCATAGGTGCGGATATTGCCTAATGAAATTTGAGACTAATCTATTATCATACCAAATGTAAACCAAGTACATCAATAGTTAGGAAAACATGAGCTATAAATACTTTGGCTAACAACGTCTTTGACCTTAAGATCATGGGTATTAGAGCAAAAATTACTGAATAAAACTTCTTACGTATATATTATCATAATACCAAATAAAAACCATATGGTTTGGAAAATACGAGCCCTTAAAACTTTAATATAAAAAATCTAAGCCTGTGAACTTGACTTTGAGGTCATGGGTGATGGTATTGCTATATTACATCAAGGAAACAAGCCTATATAATTTTGACCCCCTTGAACCCCACTTTAATACAGAAAATCTGGGGTTTACAGGGGTAAACCTTATTTTTCATATTTCTGCTCCAAAATATAGATTGTGGGTACTCGTAAGAACCGCCTCGATGAGGCGGTTCTAACGAGTGCCCACAATCCATATTTTGAGCAGAAATAAGAAAAAATGTCACAATTTTTCATCATAAAATTTTCTTTTTTTTTCGCCGATAAAGGTTTGAAATGTATTTGTATAGGCGTGTTTGCGTAATGAAGTATTGACCCCTGTCTATCATGATTCCAAATATCCAAATTGGGACCAAATTTATTATATGGTTTGGAATATATGACCTGTTAAAAACTCTTTAACATAACAATTCGACATTTTCTATGTCGAAATCGTGACAGAAGTATTGAGGATTGTGGCCGCGTGAAATCGATTTAAGCACTCCCCCACCCCACACACAGTGAAAAATTTTTCACTGACCGTTCCAGTGCGGTTCTTTTGTCTATGTTTGTTTCTGTTTCAAGAAACGCCTTGCACAACAATTTAATTTCTCCTACAGATATATAGATGATTTATTGTCTCTGAAAAAATGCTAAATTTGCAGAGTACTTGGAATTCATCTATCCACGTGAACTTGAAATTAAGGAAACAACAGAGACTGCAACCTCCTCCTCATACTTGGATTGTTATCTCTATATTGACAACGGGAAGCTTACTACTAGGCTGTAAGATAAACGAAATGACTTCAATTTTCCCATTGTTAACTTTCCCTTCCTGAGCAGTAATATCCCGTCTGCACCAGCATATGGAGTTTACGTTTCTCAGTTAATCCGTTATGCTAGAGCCTGTTCAAAGTATCAGGACTTTATGGAACGCGGGAAGGTGCTAACTACCAGGTCGTTATGCCAGGGGTATAAAAAACCAAACTGGTATCAACACTAAAGAAGTTTTATGGGAGGCACCATGATCTTTTGGATCCGTACAATGTGGCCATTTCCAGAATTATTTCTGATATGTTGGCCAATAGAAAGCCATAGGAAGACTTCCAAAATGTCGGACATACCCTGGACGGCATTTACACCTTTTCTTCGTTCGGGTCGATGGGCATGGTGGGTGAAGCTTGCTTACCAAGTAATGCTTAATATCCGCGGACGCCTGATTACACTCTTCTGGAGTCCATGTCTGTTGATCCGAACATTGATATTTGCCATTTTGTCTATGGATTAACGATTTTGGATTAACGCTTTGGTACTACGACCTAAACTACTTATAGTTTGTATGACTCTGTGTATCGCTTATATCGTTTTGTTTTAGATAGTCAATTGGCCATTTTGTGGGAAAGTAACTGTCCTTTTGGCTTTCCATTAGGTTCTAGTTATTTTATGTTTGTGTCTCTTTCCCTTCGGTGTCTCTTACGGATGGTGTGGGTTAATGATATCGATTCCTGATCATTGTCTTCACTTCTATTTTGCATGACCTTGACCTAGAGGACATGGGCATGAGTGGGGCATAGCTGAATTAAACTTAGTACCTATATCTATCACACTATCTAACATGAACCAAACAATCGTGTGGGATCGTCTAAGACCTAGACCTTGAGGTCATGGTCATGGGCATAGCTCAATGAAACTGTGGCCCTATATGTATCATCACACCAAATATGAACCAAATCCGTAATATGGTTAGGAATCTATAAGCAGTTAAAAGAATTCGAAAAAGAAAATAACATTTAAATTCATTAAAAGTTCATGGCTTTGAACCTGAGGCAATGTGGATGGGCAGGAGTAATGCTGAATAAATCTTTGCAACCATTTCTATCATCATACGAAACATTAATCAAATCCATTATAAGTTTGGAAAATATAAGCGTGTAAAATACTTAAACGTAAATGTCAACGCCAAGGCCAACGTTAACGCCGACGCCAACGCCAGCTCACAAAACATATATATATATCTATATACTGCAATGTTGAAAAACAATCTAGAATGTAAGCGCCTAACTCGAAATTTCTCCATTTACAAAATAAACTGGAAGATACAAAGAATCGGCTTAAGTGCATTCTTTCATGCACCATTCCAACTCTGTAGGCCGTTACATTTACTTTGCAACCAGTGTAGCTACAGATGAGAGGCTATCAAGTATCAGTACTACGAACCATTTCATCAAATAGTTTGACTAGAACCCTTATTGACGCGAACAGATGTGTTCAAAGAGTCCATGTCAGAAACTCAGGGGTGAAAAGGTCAAGAACATCACGAAAACACGCCTATATAATTTTGACCCACTCGAACCCCACTTTAACAAAGAAAAACTGGGTTTACAGGGGCAAACCTTATTTTTCTTATTTCTGCTCCAAAATATATATTTTCGAGGAGGCGGTTCTAACGAGTACCCACAATCTATATTTTGAGCAGAAATAAGAAAAATATCACAATTTTTCATCTTAAAATTTTCATTTTTTTCGGCGATAAACGTTAAAATGTATTTGTATAGGCGTGTTTTCGTAATGAGACGTTTGTTTGAAACTTACTGTAGGATCCACTGAGATATCTAGTGTACCACTGTCTAGCACACTTCCTGTTACGTCAATGGCTAAAAATCCCAGCGTCTCAGAATAGCTAGCTGACAGGCAGCTGGCTGTCTTTACATTGTCTAAAATAGAAAACATAGAACGCAAATAACAGATACTGTCAGTTTTGGTGACCTGGATAAAGGTGCAGTCAAACCTGTCTCAGTGGCAACCTCTATTAAGCAAGCAACCTGTCTTAAGCAAGCAGGCATTCAGTTCCCGAAAAAGGAAATGCATTGAAATTCACCTGTGTTAAGCAAGCACCTGCCTTAAGCAAGCACTTTTTGAATACCCCATAGGTGCTTGCTTAATACAGGTTTGAAGGTACTATGGTATGTGTTATCGCTATGATTTGTTCGAATCATTCAAAGTTGCAGATTATCCTGTGTTTGCATCACGAAAACACGCCTATATAAGTTTGGCCCCATTTAACCCCACTTTTATATAGTACAACTGGGGTTTACAGGGGTAAACATTATTTTTCCTATTTCTGCTCTAAAATTGAACACAGCTAAATTATTGTAACCTTAGTCGCCATACTTTAGCGATGTGGCATAGTTGGCCAAGAAAACGGCATCTAACCGATCAAGTTACCACCGATTATGTTAAAAAATACTAAGAAAAGCACGTTCTGAGTGGTTCAAATCCAAAATGTCAAAAATCAGTGGATCAGTCGCCAACACAACCAGTATATCGCAACAAACGACAAGGATTTATCCACAATACAGATCAGCGACAAAACGCTCACGCACTGTACGATCCTTTACTATAATTTTCCGATGTTTTTGTTAAAATGCACGTTTTCTTATTTCTAGAACAAACATAGATTGAAGGTGCTCGTTAGATAATAGAAGTGAAGGAAATGATCAGGAATCGATATAATTAACCCACAGCTCCCATCAGAGACACCGAAGGGAAAAAAGCACAAACATGAAACCACTAGATCCTAATGTAAACATCTGTAGCGGAAAGCCAAAAACCTACAAAATGATATAAGCGATACACATACTCAAAGACAATTATAACAAAAATAAACCGCGACAGAAGAACCGCCTTGTAACGGTCAGTGAAAAGAATTCCACTGGGTGGGGGTGAGGGTTGGGGGAGGGGGTAATTGGAGCTTAAATCGAGGCCATAATCCTCGCCCTTATTTCCGTCGCGATTTAGACAAATAATTTATTCAGTCCGCATGAAGGCCTCCTATTGATGTAATTAAAGCGGGTACAAGTATCCACTATCTTTAAATGGAAATATTATATACCCCTGTATGCCCCACTTTTCGCATTACAAAATGGAGTTAAGACTTGAACCCTAATGAACAGTTTGTATGTAGGAAGGATGGCATAACTAATACTGCTGTCCTGCAGTTCAGTGACATAGGCAGTAGTAGGCGGGAAACTTGTGCAGTTTATAACTTTCAGCCGATTGATAACCGATCGACCCAAAAACTTCTGAATGATAGCACAAACATCTCTGACTGCATTTCCTGGTGCTGTTACTTTGGATTAAGGTGATATATAGAGGATCTTACATGAGTGCTCGTGTATTATTGAATTTATTAAACGAGTTGAGGAAAAGGGATAAAATGCGAGGCTTTGCCGAGCATTTTATCCCTTTTCCTCAACGAGTTTAATAAATTCAATAATACACGAGCACGAATGCAAGATTCTATTTATCATATGACATTTAAAACGCGTTTTTTCACGATTGTTTACAAAAATTGTCAATATTCCGCCGTTAGTAAACGCGACGTCGTTAAGGACGTCGTACTTGTAACGTTGCGGGACGTATCTAGCTAATTTGCATATTTAATCCACTAGTGGATTATCGAAAAATAATACATGACGTTATTACACTCTCAGAATGGCTCGAAGGCTGATGGCTCGTTTAACACTGTCGTTTCCATTTTTTTTCGAATATCTGTAGGAAATTCTTCACAGAGGGCCAGATAAAACCGAGTGGGCATACCACGTGTGAGCAACGTCGTATCAACGTCGTTGCATCGACGTCGATGCGCCGTTGCTTAGACGACATGTGCCGCTGGGAAACAGGGAAAATCTGGGTGTTTCTTTGATTTCTTATTTAATCGTGAAAATTAAGGTATGTTGTGTGCCCTAGAGGTGAGTATTAACCACACAACTTTATAATTATAATGCAACATTTTGACCTGGTGCGCTCATTAACGCTTTTGTACCAAATGGAATCTTCCTCCTTATATATAGCAGGAGTCCATTTCAAAATTTAGGGCTGTCAGGTTGTGTTTTCTTCAAAATCTATTTGGAAACTGGCTGAACGTTTTGCAAACAGTGTAGGCCTTGATCAGACGCCGCGTTCTGCGGCGTCTGATCTGGGCCTGCAATGTTTGCCAAGTATCCCTTTAGGGGTTTACGGTATTAAATGGATTAACTGTCAGTGTCTAAAACTATCCTTATCTCAACCAATTTTGAGGCGGTTCTAACGAGTACCCAAAACCTATGTCTTAAAGCAGAAATAAGAAAAATAATGTGTACCCCCGTAAATCTCAGTTTTCCGTACATACAAGTTAGTCAGTCGATCGATGTCGGTCGATTATTCATGGAGTTTTGTAACCTACTTTGCTGAAAAAGAAAGCATTGAACAATGAGTCATCACAAACACACGCCTAAATAATTTTGACCCCCCTGAACCCCACTTTTATATAGTAAAACAGAGGTTTGCAGGGTGAACCATATTTTTCTTATTTCTGCTCTATAATATAGGTTGACGGTACACGTTAGAACGGCCTCGATGAGGCGGTTCTTACTTGTACACACAATCTATATTTTGAGCAGAAATAAGAAAAAATATCATTTTTTTTTCATCTAAAATTTTAGTGTTTTTTTTTTTTTTTTTTTTTTTTTTTGGCGGTAAAATTTACAATGTATTTGTATAGGCGTGTTTTCGTAATGGTAATTAATATGTGCATATAAATATTCTAAAATGTTACTTACAACCATCTAGCACAAACATGGAAGCCAGATTTGTCATGGTGATCAAGTATACCGGATCACTGATGGAGATAGTATGAACAACATGGCCAACATCTGTATTGCTTTCAACCGTTATCGCTTCATTCAGGTTCAGGAATATTGCTTGAAAGAAATAATAATAATAATAATAATAATAATAATAGCATCACGTTAACATCACGAAAACACGCCATTATAATTTTGACCCCCTTGAACCCCACTTTTATATAGTAAAACTAGGGTTTACAGGGGTTAACCTTATTTTTCTTATTTCTGCTCTAAAATATAGATTGTGGGTACTCGTTAGAACCGCCGCATCGAGGCGGTTCTAACGAGTACCCACAATCTATATTTTGTGCAGAAATAAGAAAAATATTTACATTTTTTTTTCATCTTAAAATGTTCATTGTTTCGGTGATAAAGGTTACAATGTATTTGTAAAGGCGTGTTTTCGTAATGTAATTCTGACCCGTTGAACCCCACCTTTCATTGCGATATTTCACCCGTATGACACAGTGCAATATTTCATATCTGCAAAACGGCTGTTTTCTAATGGAAACCTGTGATGTTTCCAAAATAGATTGAGGGTAGTCGTTAGAACCGCCTCATTAACGAATTCTCACAATATCTGCCTAGGAACAGGTATACGAAAAATAATGTATACCCCTGTAAACCCCAGTTTTCAATACACGGACTTGTTAACGCGATGTACATGTATATAGTAAAACTAGGATATACAGGTATAAACATTATTTTTCTTATTTCTGCTCTAATAATATAGAGTGTGAGTACTCGTTAGGACCGGCTCGTTGAGGCGGTTCTAACGTGTACCAACAGATGTAATTAGAAAAGAATCGCAATTTTCATCTGAATTTTTTCTTCTTTTTTTTTCGGTGGTAAAAGTTATTTGTGTGCTTTCGAAAATGTAAGTCTGTGCAACGACTATTACTGTAAACCAACTTTATATCGAGGAAAGTGTGGTTTACAGGGGTATTTATTAGTTTTCGTATTCTTGCTCAAAAACATACATCACGAAAACACGCCTCATTACGAAAATACGCCAATACAAATACATTGTAAACGTTACCGCCGAAAAAACATTGGCATCAAGTTGTTTACTTATTCCCGGTTCCCTATTCCCGATTCGAATCGGGAATAAGTAGTTACTTATTCCCGATTCGCAAAATACACCTGCACAGAAAAGACGAGAATAACTTTTAATATGTCAAGAAACTTATACTCAGAATCCTGGTGGCCCGAATAGCATTCAAGACACTTAAAACTTACCTGAGCTGCATACCTATGCCTTGTGGGATAGACTCGCATAAGCGGAAAATTCCATAACGATAACACACCCGTGCGACATAGTGCATTTTTCACATCTCCAAAATGGTTATTTTTCTGATGAAAATCCATGATATTTTTTCTTATTTATGTTAGTACCGCCTCATTGAGGCGGTTCTTACGAGTATCCACAACCTATGTCTTATGAGTCGGTTCTAACGAGTATACACAACCTACGTCTTGGATCAGAAATAAGAAAATAATCTATACCCCGTGAACCCCAGTTTTCTCTATATAAAATGGAGTTTAGAGGGGTATTTATTATTACGGAAATGTCGGCCAATTGACTTGTTGTACTAGTATTAAAAATAATGCAATTCTCAAATGTTATGTGTTGGGCTTATATGAAACAGTAACAACCAGAAACCGATTCTTTAACAAATGAAGGGCACGAGCATTTTGACAGCATTACAAATGTTGCTGCACTAGAGTGGCTAAATTTTGTGAGCATAAAGAGCTATAGGCGGGCAAAACACAGAACTGTTTTCATAGAATTTCATAGGGAAAGTTCCGAGTAAATCCCCTCACAATACATGCAATATCAGGCTATATTTTGGGTGGGGGTACCCTGGTTCGCGTCTCCGGTAGCCATAGCCTGGGAATTTTCAGAGTGACCATATTTTGTGGGTATTATGTTCTATACACGGACAAAACACAGAAATGTTTTCAAAAAAATTCATTGGGAAAGTTCCGAGCAAATCGCCTCACAGTATATGCAATATCTGGCTATATTTTGGGTGGGGTACCTGGTTCGAGTCTCCGGGAGCCATAGCCTGGGAGTTTTTAGAGTGACCATATTTTGTGGGTATAGGGACCGATAGGCGGGCAATACTCAGAAATGTTTTCACGAAAGTTCATTGGGGATGTTTTGAGAAAATCGCGTCCCCGCATGTGCCATATATGACTAAGCGCGAGTCTACAGGTGAGGGAACCCCCAAGTTCGACGCACCGGGGGCCATAGCCTGGGAGTTTTCAGAGTGACCATATTTTGTGGGTATAATGTACCATAGACAGGCAATGCACAGAAATGTTTTAAAAAATCATTGGGAAACTTCCGAGCAATTCGCCTCACAATATATGCAGTATCTGGTTATATTTTGGGTGGGGTTCCCTGGTTCGAGTCTCCGGGAGCCATAGCCTGGGAGTTTTCAGAGTGACCATATTTTGTGTGTATAGGAACTGATACGCGGGCAATAATCAGAAATGTTTTCACGAAAATACATTTGGGAAGATTGAGAAAATCGCGTCCCCGCATGTGCCATATATGACTTAGCGCGAGTCTACAGGTGGGGGTACCCAAGTTCTACGCTCCGGGGACCATAGCCTGGGAGCTTTCAGAGTGATCATATTTTGTGGGTATTATGTACCATAGACGGGCAATACACAGAAATGTTTTCCAAAAAATCATTGGGGAAGTTCCGAGCAAATCGCCTCACAATATATGCAATCTCTGGCTATATTTTGGATGGGGTACCCTGGTTCGAATCTCCGGAAGCCATAGCCTGGGAGTTTTCAGGGTGACCATATTTTGTGGGTATAATGTACCATAGACGGGCAATACACAGAAATGAATTAAAAAAAAATTCATTGGGGAAGTTTTGAGAAAATCGCGTCCCCGCATGTGCCATATATGACTAAGCGCGAGTCTACAGGTGGGGTACCCAAGTTCGACGCTCTGGGGGCCATAGCCTGGGAGTTTTCAGAGTGACCATATTTTGTGGATATAATGTACAGGCAATACACAGCAATGTTTTCCATTAATTCATTGGGGAAGTTCCGAGCAAATCGCCTCACAATATATGCAATATCTGGCTATATTTTGGGTGGGGTACCCTGGTTCGAGTCTCCGGGAGCCATAGCCTGGGAGTTTTCAGAGTGACCATATTTTGTGGGTATAGTGTACCATAGACTGGCAAGCAATGCACAGGAATGTTTTCGGAAAAATTCATTGGGGAAGTTCCGAGCAAATCGCTTCACAATATATGCAATATCTGGCTATATTTTGGTGGGGTACCCTGGTTCGAGTCTCCGGGAGCCATAGCCTGGGAGTTTTCAGAGTGACCATATTTTGTGGTTATAGTGTACCATAGACGGGCAATACACAGAAATGTTTTCCAAAAAATTCATTGGGGAAATTTTGAGAAAATCGCGTCCCCGCATGTGCCATATATGACTAAGCGCGAGTCTACAGGTGGGGCTAACCAAGTTCGACGCTCCGGGGGCCATAGCCTGGGAGTTTTCATAGTGACCATATTTTGTGGGTATAATGTACCATAGACGGGCAATACAAAGAAATGTTTTCCGAAAAAATTATTGGGGAAGTTCCGAGCAAATCGCCTCGCAATATATGCAATGTCTGTTCATATTATGGGTGGTGTACCCTGGTTCGAGTCTCCGGGAGCCATAGCCTGGGAGTTTTCAGAGTGACCATATTTTGTGGGTATAGTGTACCATAGACGGGTATTACACAGAAATATTTCAAAAAAATTCATTGGGGAAGTTTTGAGAAAATCGCGTCCCAGCATGTGCCATATATGACTAAGCGCGAGTGTACAGGTGGGGGTACGTAAGTTCGACGCTCCGGGGGCCATAGCCTGGGAGTTTTCAGAGTGACCATATTTTGTGGGTATAATGTACAATAGACGGGCAATACACAGAAATGTTTTTAAAAAAATTCATTGGGGAAGTTCCGAGCAAATCACCTCACAATATATGCAATATCTGGCTATATTTTTGGTGGGATACCCTGGTTCGAGTCTCCGGGAGCCATAGCCTGGGAGATTTCAGAGTAACCATATTTTGTGTGTATAGTATACCATAGACGGGCAATACACAGAAATGTTTTCAAAAGAAATTCATTGGGGAAGTTTTGAGAAAATCGCGTCCCCGCATGTGCCATATATGACTAAGCGCGAGTCTACAGGTGGGGTTACCCAAGTTCGACGCTCCTGGCTCCATAGCCTGGGAGTTTTCAGAGTGACCATATTTTGTGGGTATAATGTACCATAGACGCGCAATACACAGGAATGTTTTCGGAAAAATTCATTGGGAAGTTCCGAGCAAATCGCCTCACAATATATGCAATATCTGGCTATATTTTGGGTGGGGTACCCTGGTTCGAGTCCCCGGGAGCCATAGCCTGGGAGTTTTCAGAGTGACAATATTTGTGGGTATAGTGTACCATAGACGGGTAATACACAGAAATGTTTTCAAAAAAATTCATTGGGGAAGTTTTGAGAAAATCGCGTCCCCGCATGTGCCATATATGACTAAGCGCGAGTCTACAGGTGGGGTACCCAAGTTCGACGCTCCGGGGGCCATAGCCTAGGAGTTTTCATAGTGACCATATTTTGTGGGTATAATGTACCATAGACGGGCAATACAAAGAAATGTTTTCGGAAAAATTCATTGTGGAAGTTTCGAGCAAATCGCCTCACAATATATGCAATATCTGTTCATATTTTGGGTGGGGTACCCTAGTTCGAGTCTCCGGTAGCCATAGCCTGGGAGTTTTCAGAGTGACCATATTTTGTGGGTATAGTGTACCATAGACGGGTATTACACAGAAATGTTTTCCATAAAAATCATCAGGGAAGTTTTGAGAAAATCGCGTCCCCGCATGTGCCATATATGACTAAGCGCGAGTGTACAGGTGGCGGTACCCAAGTTCGCGCTCCGGGGGCCATAGCCTGGGAGATATCCGAGTGACCATATTTTGTGGCTATAATGTACCATAGACGGGTAATACACAGAAATGTTTTCAAAACAAATTCATTTGGGAAGTTCCGAGCAAATCACCCCACAATATATGCAATATCTGGCTATGTTTTTTGTGGGGTACCTTGGTTCGAGTCTCCGGAAGCCATAGCCTGGGAGTTTTCAGAGTGACCATATTTTGTGGGTATAGTGTACCATAGACGGGCAATACACAGAAATGTTTTCAAAAAAATTCATTGGGGAAATTTTGATAAAATCGCGTCCCCGCATGTGTCATATATGACTAAGCGCGAGTCTACAGGTGGGGTTACCCAAGTTCGACGCCCCTGGCGCCATAGCCTGGGAGCTTACAGAGTGACCATATTTTGTGGGTATAATGTACCATAGACGGGCAATACACAGGAATAATTTCGGAAAAATTCATTGGGGAAGTTCCGTGCAAATCGCCTCACAATATATGCAATATCTTGCTATATTTTGGGTTGGGTACCCTGGTTCGAGTCTCCGGGAGCCGTAGCCTGGGAGTTTTCAAAGTGACAATATTTTGTGGGTATAGTGTACCATAGACGGGCAATACACAGAAATGTTTTCAAAAAAATTCATTAGGGAAGTTTTGAGAAAATCGCGTCCCCGCATGTGCCATTTATGACTAAGCGAGTCTACAGGCGGGGGTACCCAAGTTCGACGCTCCGGGGGCCATAGCCTGGGAGTTTTCAGAGTGACCATATTTTGTGTGTATAATGTTCCTTAGACGGGCAATACACAGGAATGTTTTCGGAAAAATTCATTGGGAAAGTTCCGAGCAAATCGCTTCACAATATATGCAATATCTGGCTATATTTTGGGTGGTTTGTTTGTTTGATTTGAGGTTTAACGTCCCCGTCAACACTGTAAAGGTCATTTTGGAGACGTTGCTTCCAATTTTGTGGGACTTTTACCCGACATTGAGATGAAATGACATCTCAAGCCTTGTCGCCCAAGAAACCAATAGGGTTTATTAGCATGGGCGGTCCGCCTCGCACCGCGGTTCCTGGACAGGCTTAGATCTTCTAAGCGGTTTACCAGTACTAGTGTGCGGGCCGGATTCAGCTCTGCGTGGAAGCATCATGCAGCCCATATATTTCTTCAAGCCCCTATGGGCGGGGGCTAATATTTTGGGTGAGGTACCCTGGTTCGAGTCTCCGGGAGCCATAGCCTGGGAGTTTTCAGAGTGACCATAGTTTGTGGGTATAGTGTACCAAAGACGGGCAATACACAGAAATGTTTTCAAAAAAAAATTCATTGGAAAGTTTTGAGAAAATCGCGTCCCCGCATGTGCCATATATGACTAAGCGCGAGTCTACAGGTGGGGTTACCCAAGTTCGACGTTCCTGGGGCCATAGCCTGGGAGTTTTCAGAGTGACCATATTTTGTGGGTATAATGTTCCTAAGACGGGCAATACACAGGAATGTTTTCGGAAAAATTCATTGGGGAAGTTCCGAGCAAATCGCTTCACAATATATGCAATATCTGGCTATATTTTGGGTGGGGTACCCTGGTTCGAGTCTCCGGGAGCCATAGCCTGGGAGTTTTCAGAGTGACCATATTTTGTGGGTATAATGTACCATAGACGGGCAATACACAGATATATTTTCGGAAAAATTCATTGTGGAAGTTCCGTGCAAATCGCCTCACAATATATGCAATATCTTGCTATATTTTGGGTTGGGTACCCTGGTTCGAGTCTCCGGGAGCCATAGCCTGGGAGTTTTCAGAGTGACAATATTTTGTGGGTATAGTGTACCATAGACGGGCAATACACAGAAATGTTTTAAAAAAAAAATCATATGGAAAGTTTTGAGAAAATCGCGTCCCCGCATGTGCCATATATGACTAAGCGAGTCTACAGGCGGGGGTACCCAAGTTCGACGCTCCGGGGGCCATAGCCTGGGAGTTTTCATAGTGACCATATTTTGTGGGTATAATGTACCATAGACGGGCAATACAAAGAAATGTTTTCCGAAAAACTTATTGTGGAAGTTCCGAGCAAATCACCTCACAATATATGCAATATCTGTTCATATTTTGGGTTGGGAACCCTAGTTCGAGTCTCCGGGAGCCATAGCCTGAGAGTTTTCAGAGTGACCATATTTTGTGGGTATAGTGTACCATAGACGGGTATTACACAGAAATGTTTTCAAAAAAATTCATTGGGGAAGTTTTGAGAAAATCGCGTCCCCGCATGTGCCATATATGACTAAGCGCGAGTGTACAGGTGGGGGTACCCAAGTTCGTCGCTCCGGGGGTCATGGACTTGGAGTTTTCAGAGTGACCATATTTTTTGGGTATAATGACCCATAGACGGGCAATTCACAGAAATGTTTTCGGAAAAATTCATAGGGGAAGTTCCGAGCAAATCGCTTCACAATATATGCAATATCTGGCTATATTTTGGGTGGTTTGTTTGTTTGATTTGAGGTTTAACGTCCCCGTCAACACTGTAAAGGTCATTTTGGAGACGTTGCTTCCATTTTTGTGGGACTTTTACCCGACATTGAGATGAAATGACATCTCAAGCCTTGTCGCCCAAGAAACTAATAGGGTTTATTAGCATGGACGGTCCGCCTCGCACCGCGATTCCTGGACAGGCTTAGATCTTCTAAGCGGTTTACCAGTACTAGTGTGCGAGCCGGATTCAGCTCTGCGTGGAAGCATCATGCAGCCCATATATTTCTTCAAGCCCCTATGGGCGGGGGCTAATATTTTGGGTGAGGTACCCTGGTTCGAGTTTCCGGGAGCCATAGCCTGGGAGTTTTCAGAGTGACCATAGTTTGTGGGTATAGTGTACCAAAGACGGGCAATACACAGAAATGTTTTCAAAAAAAAATTCATTGGGAAGTTTTGAGAAAATCGCGTCCCCGCATGTGCCATATATGACTAAGCGCGAGTCTACAGGTGGGGTTACCCAAGTTCGACGTTCCTGGGGCCATAGCCTGGGAGTTTTCAGAGTGACCATATTTTGTGGGTATAATGTTCCTTAGACGGGCAATACACAGGAATGTTTTCGGAAAAAATCATTGGGGAAGTTCCGAGCAAATCGCTTCACAATATATGCAATATCTGGCTATATTTTGGGTGGGGTACCCTGGTTCGAGTCTCCGGGAGCCATAGCCTGGGAGTTTTCAGAGTGACCATATTTTGTGGGTATAGTGTTCCATAGACGGGCAATACACAGAAATGTTTTCATAAAAATTCATTGGGGAAGTTTTGAGAAAATCGCGTCCCCGCATGTGCCATATATGTCTAAGCGCGAGTCTACAGGTGGGGGTACCCAAGTTCGACGCTCCGGGGGCCATAGCCTGGGAGTTTTCATAGTGAACATATTTTGTGGGTATAATGGACCATAGACGGGCAATACAAAGAAATGTTTTCCGAAAAATTCAGTTCGTAGCTCCGGGGGCCATAGCCTGGGAGTTTTCAGAGTGACCATATTTTGTGGGTATAACGTACCATAGACGGGCAATACACAGAAATGTTTTCGGAAAAATTCATTGTGACTATGACTCCCGGAGACTCGAACCAGGGTACCCCACCCAAAATATAGCCAGATATTGCATATATTGTGAGGCGATTTGCTCGGAACTTCCCCAATGAATTTTTCGGAAAACATTTCTGTGTATTGCATGTCTATGGTACATTATACTCACAAAATATGGTCACTCTGAAAACTCCCAGGGTATGGCCCCCGGAGCGTCGAACTTGGGTTCCCCGACCTGTAGACTCGCGCTTAGTCATAAATGGCACATGCGGGGACGCGATTTTCTCAAAACTTCCCCAATGATTTTTTTTGAAAACATTTCTGTGTAATACCCGTCTATGGTACACTATACCCACAAAATATGGTCACTCTGAAAACTCCAAGGCTATGGCTCCCGGAGACTCGAACCAGGGTACCCACCCAAAATATGAACAGATATTGCATATATTGTGAGGCGAGTTGCTCGGAACTTCCCCAATAAATTTTTCGGAAAACATTTCTTTGTATTGCCCGTCTATGGTACATTATACCCACAAAATATGGTCACTATGAAAACTCCCAGGCTATGGCTCCCGGAGCGTCGAACTTGGGTACCCCCACCTGTACACTCGCGCTTAGTCATATATGGCACATGCGGGGACGCGATTTTCTCAAAACTTTCCCAATGATTTTTTTTGAAAACATTTCTGTGTATTGCCCGTCTATGGTACACTATACCCACAAAATATGGTCACTCTGAAAACTCCCAGGCTATGGCTCCCGGAGACTCGTACCAGGGTACCCCACCCAAAATATGAACAGATATTGCACATATTGTGAGGTGATTTGCTCGAAACTTCCCCAAAAGAATCTTTCGGAAAACATTTCTTTGTATTGCCCTTCTATGGTACATTATACCCACAAAATATGGTCACTCTGAAAACTCCCAGGCTATGGCCCCCTGAGCGTCGAACTTGGGTACCCCCACCTGTAGACTCGCGCTTAGTCATATATGGCACATGCGGGGACGCGATTTTCTCAAAACTTCCCCAATGAATTTTTTTGAAAACATTTCTGTGTATTGCCCGTCTATGGTACACTATACTCACAAAATATGGTCACTCTGAAAACTCCCAGGCTATGGCTTCCGGAGACTCGAACCAGGGTACCCCACCCAAAATATGAACAGATATTGCATATATTGTGAGGCGATTTGCTCGGAACTTCCAATGAATTTTTCCGAAAACATTCCTGTGAATTGCCCGTCTATGGTACATTATACCCACAAAATATGGTCACTCTGAAAACTCCCAGGCTATGGCGCCAGGAGCGTCGAACTTGGGTAACCCCACCTGTAGACTCGCGCTTAGTCATATATGGCACATGCGGGGACGCGATTTTCTCAAAACTTCCCCAATGAATTTTTTTTAAACATTTCTGTGTATTGCCCGTCAATGGTACACTACACCCACAAAATATGGTCACTCTGAAAACTCCCAGGCTATGGCTCCCGGAGACTCGAACCAGGGTACCCCACAAAAAATATAGCCAGATATTGTATATATATTGTGAGGCGATTTGGTCGGAACTGTCACAATGAATTTTTTTGAAAACATTTCTGTGTATTGCCCGTCTATGGTACATTATACCCACAAAATATGGTCACTATCAAAACTCCCAGGCTATGACCCCAGGAGCGTCGAATTTCGGTACCCCCACCTGAACACTCGCGCTTAGTCATAAATGGCACATGCGGGGAAGCGATTTTCTCAAAACTCCCAAAATGAATTTTTTTGAAAACATTTCTGTGTATTGCCCGTCTATAAAACACTATACACACAAAATATTGCCACTCTGAAAACTCCCAGACTATGACTCCCGGAGACTCGAACCAGGGTACCCAACCCAAAATATAGCCAGATATTGCATATATTGTGAGGCGATTTGCTCGGAACTTCCCCAATGAATTTTTCGGAAAACATTTCTGTGTATTGCATGTCTATGGTACATTATACTCACAAAATATGGTCACTCTGAAAACTCCCAGGCTATGGGCCCCGGAGCGTCGAACTTGGGTTCCCCGACCTGTAGACTCGCGCTTAGTCATAAATGGCACATGCGGGGACGCGATTTTCTCAAAACTTCCCCAATGTTTTTTTTTTTAAACATTTCTGTGTAATACCCGTCTATGGTACACCATACCCACAAAATATGGTCACTCTGAAAACTCCAAGGCTATGGCTCCCGGAGACTCGAACCAGGGTACCCCACCCAAAATATGAACAGATATTGCATATATTGTGAGGCGATTTGCTCGGAACTTCCCCAATAAATTTTTCGGAAAACATTTCTTTGTATTGCCCGTCTATGGTACATTATACCCACAAAATATGGTCACTATGAAAACTCCCAGGCTATGGCTCCCGGAGCGTCGAACTTGGGTACCCCCACCTGTACACTCGCGCTTAGTCATATATGGCACATTTGGGGACGCGATTTTCTCAAAACTTTCCCAATGATATTTTTTGAAAACATTTCTGTGTATTGCCCGTCTATGGTACACTATACCCACAAAATATGGTCACTCTGAAAACTCCCAGGCTATGGCTCCCGGAGACTCGAACCAGGGTACCCAACCCAAAATATGAACAGATATTGCATATATTGTGAGGTGATTTGCTCGGAACTTCCCCAAAAGAATTTTTCGGAAAACATTTCTTTGTATTGCCCTTCTATGGTACATTATACCCACACAATATGGTCACTCTAAAAACTCCCAGGCTATGGCCCCCGGAGCGTCGAACTTGGGTACCCCCACCTGTAGACTCGCGCTTAGTCATATATGGCACATGCGGGGACGCAATTTTCTCAAAACTTCCCCAATGAATTTTTTTGAAAACATTTCTGTGTATTGCCCGTCTATGGTACACTATACTCACAAAATATGGTCACTCTGAAAACTCCCAGGCTATGGCTTCCGGAGACTCGAACCAGGGTACCCCACCCAAAATATGAACAGATATTGCATATAATGTGAGGCGATTTGCTCGGAACTTCCCCAATGAATTTTTCCGAAAACATTCCTGTGAATTGCCCGTCTATGGAACCTTATACCCACAAAATATGGTCACTCTGAAAACTCCCAAGCTATGGCGCCAGGAGCGTCGAACTTGGGTAACCCCACCTGTAGACTCGCGATTAGTCATATATGGCACATGCGGGGACGCGATTTTCTCAAAACTTCCCTAATGATTTTTTTTATAAACATTTCTGTGCATTGCCCGTCAATGGTACACTATACCCACAAAATATGGTCACTCTGAAAACTCCCAGGCTATGGCTCCCGGAGACTCGAACCAGGGTACCACACAAAAAATATAGCCAGATATTGTATATATATTGTGAGGCGATTTGGTCAGAACTGCCCCAATGAATTTTTTTCGAAAACATTTCTGTGTATTGCCCGTCTATGGTACATTATACCCACAAAATATGGTCACTATGAAAACTCCCAGGCTATGGCCCCAGGAGCGTCGAATTTCGGTACCCCCACCTGAACACTCGCGCTTAGTCATATATGGCACATGCGGGGACGCGATTTTCTCAAAACTTCCCCAATGAATTTTTTTTAAAACATTTCTGTGTAATACCCGTCTATAGTACACATACCCACAAAATATGGTCACTCTGAAAACTCCCAGGCTATGGCTCACGGAGACTCGAACCAGGGTACCCCACACAAAATATGAACAGATATTGCATATATTGTGAGGCGATTTGCTCGGAACTTCCCCAATAAGTTTTTCGGAAAACATTTCTTTGTATTGCCCTTCTATGGTACATTATACCCACATAATATGGTCACTATGAAAACTCCAAGGCTATGGCCCCCGGAGCGTCGAACTTGGGTACCCCCATCTGTAGACTCGCGCTTAGTCAAATATGGCACATGCGGGGACGCGATTTTTTCAAAACTTCCCCAATGAATTTTTTTTGAAAACATTTCTGTGTATTGCCCGTCTATGGTACACTATACCCACAAAATATGGTCACTCTGAAAACTCCCAGGCTATGGCTCCCGGAGACTCGAACCAGGGTACCCCACCCAAAATATAGCCAGATATTGCATATATATTGTGAGGCGATTTGCTCGGAACTTCCCCAATGAATTTTTCCGAAAACATTTCTGTGTATTGCTCGTCTATGGTACACTATACCCACAAAATATCGTCACTCTGAAAACTCCCAGGCTATAGCTCCCGGAGACTCGAACCAGGGTACCCCACCCAAAATATGAACAGATATTGCATATATTGTGAGGCGATTTGCACGAAACTTCCCCAATGAATTTTTCCGAAAACATTCCTGTGAATTGCCAGTCTAGCGAACAATATACCCACAAAATATGGTCACTCTGTAAACTCCCAGGCTATGGCTACCGGAGACTCGAACCAGGGTACCCCACCCAAAATATGAACAGATATTGCATATATTGTGAGGCGATTTGCTCGGAACTTCCCCAATGAATTTTTCCGAAAACATTCATGTGAATTGCCCGTCTATGGTACATTATACCCACAAAATATGGTCACTCTGAAAACTCCCAGGCTATGGCTCCCGGAGACTCGAACCAGGGTACCCCACCTAAAATATGAACAGATATTGCATATATTGTGAGGCGATTTGCTCGGAACTTCCACAATGAATTTTTCCGAAAACATTCCTGTGAATTGCCCGTCTATGGAACATTATACCCACTAAATATGGTCACTCTGAAAACTCCCAGGCTATGACGCCAGGAGCGTCGAACTTGGGTAACCCCACCTGTAGACTCGCGCTTAGTCATATATGGCACATGCGGGGACGCGATTTTCTCAAAACTTCCCCAATGAATTTTTCCGAAAACATTTCTGTGTATTGCCCGTCTATGGTACACTATGCCCACAAAATATGGTCACTCTGAAAACTCCCAGGCTATGGCTCCCGGAGACTCGAACCAGGGTACCCCACCCACAATATAGCC